>OW203727.1:8463245-9063245 GCA_934045075.1 Yponomeuta sedellus | reverse complement strand
TAATACTTAGTCGAGCACACGTAAAACGTGTACCTTTTTGTACCACCAAGCGTAGCGTGAGTTAAGCTCTGCTTTGACGACGCTCCGGTAATTTAGAAGAATAGAGCCTTTACCTCCGTCGAAAAGCTAAACCCACCTAGGATCCTAACAAAGAAATTAAGTATGTTACTAACTCCTAGTTTCAGACGAACTATTATGTCAATCTAAGTATAGTACGTCAAGCAATTTACTCTTTTTAGGGTTCGTGCCCAAAGGGTAAAAACGGACCCTATTACTAACGGACCCTATTACTAACAGTGGAGTCACTGTCCGTCTGACTATCTGTCTGTAACCAGACTGTATCTCGTGAACCGTGACAACTAGACTCTCAAAAATTTTGCAAATGGTGTATTTTAGTTATCGCAATAGCGACAAAAATAAAATAAATATTTAATTGGGGACGAAAATAAAAGAAATATTAAAGTCCCATACATCAAACATGACCTTTTTTGCCTAATATTAATAACGGCAACAGGTAGAGGCTTGAAATAATAACATAATATTTAGTCGTAAAAATAAATTAATAATGATACGGAACCCTTCGTGTCCGTGTCCGTCTCGCTCTTGGCCGGTTTTTCTCGATTGCTTAGCGTAAACTCAAATTAGGACTAAATGCTGTCGGAATCCTTATGTTTATGATATTATTAATATGTAATAGAGCTTAACAATTAGGCGAATGAAATCGTTTAGTATTTGGTGCGCGCAATATTGGAGTAGATGGAAATCATGGCGATCTCTAGTGGCAAACCTGTCTCCGGTACCTGGGAATTTTTTTTAATTTAACAAACACACTCACAATAATTTTGTGTACAAATGAAAAAAAGATACAATCAGGGTCGGAAACATCGGTCAGAGACACGATCTGGCCGATGTTTCCGACCCTGATTGTATCTTTCCTTCATTTGTACACAAAATTATTGAGAGCTGCCAGTTTGTACAGACTTCCGCAGAAAAAAAATCTTTGGTCAGGTTTTCCTCTACAAAGCGACATACAATAGAGAATAATTATACACTTACGCCTGTATCCCGCATTTGTAGGCAGAGACCAGAGTCGGCCAATAATTCGACTACTTCTTCTTTTTCTTCTTCAGGCTATATGTTAGCCCACTGCTGGGCATAGCCCACGTTGATGGACTATAGTCAGCCAACTAAACGTTGATGGACTGTATGATTCATCAACGTTTAGTTGGCTGACAGTGACGGCTATCTATAATGTGTCTAGGAAAAA
Organism: Yponomeuta sedellus; assembly: GCA_934045075.1. Classification (NCBI taxonomy): domain Eukaryota; kingdom Metazoa; phylum Arthropoda; class Insecta; order Lepidoptera; family Yponomeutidae; genus Yponomeuta; species Yponomeuta sedellus. The sequence continues at coordinate 9,061,978 of OW203727.1, read as the reverse complement.
CTGCTCATTTCGTGTCAAGACGTGACATTGGCAGAGTTGTCGTCATCGACTGGTTGTCATATTAACAAAAAATAATAACAATTGTATGATTGTAACATTATTGGCGCCTCTTTCTACACAAGAATGAATTCGTATACGGTATGTACTTATGAACGTTGATGAAGCGAAGGTGATCTGTCAGGATCGTGGCAAGTAGCAGTCTCTGGTCTCTGCCCACCCTTCTGGGATACAGGCTTGAGGTTACGTTTTGTATATTCAAATTGAGACTACTAGAATTAAAATCTCATGAGTTCTTCCGCTAGCGAATGTCCATGATGTCCAATAAGCTATCATCGTTTTTCTGTAGTTTGACAACTGATGAACCTTTGTAGGTTATAGTTAGAATTTATTAATGTATGGACAGTCGAATACAGCTTTTTTTTAGTTCCCTAGCTCATTCTACAGTCGATCCGTAGCCGGAGTTAGAGGATGTTGTAAAAGAGGGAAACCACGAGGCTTTATGCTCCTCCAGAAGTTAAAGGACCAAAGAAGATTCATTGTCAATTCCGCCTTACAGAGTACGCCGCCTGAGCAGAACGGGTGCGCGAGCGGCTCGGAGGGCGAAGGCCGACTGCGCACTTCGCACAGCGCCCCAGCCACCGGCCTCAGCTCGCTGGGAAATCCGCTGTCGCCCGGGGGACGCCTGCCGCGCGCCCAGAACCCCACTGTCACTCTGCTGCAGAAGGCGCGAGGTAAGAGGGTCTTTGCAACTTTTATCTTCATGAACGACGTAAGGGGGTTGCATGAGGGGGTTGGGCTTTATTGCGCTCGCAGTCGGCGATTTAAATAGCTTTTCCTTTAACCAGGCCTGGGGAGCAAAAAAAAATCTTTGGTTTGAAGCAGCTAAGGTTCTATTAAAGGGGGCTCTGTTACTGTTACCATGAGCTGGTTATAGTCTGAGAAACGACCTTTTGATAAAAATCTTTTTTGTACATACTTTTTCTTCGTCATACTAAAATATTATTACTGTGACGAAATTGTCTTTTAAATAATAAGGGTAATGTTGTCCCTGGTACAGATTAAAAAGACTAAGTCCTTAGTTGATCAGATTTTCGCTTGCATTCCGTTCTCGTTACGTCTGCAAAATCCTGGAAAAACCAGCGAGATCCTGATGTTGGTTGACAAATCCTTTCTTTTCGACAAAACCTCGCCCAGCAAGAAAAAGCTGCACACTCTCGTCCATTTGCTCTCCCTAGGTCTCGTCGGAGACGTCTCGTGCCTATATGCTCGTGCTATAGCCAACAGCATGTCAACCTTTTCATGCATGTGCTCTATATAATTACGTTTCAAGCGAAATAGAACAAATTTAATCAAATTTGTATACCCTCATTTCGAAAAATAAAAATCTAATAATAAACTCGTAGAACTTAATTTGATGCCAAACACAAACTCTAGTAGGAGTGTCAAGAATTGCGCTTATTAGAAATAACTTTTTTGGACCGGGTTGTAAGGGCTAATAAGCCCAATTCCGGAATTCACCAAGAACAAAGCAAATTCTTTCATAAATTCCTTTGTTTTGAAGATCCAATTAGTTTATTTTTCTTAGCAAAATACTAAATGTACGTACACAAATTACTTTAGTACAAGATTCCATTAGAACGGCGGGGTTTTCTCTAAAATAATTGTCTCTCGAATTGTTTGTATATTATTTTCATGTCACTGATGCCATTAAGCCATATTCATTAGTAACGGCGTTACTTATAAATTAAGGTTTTTACCAGTGTAACGTGACCTCCGATATTCGGGCTGGAATGTTCTCGAGTTCAAGTTTTGGTGTCAATCTTCGGGAAAGCCAACGGGCCACGTGACGTTGGTCTCTGTTTAATGGAAATTGTAATTTATTCCGGGGGCACAGTGCCGTAATGACGTCTAATTGCCGTCAAACTTCCTTGTAATTGGCTTACGCAGTGATGAGTCGGGCCCGACTCGGTACAAATTATTGAAAAACCAGTGATTAACCCCGATTGTTCATTAATCCGACGAGGGATCAATTTAGAGTGCTTTTGGGGTTCCAGACTTGACGAAGGAAAACGTTAAAAATCGTAATGGGTTTAGGCGTTCCAGGAATGCGTCTAATTGACATATTTTTTCGATATTCATCGCAAAAAACCGATTTCAGAGACATTTCAAACGTTTCTGAGCGGTCAGTAGAATGCTTTAGCGCCACATTCAAGAAGCCGTTGGATTGAATCCCGACTTCTACCAATGACTTAGTTTTCTAAGTTACGTTTGGACATTTGTATTAATGATGCATTAGCGAGCACCACTCGCTAAACGTAAAGGAAAGCATCGTTAGGAAACCCAAGTTTTTATGGCAACCTACCGTAGTCATTGAGGCCATACTCCCTCTCTCTCTCTCTATCTCTCTCTCTCTGTGTCCTGTGACAGATGGATAAAGAACACTTTATTGCACAACCTAAAAATAACTACAACCTCTACAACCATGATAGTTATTAATTATATTAAACGCTCTCATCGCGATTATTAATTAGGTAGATATATTTAACTATGTATGAGCATCGCGAATCATTAAGAAATACTATTACCAATCATAGTTTTCTTAAATCTAAATTACAATTGGCGGTCTTATCGCTTAGAGCGATCTCTGCGTAGGTACTCAGCGCTCGGAATGTTCTAATCAATGAAAGAACAATTTTATTGATTTATCCGTGCCACGAGCACTAACATGTATGCGCTTCAGTACCTTGTCCAAGTCAAAATAGTCAATTTCTCATACATTAGGCTTGCAGAGGTTAATGTGACAAGGTTCTAAAGAGTTTACTTGTTATTGCACGCGATTGTACATGTCTGCTACGTTCACGTCCAGATCCTAGTGTTAACCAACGTACCTCGCACTTGACCGTCCTTCACTCTCCGTCTATGATCTGCAGCAGGCTCGTGCGAAATGTTATAATCGGATTTTCCGGCCGTCATTACCAGAGCGGAATCGACCTTCACAACTTTTAGACTGGAGTAATTGTTGGCGGCTTTTGTGTTACAGTTTCATGAGCTGGCCGGAAAAAGGTTTTACGACGGGAGAACGTCGAAAGGGAAAGCTGCCTAAGTCGGGATAAAAACGTTTATACGATACACAGCGATACGTAAACTATCAGATTCTGTAAATGCAAAATTGGAACAAACTATCGTCAAGTCACTGCCTATGAAACGTAACTAAATGAAAGTTTATTAGGTGGGATGACGATCTGCGAAAAACTGCCGGCAGATGCTGGATGCGGCAAGCTGAAGACAGGGCGCTATGGCGCTCATTAGGAGAGGGCTGTGTCCAACACTGGACTAACATATAGCCTGAAGAAGGGAGAGAGAAGAGAGCGAATAGTTTAGACTGTCCCTATACAGGGTGTCTCATTCAAATCGGTCAGTATGGGAAAGTCTGAAACTATAAGACATACGAAGATCTGTTCTGAGGAACCATGTCATCGATTTTAATAACAAGAAAAACTGCATTCATACAGGACTTAATTATTTGTATTATTCATCTATTTATAGAAAATAGATGAATAATACAAATAATTAAGTCCTGAAATCATGTTATCATCGTTGTCTTACTACGACATCGGCGGCAGCAGACGTTCAGAGTTCAACGCTCTCTTCATAGAGCCATTCGGGCAATTTATATTAATTTCTATCAAACTTTTGAAATGTATTTCTTTTCACATTCAAAGTTTTTGGCAGTTTGCCGAATTTTTATTATTTAGCACCTCGAGTTCCACTCAGGCGGCCATTTTTAAAGCAGAGCGGGAAAATTGTTATTTATTGGATGTTATAAGACATATCTTTTTAAATTGGAAGCTTCCCTGGCTTCGTCCCTAAAAAAATATTCAGGTAAAAATAAGTTTCCATTGATCGCGTCTTGCGACTGATGTTTATGGTACGGTAGAGTCAATGGGAAGTTAAATCTTTTGTGGCAAGCAAGAACTTGGTGGCAAGTCGCTTGGGAGTACTTAAAGTGTACAGCGTATGTAAGGTTACTTTTCTGTCGACTGTACGATCTGAGGTCAACCCTATGGCATTTCGCTAAGGAATCAACGTTACAAGGTTTTATAGAAAAAAATTAAGCAGCTCTCATATAAATTTTGGAGGCGCAAGAAAGATGTGTCTTACACCAAATATTTAGAAAATTAGCTCGACCGGTCACTGCTTTACGTTATGCGACTCTGTCGCTCGCTAGTACGAGTAACGTGACGCTGGGAACTCCACCTGTGAGGGCGGCCGGGGATTGGATATTATAAACGTGAGAAAATATGTGACAAGTTATATCGCGCCACCCGACGAGGGTTAGACACCGCCTCAGTTGAACTAAGATACAAATAGATAATACATACGGGCTGACGTCCGAAATAACATAGAGCCTTTGAGCTGGGAAATTGTCAAGAAAATATGAATTTATCTGAGGTAGTAGCATGTTTGTGTAAAAATTATTAGTAAAAAAAGTTAAAACACCCGTTTGTGTTTCACTGAATAAGTCTAGTCTCGAAAACCAGAAGTCTTTTAAAACCTACTATTATCAATGTACGGTCGCGGTCTAAAAATGTTTAACAGTTTTCAAATTAGATTGTTTAGCACACTGTGTGCAGTAAAGTCTAAAATGCTATATCTAGGTACGTATTACTTTTTAATAGTTGTAGCATCGATTCTAACAAAAAGAGTATTCATGACGTTTTGATGATGAAACTCTTTTCTTTATTTAAAAGTTGACATAATTGAATTTTTACAATGACATCAAAAATACAGGATTGAAATAATAGAAATTGATTGTAAAACCATGGCAACCTCGCTTGGGTGAATCTCTATTGCTTCTTCTATGCTCTATGCCTAATCAAATCACATAATATCATCGACCATGTGGCATAGGTTTGTGCATGCAATTGTGTCATCCTAAAAGCAATCTTATGGCCATTCCAGAAGGTCAAATCTCGCGCGGCAGCAACTTGCAGCAGGAGAGAGACGCGGCGCGGCTGCCGCGGGACAGGGCTTCGCCGCCCAGAGGGGACCCAGGTCAGTCCCATATTCTTTGCTGCTACTGTCTTCTTCTTCAGGCTATATTAGTCCACTTCTGGACATAGCCCTCCCCTAATGAGCGCCATAGCGCAAGGTTGTGCCATCATTGGGGGGTAGTACCCATAATCCCCACGCTGGGCATGAGGGTCCGTATTATTAAATATTGACTGAACACCATCTCCATAGTAAAACCAAGATCGTTCTGAGCTCTAAGCCCGCTTTATTAAAACGGACCTTGTAATTTTACTAACTTGCTTACTTAGCATCGCATGCCGAGGGTACGCAAATTAGGATAATCGTAATTTGCTGTTTCACATTTGTTTAAAATGTCTTAGCCTAGATATCGGTTCCTCATTTGTCTGGGATTTCCTTGCCTGTTACCGTAGCTTCGATGATCTAAGATGAACAGACAGCATTACAAGCTGTGTTATGAATACGGACCTCAATGCAATTTACAGATGATCTTAGCTTGAAAGCATAGATCCCTAGATAACGAAACAGTTGCTGGACAGTTAGCCTTAATTAAAAATAAGAACTTTAAAAATGGATATAACGATGCATTATGTACGAGTATGTTATTATAAATATTTTTGTGAAAAAAGAGTTCTCATAAAATGTAATATGACTTTAAGCCTAGAACCAAGGACTTAGATTTTGGTTAAAAACTTAAAACTTGAACTAAAAACAGATTTGGGTTATGGACAGAAATCAATTTAAGTTCTAGGTGCTTGGCCCATGTGGCAAAACCTCAGCTAGTAAAAAATGAAATAGTTTTGTCGATTTGTTCGCCAGTGCACGCCCTACGACGGGAGTACGCCAGCGAGGGCGAGGCGGAGCGGGAGGAGCGGGGGAGGGGCAAGATGACCGACGCCCGCCACCCGATGGACGGCGTTGGACCCACCACGAAGGATGGCATGCCGGTCACGCTGCGCAGCGTGAGTAATCAGAAATCAAAAATTTGTTCCAACAAAGAATAGATTTTAAAAAACCTATTTAGAGGCTTAAATTTCCACCCATGCCGGGATTCGAACCCGCGACTTCTGGCTATCCGTGCCAGCGCTCTTTCCAACTGAGCTAATGGGCTACTCACCGGCATCAGTGAAATTTCGAACCTCTTTACAATATTCTCTGTATTACGTACATAAATAAATAAATAGGTTTTTTAAAATTGACCTTAGCACGGGTTAGTGCATTAAAAATAATATAATCAGAGAATGGATTGTTATATGTCAATGTACCGTGTAGGACGTCATCTTCGACATCTTGATAGTATCACATCACATCACACTAATGTTATAAAGGTGAAAGTTTGTGAGTGTGCATGTCTGTTACTTCTTCACGTCTAAACGGCTGGAGCGATTTTAATAAAATATGCAGTTAGCAGTTGTATGCAGTTAGCTGACACCCTGGATTAACACATAGGCTATGTTTTACTCCGGAAAAATATCTTATTTCCATGGGAAAACAGAAAAAACTCATTTTAATCAATGCTAAAAATCTATAGGGAAAACTGCTAGATTGCAAAAGAATTATAGCTGTTAATTATAACTTCCTATACTATAATTTACCGCCTGTGGCGTTAAAATATATGTACCAAAGTGACACATTTTTTAGCAATGTCAAACTTATCCCCGTCGCAAAAGTAGTTTAGTAAGACACCCTGCATAGAAAGTTACCGCAACTGGCGAGTGATGAATGTCCTAATCAAATTCTATATACAGCCCAAATAGTCCGCTTGATAAGTCCAGCAATACAACTTGCTATTTATAGATAGGGAAACATTATAAAGACACCAGAGTGTCTAAGATGTTTACTGTTTGTATTTGTATATACCTACTGGTGTTCACATCATCAGCTGTGGGCAGTACTGTCTCCAAGAGAAGTGGGGCATATGTGTCTGGAATGCTTATAATAAAGTACTCTATGGTCATACTATTTTTATTTTTAATGTACTAACCGTGCTAAGGACAATTTCAAAAACCTTTTTAGAGGCCAAAAATTCCACCCATGCCGGGATTCGAACCCGCGACCTCTGGCTATCCGTAATACAGAGAATAGTGTAAAGAGGTTCGAAATTTCACTGATGCCGGTGAGTCGCCCATTAGCTCAGTTGGAAAGAGCGCTGGCACGGATAGCCAGAGGTTCGAATACCGGCATGGGTGGAATTCTTAGCCTCTTAATAGGTTTTTGAAACTCTATGGTCAGTCTTCTCGTCGCAAATCTCTCCCAGGCAATGTTGGACTCAACATAATAATTTTATAAAATTATTGTTTACCTAAAGCTTTAGTGACTGAGACTAAATCGAATAGGGGAGATTTGACGAGTTCTTATTCCATCATCATCCCCATCATATAGATACAAGAAGTCCACTGTTGGACAGGCATGGATTTCCAAAAAGACCGGTTGGAAGACGCCTGCTTACTTCTGCGCTAGTTCTTATTTATTTCCGTGGTAACTAATAATAATAATATTCTCCAATTTGAGGTTGCCTGGAAGAAATTGCTTTTAGCAATAAGGCCGCCTATTGTATTTAATCTTTTGTATCTGCCGTTTCTGTAACTATTTTTCCGGTATACAATAAAGAATATTCTTATCTTATCTTAACTAAGAGTCAACTTCTGGTGGACGGTTGCCTATTTTAATTGTTTCACTTCATGACGTACGTTATTTTTCAATTTTCAGGAGGTCAAAGACCCTACGAGGTGGTACAAGAAAATGTATGACACGATTCATAAGAATAAATACGACGGTAAGCAGTCTTTCTTGCATACACAATATGTTTTTTTTTTTCTAAAACTAACACCTCAATTTCGTTGATACCTATTCCCAATTATGTTTTCTTACAACTTTTCTCTTTTCAGACGATTATGTGACTATTCGATACAAAAGTCGACGAGGTGATTATGTTGCTGAAACTCACGTGTTTTCTACAAATCATTTTCGCTTCGGTGGCTGTATAACTCCACACAGCAGATTTTGCAATCAAATAACAGTACAACGCTTTCACAATAATTTAGACTATATTTTCTACTAAATTCATTCCAAACCAAACAAAAGACATTGCTTCGTTCACTTACGTACTTACAAATTTAAAAGCTGCAATTGGCAATTAAAACAAGACATAGTATTGTAACACAAACGCTATTTTAACGTAGAAACAACTACGTAGTTACTAATAAAACTCACAATAACTAAATTCAAACGCATACCGCATTGCACAAACAGAATTCAATAATTTTATCTGAGTCTATCACGACAATAGTGAACTGTCTACGACCTTTCATTTTTTCAAACTTTCAAATCAGTCAAAATAAATAGAAAAGTAAACCATCTATCATAACCTGAACCAGCTGTAAGTGCACTAGATGTAAACAAAGGAAAACTGTAAACTGGTTTTAAATACGTTCAGTGATCAAATATGGATCTGTATTTGTTTACATAAGATGGCCTAACCGATGCTTGGCCTAAGTCATTCAGTTAATAGTCAACCACTGGTATGTTTACGTTTAAGAAACTTTCATCCGGAACAGATCATGCTCTTGAAGATTTTTTCACAAATTTAAGCCCACTTTTCAAGTGCTTTTTCATCACGGGTGTGTTGTTTTTCGCTTACCATCAATCGAGTTGAGGGCTTGCACAATTCACGCTCTGCATTTTGGAAACGGACGTCATACAATTTCCTTGAGTGCAATCTTCTGAACACCTCACTACAATCTGTGTAGTTGTGGACTCGAGAATATGAGAAAAGTGTAGCTAGACACTGGTCTTGGCTAAAAAAACAATGTAGAAGATGATGCGGCTCTCCTTGTGTAATTTAACTGATGACTTAATAGAATATTGTTTTTATATCAATATCACTGTCTAAACTATACTTTTCTCCGTAGTCTATAGGGCTACATCTACAATGCGCCACTCCAGAAAAACGTCAAGAAGAGTTTGTGACTTAATTATTTTTATTTATTTATTACTTGTTTATTTCAGTTGAAATTTCTTCGTCTCCTTTCTCTTTCTCCTTTATTTGGAGTGTTGTTTCGATAAAATATATAAAAGTATATTTTTTGTTTTTTTATGTATCGGACATGTTACATACAGGAAAATTATTTACCGGTGCCACATTTGGAGTGCGCGCAAAGCGCGAATATAATAAAAATATATACATTACTTTTAATAAATTGAAGAAATATAAGAGAAAACACATAGATGAAAAGTTTTTCTAAGTGACAAACTTGAGAGTTGACGTGCAAGAATGCCGTATTTTAGATCTATCCCTATATATTTCTCTCGATCCTTTCAGATTACCTGCGACTAACTCCGCCTTTCTCCAATCCTCAGGTCAGGGCCCGCAACGTGTGACCAATAAATCACAGTACGCATACTTTGATCCTCGCTCGGGGTACCTGAGCGAGCCCGAGGGAGGTCAAAACAGACTGGGCGGCGGCGCCTGGAGCGACGCGTACGATAGTGACGTCACGACTGGCCCTAGGAGACGGACAGCGTCTGTTCAGGAAGACAGGAGGAACGATAACGAACTGCAGTCGCCGTACCTGCCTAGCAATAAGTGAGTTTATGCCTAGCATTAAACAATTATTTTGGTCAGCAGAATAAATAAGCTACCAGCAACCACCCGGTCAGCAAATGAATTTAAATTGATCAGCACCAGAAATATTTTGTTCCGCAGAATAAATAAGCAAGAGCAGAATCAATAAATTAGCAGTCACATGGTCAGCAAAAAAAAATCTAACATAATCAGCAAAACAATAATTTATTTTTGATACAATTTAAAATCTGATCTATTTGAATATAAATTTAAAAAAAAAACTTTATTGTAAAACATATACTTTAGAATACTTTTATGGTTCCTGGTTCTCAAATTAGGATTAACTTGTGCTATGTTATTGTTACATGGAATTGTTTGAAAGTCAATTTAGTGTTTTCTGCTGAACAATTAAGAATTTTCTGCTGCTTAATTTGACAATGTCTCTGCTTAACTTTGCTTTTATGCCGACCACTAGTTTTTGTTCAACAGACTACAAAATCTTATTTTATTGCCGGTCGATGCAAATGATGTTAACATCTGTGGGACTCACGTCTTCTTTTCCTTTACCAAAGATTATTTAAAGAGTGTTTTAAGGAATCGTGTTTTTATAAAGAAAAGACCGAAAGTCTATTGATTCAAAAAGACGAGTATAAGTATCGAGTATTTTTACCGACTACCCGTATCTATTTCTTCTTCGGCAAATTCTCCGATTTGAGGTTGCCTGGAAGAAATTGCTATTAATAAGGCCGCCAATTGTATCTTGTCTTCTGTATCTGCTGTTTCCGTATAAATTTTCCGGTATAAGAATATTCTTATCTTATCCTATTTTAAGTCGCTCAAACATTATATTGGTGTTTCACCTTACAGATACAGTACGCTAGCGTCGGCGCGAGCTAGACAAGAGGTGTATAAGAACCAGCCGGGCCGGATAGAGAACTATGTGCCAGGGAAGTCCTCCGTCGTCGATCACGAGGCCAAGCAGGTACGCTGAAATGGGCCTTGTTGCTCAGGAATAGAGTTGAATTAAAATTTAAATATATCCCTTTTTATATGTGGATATGTATTAGTTACCCCACTGAAATAATACTCCTCAGCTGTGATCAAATACAAACCATTTACTTTCTTCAGCACTAATCAAAATTAACAATTTTTTGTGCAACAGAGCCAACCTTCAGCGGTGACGTTTCTACCGGGAATGGCCGCCAAAGCGCTCTTTTTAAAAATCAAACCAGTATTGAGTACTTATCACAACAAAGTAAAAACATTCAGCCATTATTATTATTATTTTAGGAATCGTTCATAAGTGATTTTTAATAGAAATAAAAACTATTCACGTAAATCCCTAACAGACGGCCATTCTGCAATAGGAATGTCCCCATTCCGAATTACAACTCGGCCATTCTATGAGAGGTATGGACCCCATGCCATAAATGTAAGTGAAACATTACTGATAAAATTACCTAAACCTTAACTCCATCGATACAAACCAAAACTAAAATTACATCATTTCATGGAGGTTTATGAGAGTAAAATAAAACTGCCAAGATAAAACAAAATACCATTACACAAAATTGCATAAGGTTACCTTTTTTTTAATACAATTATTGACTGATAAATTAATTTTAATCGACTGTAGGTATTTAACCTATTTAATTTCATAAATTTGTGCAAATCATGAACCTTTGCAAACTATAAGATAAATCCGATTCATCATAATTCACCAAAACAAAATGTTCACACTTTTATCTTCTTTTTTTTATTATTTGACAGCACATTTACAAGATCATTCATCGGTAATAGCCACCCATCCCATCCGATGCGGCATCATAGACCTTTTAGCCATCCGAAAGCTATCTTTATATACATTAACACATCTTATTACTACCAGTTTCCGTCTAGCCACCCGAGAGCCACGGCTTACTGGTCCGGTCCCGTCTAGCCACCCGAGAGCCACGGTTTTCTGATTAACAACTGCTGCAAGCTTCCGTTTGACTATCCGTAAGTCACGGCCTGCTCCAGCTGTTAAAGATCGCCTGAGGCTTCCCGATTACCTAGGCTAATCTCAACCTAGTCTGAAAAGGTTATGGAGGGAGTTAAAATCACGTAAAATGTTTTCTGTCATCAACCCGTTAAAGTCACACATATTACATCACAATATCACCAATCATTATGTTACAAGCATTTCCGATGTAATTTTAATCAACGCGCGTATATAGTTAATCAGCTATTCACTGTCCCCATCTGTACCACTTTCTCCACTTACTACGGGCGATACATTTAAGGAAATCCAAGACTTCAGTTGATCAGCAGGGAAAATATTTATATAACGTCGTTGAGCATGCCCCTGAATACTGGATACTTCATATCTGTCCTTGTCTAATACTGCACTGATTTTAAATGGACCTCTAAATTTAGGAGCTAGCTTTTTACTTTTGCCTTTTTCAGGATTATGATTGGGTATCATTACAAGATCACCTTCTTTAAATATTTTTGTTGGTGCTCTAGTTTTGTCGAAATTATCTTTCATTTTCTTTTGACAATTTTCAATTCTTTCTTGCACAGAATTTCTAGTCTCTTCTCTTTCAACATTTGACATCTGCTCTTCTGTTTCAAGGGCTGCTTTTATTACACCCTCTTCTTGACTTGACATTCTTTGTCCAAATACAATCTCTGCAGGTGATTTTCCGGTGCTTTTATTAACCGTATTATTTAAACTCCATTGTAGCTTAGCGACTTTTAGATCCCAGTCTTTTTCATCCAGACCATGGTTCATAGCGGATAATGAGTTAAGTATCGTCCGATTGTAGCGCTCAATTTGCCCATTCGCTCGAGGTGTGGCTACAGCATTAAGCACCTGCTTGGCTCCTATTGAAGTAACAAACGCCTTAAACTCATTTGAGGTAAAGCTTGTACCCTGGTCTGAGATAATGACAGTTGGACTACCAAAGGTCGCAAAAATGTCTTCGAGTACTTTAATGGTTGTTTTTGTGCGTGTGTTTTTAACTGATATAACTGACTAACAAATATAAACTTACTAAATCCATCTATGATTCCAAGGATATACGAATTTCCCTTTTTACTTTTTATAAATGGGCCAAGATGGTCCATGTGAATTGTGTGGAATATCGCATTCACCTTAGGAATCGGGTGTAAGAAACCTGACTTCTTTCCGGAAATCTCCTTATTATATGCACAATTAATGCAAGCATCGACGTACTTTTTAACGAAACTGTTCATCTTCGGGAACCAATAGTCCGCTCTTATTTTCTCTAAAGTTTTTTCAGTCGAAAAATGACCCATTTCGTCGTGATTTAATTGGCATATTCTCCAACGAGCCGAATTGGGTACAACCCATTTTAATTTAGAACCCACGCGTCGGTAAACCTTGCTGTCTCGAAGTACGTAATTGTCTGTTATGTCTTTAATGTCGGCTTCATTGGTTTCTAGAACAGTTTTAACATGTTTTATACGGGGATCCGTCATCTGAACCGTGTGAAGCCAGTCATTAGTAGTAATACTGAGAACTTCTAATTCCTCAGAACAGTCAGGTGGTGAGACCGGATTACGGCTTAAAGCATCTACATGCTGCATCTTGTGTCCAGGCCTATACTCTATTGTAAAGTTAAACTCCTGGAGCATTAGCCACCATCTTGCAATCTTCGGTATTAAGTCTCGTTTTGTTAGTGTCGAGCGCAATGCATTGCAGTCTGTAAGAACCTTAAACTCCAGGCCAATTAAATAAACTCTGAATTTCTTTAGGGTAAGTACGACCGCGACAGTTTCCAGTTCATATGAATGCCAGTATGCCTCTTCCGGAGTTGTCTGGCGACTAAAGTAAGCGACTGGTCGAAAACTATCATCGTCTGAGGCTTTCTGCAATAAAATGCCGCCCAAACCATGCTTACTGGCGTCACAGTGAACTTCAGTTATATAATCAGGATTATACAACGCCAAAATGGGACGCGAGACTAATTTTGCTTTTATGTTTTGGAAGCCATTTTCTTGTTCGGCGCCCCATTGCCACGGTACTCCAACTTTAGTTAAATGAGTCAGTGGCCTAATAATTGATGCAAAATTATATACAAAGCGCCGGAAGTAGCTAGCCAGGCCAACAAACTGGCGAATTTGATGAACGTTCGTTGGTTTTGGAAATTCTGAGACCGCTTGTATTTTAGCACTACCAGGTTTAAGCCCAGACTCCGATATCTCGTATCCCAAATAGTTAATCTCGGATTGAAAGAAAAAACACTTCTTAAGATTAAGCGTGAGGTTAGCATTACGTAAAAGCTCTAAGATAGACTCGAGTTTACCAAATCCTTCCTCAAACGTTCTGCCTGTCGATAGCAAGTCATCTAGATACGGTATAGCTAAATCGAAGCGTTTGGCGCCTAGTGCCTTGTTGATCATGCTCTGAAAGACGGCCGGAGCATTCACCAGACCAAAAGGCATTCTTGTGTATTCGTAATGGCCGTCCGGAGTCACGAATGCCGTTAAATGACGTGACCCCTCGGCTACGGGTATCTGGTGGTAACCAGATGCCAGGTCAAGGCTAGTAAAATATGAGTTGCCACTGAGTCGATCAAGTTGGTCATCTATGACCGGCATCGGATAGCTATCCTTGATGGTCTTTTTGTTAAGGGCTCGGTAATCCACACAAAGACGTAACTCATTGTTTTTTTTTCGCACCATGACTATAGGACTGGCGTAAGCTGACTGAGATTCACGTACGATGCCATTAGCTAGTAAATCACCAACCATCTCTCTAACTTTAGCACGTTCACTAAATGGAAGACGATAGGGCCGATAAATTACGGGAGTGTCGTCATTAAGGCGAAGTGTCATTTCTGCAATATTTGTAAGTCCCAGCTCTTGTGTATTGAAAGCAAAACAGTCTCTAAACTTTATCAAAAGCTCAAGTATTCGCGTTTTTTGTTCGTCCGTAACTTTAGAACCGATGTTAAGCATTTCCAGTGTGATGCGCTCTTTGCTAGCGACCTGAGGTATTTGTTCAGTGATATCGATAGCCTTAACATCCACGGTGTTCTGCTCAGTACAATTACCAATCAGTTCTGGTTTGTTTATCGTAACAGCTCGCCCTAATAACCTTGATTTCGTTAATGTGGCCCCTTTTTTTGATAAACCTAAAATAAGACAACGCCCTTTGCCTTTTTCGAATTGATATAAACCTTGTAGCATAATGTATTCATTACCAGATTGCATACAGGCATAGCCAGGAATGAACAGCATTCCCGTATGCTCGTTGTCGGTATGCACTGCCAGGTCCCTTAATCCTACAACCGTTACCTGTTCGGTATTCATAATGTCTATACGATTCACGTCAGAGCCATCACAATATAACGTTAATTGTTCACAGGTCTTAAATGCAACTACAGTGGGTAATTCCGTTAAAGATTGCCCAATAAGAACGTCGGTACTAAGCAGATGGTCGGGCACGACATACGCAAGTATGTCTGCTTCAACTGCATCTACAACAATGCTAATCGATACCTTTCCTAACGGTGAAACGCTGCCTTGCCCAAAACCTTTAATAACTGGTAGCCCTAAATTGTCTGTGATCAGATTAAGGTTTTTAGAGATTGACTCACGCACTAAAGTACATTGACTTCCAAAGTCGATGTAACCAGAACAAAGTCTACCATTCAGTGTTATGGACTTGAAATACTTACTGTTAGGTTTGTCGGTGGAAGTTATCTGTAGTACATTCTGAGGAGGATTAGACTTGGCACCAGATTTCTCTTGAGACTGCGGTGCTTTCGAGTAAGCCTTTTCGACAATGTCGCAAACATCGGATTTATGTCCTAGGCGCGAACATTTGTCACATCTATTCACTGGTTTCGTGCATCGCCGGGCTGTATGACCTACTTCAGAGCAATTAAAACACCGCAAAACAAATTGCGTTTTGTCGCGAGTGTTTGTAGAGAATCTATTAATATTGTTGCGGTTGGGCTCAATATTGCGGGTACTTTGCGATTCATTCTTTGCAAACAATGTTTCCTTCCGAAACATCACATGAGTATTTCGTTTTGATATGCGACGTAAATATTTGAGTAATTGGGATGGTCTTTTAAAGCTGCCACCTTGAGCGTTTAGTCGTAAGCCATTATCGAATATACCGCTAATTATGCAATCGACAGCATTTCTCCCAGTTATGCCACACATTTTAACCAATCGAGATTTTTCGTGGAAATATTCCTCAAGGGGTTCTTCTCGTCTACTTCTTCTGCTTAGCATTTCTTCTAGACGATCAGCGTAGTTGCGATCATCTGGGAAAGTTTTGATAATCTTTCTTTGCCATTGCCGCCAACTTAAATCTACAGTACTTCTACCTTATATTTTTTGATACCATTTTTTTGCGTGCCCAGCTAATTTTGGTATTGCATAATAGATAATTTGTCTTTCACTCCATCTATATATCCGTGCCGTCTCATTCACTTTACGAACCCAATCTACAGCTGTTTGCGAATGGGCATCGGGGTCAAATTCCGGGATCACATTGTGCGCTCCCTCGAAGTGGTTTCCTTTATGCTTGAGTAACTTCGCAAATTTTTCCATAAGATTGTTCTCAGAGGAGCTTGTCGGCTCTGTTCGCAATCGTTTCCGTTTTTGTCTAGAGGAAAACCGAAATCGAGGCCGGGACCGCTCATCAGTGGTTGACGCACTTGTATTGGATGAGCTAGACCGAGACCGAGCGCGTTTCCTTTTACGTGTGCGGTCTCGTCGACTTGTACTGATGTCAGTATCGTCCGTACTTGGCCTACGTCTTGCGTAACGCGCCTTTTGTTTAATCCGATACTGTGCCAACGCACTGCTCTCAGATGTTATACTTTGATCTGAACTAGACGATGAGGCCCTTCGCCGCCGTGACCTGCTGCGGTAAGTGTCACGCTTCTTCTGTCTCCTGTTCAGTCTACTTATCGATCTTCCCCTATGTTTAGGTGTTTTGTTGCGATCCGGACTTCGTGACGATCGAGTTTCAATCGGGGGTGTATAGTTAGACCTTTCACTGGACATCATTGTAACGGTCGAGTAGTCTGTGAGTGAAGTCTAATAAATATTTGACAGTGAAAAATTCAAGAAGTCAATAGTTTGTCAAAGGATGGGGTTAGAAATTTAGAATTTTAGTAGGAAGAGAAGAAACAAAAAAATATGATCAGAATACTGGCACTGCAAAATAAGCTGTTTAATCGGCAGGTACTTAAGGAATATAGGAAACATTGCTTGCGTGTCCGGTTTGTAAAGAGAGATTAGAAAAACAAAATAACATATCGCAGTAGTTTGTAAAACCAATTTTATTAATTCGCATACCACTCGTATTACCAGACTTGTACGTTCCTAATTATTCAGATCATGGAATTGTTTATATCGATGAATTAATTCATTTTAATACGAAGTTAGACCACCTACAACCATGTTGAGCATTAAAGTTGTAAGATGTACCGAATTAGATCAGTACGTAATTAGATTACGCATTATTCTAAACACCAACCTAGTAGATTAGTATCTAATTTTCCTTTACTCATCTTGATGAAGTTTTACCAGTCGTGCATCGTTCCCTCGATCTTTTTACTAGTAAGTTATGGACTAAATGTAAAATAATGAGTTTTGTTGCATATACATCGAGAGTTATCCACTTTGTTCGATACTTATTAAATAATGCTGGCTGTAGGGTAGGAAATCGCGACTGCCGTTCGTGATGCAGCGTTGCTACTTGCGCTCCGCATACACAAACAATCTTACATTGTACACAAGAGTTCTAACCCGTTAAGATATAGGTATTCGTGTAAATTTTTTTAATGTGATGTGAATGTTGATTATCCGATACAAACATTTAACTTCTCTTTTATTTTGTATTATTCTGGAAGTGGCTAAGTGTATTATGCCACACTAATGTCCAACTAAACTTTACATCATATTATAGCCATTTAAACATGTAAAAAAACAATAATCTAGGATGTATACATGAATGTTTTACTTGTTTACTTTTGATTTACGGCCGACAAAATACTGTGAATTACATACCTCAAGATATCTCCAACTTTTGTTCAGACCACTTCTGACTATTAGTTACCCCACTGAAATAATACTCCTCAGCTGTGATCAAATACAAACCATTTACTTTCTTCAGCACTAATCAAAATTAACAATTTTTTGTGCAACAGAGCCAACCTTCAGCGGTGACGTTTCTACCGGGAATGGCCGCCAAAGCGCTCTTTTTAAAAATCAAACCAGTATTGAGTACTTATCACAACAAAGTAAAAACATTCAGCCATTATTATTATTATTTTAGGAATCGTTCATAAGTGATTTTTAATAGAAATAAAAACTATTCACGTAAATCCCTAACATATGGAACTCAAAAAACGGCCTTAATTGGTTGAAATTGCGCCTAGCACTAAGACCACAGCAAAATTAAGTACAATAATGGTAAAAGTTACAATTACAGTTATTAATTACAATGTGGAGTAGCAATTTGCATTCTTGTATAAAATACAGAATGAGAGGTTTTAAGCGTTAATACGATCAATTTTTATATTGTGAAAAAAATTACAATGTCGCGAAAAAACTGTTAATTCCCTATTAAAGTTACTCGTACCATCTGCAGCATTAAAGTGCCTGGAACAACTTATATGTCTTGATCGATGAACGAAAATGCCTCGACGAAATATTAGATTAGATTAAAGCTCTTTATCGCACACCATACATGAAGTACATGAAATATCGCCAACTTTACAGTTTAAGTCAGTATTCATCGTTCACAATGGGTACCCATCAAGTCACAAACTAACATTTTCATCTCAAGTCGTCACGATTGGTCACTATCAAGAGCGTCACCTTCATCTAGTTAATAGGAGTCACAGAAGCAGCAAAAGAGGTTTTTTTTCTTTTCTAGTGGTGGGACGAGGTCATGGACATTTTCGATGGGGTACGAATCTTTTCCATTATTTTACGTGTGATTTCGTGTTAACCATTTGTACAGTCCCCTATAGTTGGTTTCAATAGAAATGTGATAAATCTTAACTTAATTTGTACTCTTTATTGGCGCTGATAAATTAAATTACATTATCGGCCTAATTTATAAACACACAGTTCTACACTCCTAGAGGCGTTTTATTCAATCTGTGGTTACACCTTCTTTGTAAAATCTACACTACAGACTATATTAGTGAGCGTTTTTGGACTGTTTTAAGGAAACAGACCAAAAACGCTTACTTGTGTTTTTAAATTTAAGGCCGTATGTTTTAGTTTTAATGGAAATGAAATATGAAATGAATGCTCAGTTCATTTATCTATTGTCGCTACTAATTTAGGACAGTACAAGGTTCTAAATTAGAAGAGACCATAGATCTCTTTCTTGAAAAATAATAAGAAATTTTAAAGAATTCTCTTTCTGTGCCAAAAGAATGATAAATTGAAAATGAAACCTTGGTATTGCAATCAAAATTATCCAGTTAGACACAAAATAACACAAAACACTAACACGGTTTATTCACATGTTTTTGGTGGTGGGACTAACAGTGGCTAGACGAGAACTCACCCCTGCCTCCTTACAGCACCTTGCTAGCTCGCGCCATACAGAAGAATGTAAGGATTGCATGGGTCCGCGGTCAGACTATGAACGCAGTGTATGACTGACTATTTTAAGCCTATGCATCTGTCAGCTTGGAAAGATATTACAGCGCTAAAAAAATATTGTTTGTTTGAAAGTAACTAACTGTTACTACTTAGATAAATGAAGACTCTATATTGCGTTCATGGGAGACCCAGAGCATGGGAAATCAATTTTTTTTTTGTATGTTGGAGTTTTTATGTAGTCATATATTGCACTTTCCAATTAGTTCACTCAACTTGATATATATTAAGATCTGAGGTTCGTTCCGATAAATTGGCTTTTTATCATTGGTGTAATGTGTAAATATGCTTCAGTGCATGTTTTTATTTATTCACTGAAATTCAAAATTGTCTAT
Organism: Yponomeuta sedellus; assembly: GCA_934045075.1. Taxonomy (NCBI): domain Eukaryota; kingdom Metazoa; phylum Arthropoda; class Insecta; order Lepidoptera; family Yponomeutidae; genus Yponomeuta; species Yponomeuta sedellus. The sequence goes on along the minus strand of OW203727.1, from coordinate 9,042,397 downwards.
TCTTGTTACTTGTACTTCTTTCTATCGTCCAACACAAGGCTACAAGTATTTTTTGCTAAAAAGTAAGTTCAAACCATCGGTTTAAGTGTGCGGTTCAAATCCGTGCAGAGCAAAGGTTTATAAAGTGTTATTGACGCCCAGTATTGCAAACCTTAATTGTGTAAACATAAGTCAAAAGCGTTTTCGAACTACGACTAGCCTTGGGTTGAAGCGCCAAGTGCCGATTTCATAATCATAATTGTGATTATGATTATTTCATAATTATGAAATGCAGCGCCCTCCTATGCCCGTAGCATGACGATGCGCGACTTCGTTTGTCTTCGACACATCTTAACGCGACAGAGGCGGCTAAGAACAATGGTACTGTCGCTTATTTTGACAGATGCGCGCCGTGAAACGCGTGACGAAAGAGGTCGCGCCTGTCGTGTTACGAGCAATGGAATTCTAAACTCCAGTTGGTGACTGATCCTTTCTAGTAGATGAAATCGGCACTAATTGTAAAGGCTTATCGAACTAACGTACAATTTCCTTGCAGCAACTGTCAAGTACTACGTCGCTACCGCAAGCGATACCCAAAGACAAGAAGGACATCACGTCCGCTATACTCTCCAAGTCTAATATGGCACGGTACGTTAAATTGTGTTTTGTTATTAGAGTTGCATTGCATAAGTAGTACACTTTTAAAAAAAATATTTAGTGGCTAAAAATTGCACCCATGCCGGGACTCGAACCTCTCTTCGCAGTACTCTCTGTATTACGTACAGGCAGCGATATCTGGCTGAAGTAATTTGCATCACTTTGCAGCCCCGAGTACCTACCTACTTTGCAGTTAGGTTTGCAGTAGTACACTTTTTAAAGTCAAAAGACGTGATTTCCAGTACGTTGAGTGTCAAATTGTGACATTTTATCAAAACAAAAATGGGTTAGTCTCGTTGTCGCTACCTTTTCAGGGTAGCTAGCTTTTCGCTCAAGTAGTGGCTATCTTTATTGGCTATGTGATTATAAAGTCTCAGGATTGTTTTCAGAGATAACCTTGAAAATTATTGACTACAGTGGTCATCTTGGCTAGTTGTCAACCTTTAAAACATTATGTATTGGACTGACTAATGGCAGACACGTTTGATATAGGTAATGGCGAGTGTTAGCTGATTGATTGGTTGGATGACTAAGGTAAGGCAACGGTAGAAAGTGGGGTGCCTTGACGAGCCCCATATCTAGCAATGGACGTATATGGGCTGTTGAATTAGGTCGGTTGCTTGATGAGATCTCTCACTCTCAAACATTCCAATATTTTTATTTATTGTAAATATTTAAACGGATTAATTCAAATATCTGACAAATGTGTTCAAAGCAAAGTAAATCCAGGATCATTTCAGATAATTTTTTGTTATCCTATTGTTTTATACAAAGGACATTTTGAAGTACTTATGCCATATTTCTCTAACAGAAATGAAGTACTTGTACGAAAATAAGAACACGTCTAAAATTAATACATTTTTATGCTGACGCTTTAACCAAATTTATTAAATATTATTATTTTGCAATCAATAAGGCCGACTCTGCCCAGCACTAAGCCTTTGCTCAGCACAATAAAGCCGACTTGCTCTATTACATGTCACTTAATAATGGACCATTGCAATTATTTTATACTGGGAGAATTTTAGTTAATTGCTACTTCTGATGGGTCTCCATGAGGTCCCCTTAACTGAAAAAAGACTAGTTTTCGTTTTTGCGAATAGTGGCCACAAATAACAATAATAACAACAGGTCGCCCTTATACATATTATTTATTCAGTTTTTTTTAATGTTGACTCATGTCTTCTTCTTTCTTGTCGAAAACGTTGACTCCTCATACAGCTCGTTTTCAAAACCGTGCTACCACGACCGCGTTGGGTGATGCCTCTGTAAGATCCTGCAATCTGCACTGTGAAGCTTCAGAGACATAAAGTATCGTTGTCGTTTGCGCAGCTCTACATCGGCAAGAGATTTAAGCAACGCATTTTGTGACTTTAGTGAACCTAGAGGAGTTCCTGAACCCACATTTAATAAGCTGGCGCAAGTCAGTCTCATTACGATAGAATTAGCGAGCGAGACTCTATATCGTTCCTCAATACGTTAGAGCTTGCGAGCGAATTGTTGGGTGATGCCTCTGTATGATCCTGCAATCTGCACTGTGGAGCTTCAGAGACATAAAGATGCGTTGTCGTTTGCACAGCTCAGCATCGCATTTTGTGGCTTTAGTGAACCTAGAGGAGTCCCTGAACCCACATTTAATAAGCCGACGCAAGAATTAGCGAGCGAGACATTATGCCAGACTCTATATCGCTCCTACGTTAGAGCTTGCGAGCGGTTCGTATGTCAGAGACTTGTTCCGTCCCCCAGGGCCCTGAAAGAGTCGGGCTACGAGTCGGACTCGACGCTGGTGTTCCGGCGGCGTGACTCGGCCGAGGGCCCGCTGTCGCCGGCCGAGCGGCGCGCCGCATACCGCGACCTCCAAGCCGGCGGGGAACCCCCGCTGCGGGGGTTCCGCTCGCCCGCCCCCCCGCGCACTGGTAAGAAGACCTCACCACACACGATAGCCTGAACCCTTATCCCCTACGCGAGAGTACACAAAAGAAATTATATAAAATCAAATAGATTTTACGTGATTTTACTCAAAGTAACACAGAAACTGCGACTTAATGAACGTTACAAGTCAAACTAGGTGTCAATTTCAAAATCTAGATAAGTTTGGAGAAAATATTGACAAAACAACTCCAAACTTAGTCTTTTCGAAGTCCTTATTTAACAGAGAATAAATAACTTCCACACAAAACAATCGCTTGTCCTGGTCCCAAACTAGGGTACCTTGTGCTATGATAACGAGTCGAGAATATCATAAACATGAGAATACACCCAGAGTGGGTCCTTATGTACATATGTACGGCGCCCCCGCATGGGAATCGAACCGGAAGAATTCGTATATAACAATGTTTATTAAAGAATACTACTGGACAAGCATTTGCCTCTTGCTTACACAATATTGCCGTTTATATTGCCGTTTATATTGTTTGGCCGAGTTTTTCATATTGTTGAACCCCTGTGAGGATTTAGTACACCGTAGATCAGACGTCACAGCTGTAGACTCAGCTTTTGTCTACGCATAAACGTAGGCTAAAAATAGAGCTTTAACTTTACGATCTCTTTTGCAAGTAGACGAAACCTACGTCTACGCCTGCTGTGTTGACCATACAGTGTAGACAAAACGCGTTCTATCAATGAAGCACATACTTAATTTCTTAAGTTAATGAAAATCAAGAAGTATTTATTTTACACCAGTAAATATTGTTACAATGGTTGCGGCCATGTCACTATAGAGCTGAACGACATTTTTTCTGTCTTTCCAAAGTTTTGGACCACAAATCCTATCTTTTTTTACGTAAACTTTGAGGGCCAAAAAAAAATGTGGTGAAAACGCTGAAGGGACAGAAATATCTACTTTTTGAGCTCACTTAAGCTCATTAATATATTAACTCAACGATGTGTTAACAAAACAGTAACTCAAATCATGCTGGCATGGATTTAATTAATGTGGTGTTGGTAATTTAATTCGTATCGTAAGTTGTAACAATACCTGTTATAAAAACGTAAATAGAGCCATCCAAGTTTGTGAATAAGGCATTATTTTGCTTCCTTTAAAAAAACGTATAGGTTTGGTGAATTTTTGGCTTTAAAACTAAATAAATTCATAATTAAACTGTAAAAATGCTCTGATTCCAATCTGGTCAAGGGCATAGCGTAGCGATCATATGAGTTCTATTGTCATCGCGTACCGAAGGTCACTTACGTCCTCATTACTGTGATGCCACGAGAGCGCTCATCACACTAGTTTGGTTCATAGTATATATCCGTACACACGTCAGGTAAGAGAACTTTACGCTACTCTAAGCATGCCAAGCTCTGTCTCTATGTTAACAACGGTGTCTGGGACTTCTGATAAGCTGAACGATAAAGGTAATTTGAACTTTATATGCATGAAAGTATAGTCTCCAAAACTAAACAATCACTAGTATAATTAGAGTTTTTCCACACGTTTTGTTTTCACTATTGCAGCCAGTAGTCACCACATTAGACAAAGCAATGGCAGCTTCCAAGGCACGTGGCAGATTGCAGGGGCACCGAACAACACGTTTTTCTCACGTCTAACAACAAGGGAGGAAGAAGCTCACTGAACGACGATTGACATTCCACAGACGACACCGAGATCGAATACATACCGATCTCTCCGACTCTCACTAAGATAAGGGTGCATAAGAAAAACTCCAATGGGCGTGAAGTTATCTGCTATCCAGTAACCAGAATCGAACCAGAAGCAAAGTTCAAAAAACTAGCTCCGTCTTTTATTAGCGTCAATGTGCCTTCGATAGTGACAGAGTGCCCTCCAGCTCCACCAAGAAGGGTTTCTTCGAGGCACAATAGAACACTTAAGCTGGTTGATGCTACAAGAACAAAGTCTAGTTCGCCAAAAAGACCGCTCTTGAAGACTCAATCGAATGTGGACTTTTTGAGAGATAAAATAAGCCATAAACTGACAAGGCAGAATACACATATTATAAGCAAAAAAGAGTCTTACTTGACAAACTACAAAATGACTTCCAGCATAAGTAAGAGCCGTGTAATGTCTACATCAGCTCCGCCAGCTATTAACAGAAAATCATTTGCTCCAACTAGTAGTGGAGTAAGAAAAACGGATACTAAACATACTGGAACCAGCAGTTTTGGGTCACCAAGAAGAACTTTACTGCCTACTGAATACAGTAACACTCTAGTTACACGGCATTACACTTCGCCGTCCACTTCGGTAGTGATAGAAGGTGGTGCAGGAAGACGGACACCTGTAACAAACATTCTAGACAGAGTCACGTCTCTCGATAAACTTTGGAGTGCAGAAAAGAGAAATGAACCACTGGATAAAGTGAAAGCAAAAGCTTCTGTATCTAAAACTACAAGTGGTTCTAAAATGAATGCTGCAAAAGTTTCTTCTAAAACCAGTTCCAAAACTATTTCGCCAGGAAGCAGGGGCAGGGATATGGTACGGACAGCAGAAAAAGTGCAAAAACTGAAATCAAATAATCATGTCAAATCAACTTCTTGTTTGGCGTCTAAACCCCACGATGCGTCTTTGTCAAAACCATTTGGAAATACTGCACTGTCTGTTTCGAAATCTTCATCTAATATTGCGCTTACTTCTAAGAAACCAAATCTAGTCAAAACTGCCGTTGTAACAAACTTGAAAAAAAAGAAATCTCTAGAAAGTGTTATAATCAGGCCTCGCAGCAGCCCTTGTCACACGTCTTGCAGCAAGAAATCGAAAGAATCAAACAAAGACGTTGCAAAGAAACTACAAAAACTTAAAAGTACAAAAAACCCTAGTTACAAATCTGCAAATTATTCCGAATCAGGAAGCCAGGTTGGTGACACAATATATGATACTTCTAGTTTCGATTATAACGACGATATTTGCAACGGGAGACTATTGACCGCTAAGGAAATCAAAAACACACGAGATGCGGTGATCTCAGACTCGTTCTTCCAACATCTTTTCCTGGGAGGTAATAGCGGTCCTGTCCTGACTTATCCCTTGCTTGAACCAAACACTACCGTCCTGCAAAAGGCGAGAATGTTTCAATCATATCCACAAGATTTCAGCACACCAAAATCTATCAACTCATATCTAATTCACCGAAAACCGGTGTCTCTGTCCAGGTTCAAGCTCTGGGATCACTATCCTAGCCCCGTTCGACCTCAGAGTCCGCGTTCAATATCTTGGCCTGGGCGAATACACACAGAAGTACGCAAGTTCGATAGCCTTTCCAAATGCGATGAATTTGGTTCGACGTCTTCATTGGCTACAGTTCGCAGCAGAAGTGAACCTCCAGTTAATAAAATGTACTTCTCACAAACATCGCGACCAAAATCACCGACTGTTATTTTCTTCAAAAAAGAGAAATCAAAGTCACCTCCAAGGATTATTATATCGTCACCGAAAATGATATTTTCGCAAACGTCACGACCAGTTTCACCCAAAATAGTTAGAAGAGTTGCGGAACCCGTGGAACTGAATCGAAGTCAATCGATTTCACCTACAAGTATCGTATTGACTGAAACTAGTCGTCCCATTTCGCCAACCGTACAAAGACGTGTCGTAAAAAAATCGGAATCGAAACCGAAAGAAGAAGAAAAAGTTTGGTCGACTATGTATTTTTCCGAAACTTCTAGACCAGTGTCACCGAAAGTTGTCAAGAAACGCAGTTCAGGTACTGCTAGCCGAAGCCAGTCTACGTCACCGGTTTCTGTGAGGTCACCGTCGTATCGTCGAATACACAGTGCGCGTCTTCAAAACTCAAAAAGCTTCTCGACTGCTTCCAAACCGATTCTTAGAACTAGAAGTGCTGGTGACGCTGAAAATAAATATTACGAAGCTAATATTTCCAAAACCAAAAGTGATACAAACTTATATGATACTGATTATGATGAATATGTCCGCGATATGGAGAATACAAAAATTAGATCCGAGCGATTTAGAGAACTCAACCGATACTACACGTATCTGGAAAGAGTTGGTGAACTTGAAAAGGCAACTTCTGTAAGTGATCTTAGACACCGCAGAAAAGACGAGGAAATTATCGACTTCGATAGGTGGAAAAAAATAAGAGCTATAGAAAGAGCCGAAGAAGAGTTACATGATCTTTACTACAAGTTAAAAAGTGCTCAAAATGAGAACGACGTTCTTTTCTATCCAAGAGATGTGAATGATTTTCGCTGGAGCTTTAACAAAGATCGAGGTTTGAGGATTAAAGAAAAATCTGTGGAAGATCTTAAGGATCAGTTACAACATTCATCTTATTATGACACTCCTGAAGGGGATCATCCACTTTCGAAAGACACATATAAGCCACTTTGGAGAGGAACGAGCGTCGCAGAAACTGCTTTTAATATAAACAGAAAAAATGACAAACATGTGGGGTCTAAGGAATTTAAATTTGGTCACATAAAACCTAATTTAGCCATCAAACAAGACTCGTCAATGTGTGAACTTCGAAAAAAAATTGGTATCGGTAATCGGTTATGGAGTAGTTTATCTATGGAACAAGTAAATGCCTTGAAAAATCAACTCAACGCTATTTACAGCAAAGATTTCGAAGCCAAATCAAACAAAGATCTTGAAAAGTTTTCAGTTGAAGTAAAGGACAGTAAAAGTGTTGGAGGCTCCCAACTACATGTCAGAAGCAACTCCTTAGTGACATCCTCGCTTCCACCGGTTTCTTCTTCAGAAATGAGTAAATCTGAATCCATTGCTGCTATTTCTTGTCCTATTACTTCAGTAAAAGAACTGAAGAATAATGTCAACAAAATTCAAATGTCTTTGAGTGAAAACGAAAAGAGAAAAATATCACAAACTTTAAGCAAAGAAGTTTTGAACCGGATTAAAAAAATTGATGGGTCGCCACCACCTATTCCTTTGAAACAGGAAATGGAAATGAGTGAAGCTAAAGATCACATAGCAGAGACCGAGCTCAAGGGAATACCATCTAATACATCATCGATAGAAACAATAACACCAATATCTGACGGAACTTGGGAGGAAAAAAGAAGTATCGTTTTCCCATCAGATAAATCAGAAACACCTCACCAGTCTTCTGCAAGCGAAACAGAAACTGGATCGGATGCATCTAACAGGACAATCATTTACAAAGGCACCAGTAAAGAAATCCTGAAAAAGATTGAATATTTTGAGTCCGTCAAAAACACGACATCACAACTCGGAAAAACCGTTTATCACGCGAGGGAGGATTCCGACGACAAAGATACTCAAAGCAATAAAAAAGTAATAACCGCCGCGCAATCGGTTGAATCGAACGAGAAACAGCCTCAAAAGACACAAATCACGCAATCGCAATCGTGCACGAATTTTAAGGAACTTTTCGGAGAGAGTGCAAAGAATATTTTCCTGTCACTACCGGCAAAACCGGAACGGTATTCGAGATCGCCCTCGCCGCGGTCGGAAGTGTACGTGAGCGATCGGCGCACGCCAGACACGCTACGGTGTTCAAGCGAGGATACGATCTGGCGCAGTCGAAGCCCGTCGCCCGAGCGGGAGCGCTACTGGCGCGCCTACCTCAGGCTGGCGCGGGCCGGCGAGGTGCGCCGTCTGGCGCGCCGCTTTGACTCGCCCTCCACCGCCTCCAACTCACTACGCCGCCACCGCAGTGACCCGGAAATCAATCGCAATCTCACAAGCTGGTCATCCACTGAAGGACTCAACAGATACCGACAAAAAACAATGCTGCCCGTAGTACGCGTCCCATTACGCGCGGGAAATCGTTTCATGCCTCACATTGACATAATATCCAAACTGGCAGCGCTTCGCAGACGCACAGCACCGCGATCGCGTTCCGCCGAGGAAGCGTTTGAATGCCGCCCCGGAGAAGTAAACCGTATTAGGAGACGATTCGAAGTAATGTCTCTGCTTGGCGAGATATACGCCTCGGCTCCTGACGTGAGCGAGCTGCAAGATATAGCGCCGTATCTTTCCGGCTCTTGGATCGCGCATCGCTATCCAAAAAAAAGTGACAATAACAAGTCCATCGAAGATCCCTCGACTTTAGTTCGGGGTCGTACGTCGCCTATTCGCAAGGAAGTTAAGCCAGCAATGGCAAAAGAGCCAGTGAAGCTTAGCTCAATATTGAAGAGCGATATATTCGCGAAGCAAGAGTTTGATCCCTCAGTGCACCGGCCGGCTAGCCGCTACGAGCCGCCCCGCGCCCCACCACGCCCACCGCCTGCCTCGTGGCCCTACCGTCTGGCGCCCCTAGTCACGCCCTCACGACACTCCGTCAAATTCCAAGGTTAATCTTTTATCTATCATTACGTTTCTTTCTTGTAAATATTTCATTCACTAGTGTTTGTTTAGTTTTGGAGCAACTTGTAAATGTACCAACTACGTCCTGTATCGAAATAGTGAAGCTCGTTACGTGTCCCCACAGCGACTCTGCGTGTCATCACGTGCGTGCTTGTTGCTACCCCTAACTTACCTTTATTTATCATCGTTGTAATAATGCGCCTTTAATATTTCTGGTACCCAACTTTGAAATAGAGATGCGTAATGATTTTCAATATTTCTCTGTGTTCCTGGACCTTGGTTTATTTTTTTTTGGTCATATTTGGTCCCTCATTTCTCCATTTTTGTTATCCTCTGATAGAAGCTGACTCAGCACCGGTGCCTCCGCGGAGAGCGCCTTATGGAAGCAGTTCTGATACAGGTAATAGCAATAAAATCGTCAATCTGTGTTATTCCTTGAATACTCGCTGTACAAACTCTTAATAAGCGAATAACAACTACTCGCAAATTATCACAAAACGTAAGTCATACCCTAGTGTCATTGAAGTAAATAAAATTATGTAAATAATTAAGTAACCCATCATCTTCACAGTTCCTACTTTCTTTCCTAAAACCGTTCGGTCAACAATCGTGGGAGTCAACTGCATCACAATTACATCTATATAATGTGCGAATAAAAAATAACAACAATAGCCTTTGTTCAAAACAATCGGCCCCTTTAGAGTTATTCTTGTAGTCATCGCCAACGTACGCGGTCTTGCCACGGCCTGGAACATAAATTAAAACTTAATATATTCTTTGGCAATTGTCATTAAAATTATGTGTTTCACTATCGTAATTATCATTAAAGTTACCAATAGCGATGTAATTTTGTGGTCTTCAGTTCATTGATACATAATTATCAGCCAAAACAAGATTTGCGTCATCCAATTCGATTGTTTCAATGCCGCAAAACTGGTCGGTGTGGTTTTTTAAGACGTAAATAGTTCAGTTCGTGAGGCCTCCGATTTACATCGGCCGCGGTGTGCTACTCAATATTGTTTCGGGCGCCTCCCAAACACAACCTCTCCGGATATTGACAAGTGCCTGCGCTATCGCGCAACGCTATCTCGCGATAAAATGCTATCTTTTGTAACGGGTATTTAGTTGTGTGCAAACCTTTCGGCTGTGTAGTGTGTAGTGTGTGAAATAGTGTTGAAACTGAAAAAATCAAGTGATTCCACTATGAGTGCCGATGCTGACCATAACAATCACAGACATAGTTATGCAGTGGCCAGTGTGGATGCTAACATTTATGAAGATGATGGATTTTTTAGTGATGTACCAGTTAGTGGGTCCTTATCTAAATCTCAACGAGCTCTCAATAAGTACATGAAGACAAATCTACTTTATGAAAATGGCGATACCATTAAAGATAATGAAAGTGACCGCGCTTATTTTTCAAAGGAAAGCAGTCCTAATGAGTCGGTGTCAAAATGTGACTCGGAAAGCATACAAAGTAATGAGTCTTTTGAAAGGAAAATGTTACCTTTATCTATTGATACTAGCGACATGACTAATACTCCAACAAATGATTCCACTTTATCAGTGGAAACAAAACAACCGACAAATATTGTGACACAATCTGTTACATCTATAAATCCCACAGAGAAACGAAGAGCTATAAACGGCTCCTCAGATAATTCAATAAGAGATACAATTATAGAAGAGCCAAAAGCGCAAACACAAAAAAAAACTAATGGTACAGTAAGTACTAACGATAACCATCATTCTTCGAGTAATTCCTCAACAGGAACCAAAATTAATGAACATAGCAGAGAACAATCTAAAGTAATCGTTCGAAAAAAGTCTCACGATGAGAAACTCGTTTCTAATCGATACTCTACTAGTAATCTGATTGCACCATCCAATAATGACAAACAAAATAACGAAGCCTCAAAGAAATGTCCGCAGGATAATACCCAAACCTCTGAAAATCGTCACACCGTGCATGACTTTTCCGAATGGGTAAACAGGACCACCGTATATCCGGACGTTTACGCTCCGCTGCCGTATAGTAAGTAGATATATTGTTAGATTTTGTTATGGTTTATGCTTGCCATTGCCAATCAGTCGTTTTGTTAGCACCATGAGAATTTTCCACGGACCTTGACGCGCGAATACTGTCACACCTCTATAGAAATTATCGCAGGTGGAGAACGATCCTAAATCGGCGCTGCCAGTACGACAGAACCCGACGCGTGCGCCGGGCCCGCGAAAGTGACGCGGTCTGCGTTTTGGCGGGAGATATTAGGCATGGTCGGCGAGGTGAAGAAAGTTGTGTACTTAGTATCTCAGCCATCAGCCGATGCAACGGCGCTCCGGCTGACAGCTGCCGTGTTGGTGCGTGCTAGTGTTAACTGCAGACTTTGTCGCAAAAGTGTTGTCAGTCTTTCGAAAAGTTTCGCGAATAAAAATGGGCATCTTAAAGCAGATCAAGAAAATGACGGCGACGGCTTACGGTTCGTTCAATTCTTTTTCGTAGACTTTCGTGGAATAATTTCAGTTGTGCAAATAAGTTTAAATGTGTACTTGCTTCAGAATTTTAAAGTTTAATAAAATATAACAAAACACGAAAATAATAAATAATAAAAAAAATAACGATGATAACTTTGTTTTATATTGGTAGATATATTTTATTCCTGAATTCAGATTAGGTACGCTTCTTAGTTCCATTTGCCAAGCCCAATCAAGAGGTGGATTATGAAACGGTTAAGTCGCCACTCTTATAATAAGCACCTTACAAAATCCATGTCGTAACTTCCCTCGAAGTATTGAAAGTTGTAAGACAATATTGTAATTCGAGCGGTATCTTTTCATAACACTTCATCGAGTATCGATCTTTATATTTGACCTAGATTTCATGCAAAAGTAGACTCCAATACTTGCATAACATAAAAAGTTCGTTCACACACAATATTGTTCATCTTCGTACACAATTATTTTTCTCATCATTATGACAGTTTCTTTGATGTAAGTATGTAATGTGATTTTTTGCGGCATTATAAGCTAGACGCGATTCATTACGCCGCGTATCTCTTTTATGTTGATATATCCTAGTTTTTCTACAGTGATAGTTTAGAAAATAGGCATGGTTAAAACAATTAAATTAATTAAATTTTTTGCATGCAATTGAATAAGCAAGTAATAAATTACTTGCTTATAACTATGTTTATGTTGAAATTATGATTACATATGTTGACAACACGTCGGATTTTATGAATTTATTGATGGTTTTTCGTTTGTCATCTATACTCAAAAGGGCTTTGCGAACCACCAGTGAAAGTACCTTATCGTCAGCGCCAACGATCTTTACCATGATGATTTAAAAAGGGCCTTAAACTGCCAAGTGAAAGTGAAGTGTCTTTTTATCTTAAAACCCGATCGTATCAATTACGTGACAGTGGATTCTGGTGGGAGGGGTTTCAGTCTCAAACGATATCAGTGCTTCACTTTAGTAAAAATTACACCTAAATTAGTGGACAAATCATTTTATTACAGCTATAATTTCTCAAATTACTGTTACATTATTCCACTTCCTCAACATGCAATCTCCTATCATGCTTACCGGACTGGAGGAAATTGGCTTTTAAGAAAATTACCTCGTTAAGCTATTACCTTCATATTTCTGCGGTAATTATCACAGGAAATTCGTGACATTTCGAGTAGGCAGTCATTCATGCCATGCCAATATCACGATTTGCCAGTAGTGTTTTGTAAACGAAACGCATTTTTTTCTGAACTCTCGCGTTTAAAGAGTCACATTTCAAAACGCAATCGGCAAAACGGTTGAGCAAATAGCATTCCACCGTAGAAATCACAAGCCAAGGTATCTACGGGCACAAAATGACCGTGTGTGTGTCGCAAGCACGTGTCTAGAATTACTATCTTGTGAAAGTTGGACGCACGTTAAGCCAAAAGGGCTTTACCTTCCACGACTGCGGTGATCTTAGGCCCTTTTGACATTGCTAGCCAAGACACGGCTCATGCAAAGGAGAATTCCTAAACGTATTATCTGCATCACAAAGTTATCGTTAATGGCTCATAACTCCATTGTTCTGCAAGTTGGCTCTCTTGTTTGTTAAATAGTTCCACTTTGTCAGCGTCTTTTGACGTGAACGATAGATATTAATGCTAATTGGTATACTCAAACCGGTCCCATTCACGATCTGTGATGTTACGTCTCATCACATAATCCATGTAATAAACATCATCAGTTATTACCGTGTTACGGCATGTTGGCCTCCGACGTCCAAACAACTTTACTTCCGATGTTTTCGGAACTTTCACTTTTTTTATATAAATTATAAATAGTTATAATAATTTTGGGCGAATAATGTTAATTAAGAGATGCAACATCTTGTGAAAGTTCGAGAGCGTAAGTTGTGTGTAGAGACTCGCGTAATCCAAATATTGTAATCGGCTGCACTTTAGTGCAGCCGATTACAATATTTGGATTATACATGATTATGTATACCAAAGTATACATGATTATATTCTTTTTAATACACTAACCCATGCTAAGGACAATTTTAAAAACCTATTTAGAGGCTGCAAATTCCGCCCATGCCGGGACTCGAACCCGCGACCTCTGGCTAACCGTGTAAGAGCCCTGGCATTCATTTTTAGCCTCTAAAGAGGTTTTCATAATCTATTTTAACAATTGTACTAGAAATCCATAAGCCAAATTCAATTTTAATAAGTAGGTTGTATACTATATTGTAGGTACAATGAATTTACCATAGCCATACCAATTTACCATCTAGGGAATTTTTATTTTTTTAAGTTTAGCATTGCGCAGCTTACCTAAAATGCATCTTCGCACGATACACACTACGTTTGCCTAGGTTCCGTTTACGATTGGCTGCCTTTGTGTCTGTAACTCTATCTTCATTTTCTATATCGTTTTTACTCCTTTACAGAACCTTGAATCGACGCTCTTCAAAGTTAAATTTGTATTTTCTAACTTACTACTTACGATTTTACGACAGAAGATTGCTTTACATGTCGCAGTCGCGACCCGACTGCTACAGTCGCGTCGACTCGCTTTATATGCAGGCCTTGTCGCAACGCGACCATGTCGCGCTGCCTTTATCGGAAAGCTCTGCACACAAATCCATAGAGTTGGATTATATGATTTGTTTGCAGAGTTGAAGATTCACTTGGAACTGTTTTAATCATGTATTCTGCACATCCTCCGCCTCTATTATGTAAGTGTCCACTGGGTTGAGTCACTCGATTTCTACTTTTTTTAAGCCACACTTGCATAGATAGACGACATTAGTCGCACGTTTTAACATCGAAAATCGCGACTTTTCAGTACAGTAAATGACAATTGTGGCATTTTAGTGCCACTGGAGAATAGTACCTATGCAGCTGTCTAAAGTCAAATCTACCAACTTAGTCAGTAAATTGACATTTGCGATGTGACCAGTTTACAACAGAAAAATAACAGGGATGTACACAATCTACCTGTCAATTTACTAAGTTGGTGGACTGAACTTTAACATATTTCATACTTCGAAAGCATTAAGATGGATAACTTAACTCAGTGGACAGTTACATAATAGGGAACAGGTCGTCCTGTTTTCTTCATTCTTTATCGCACTCCCGCTAAAACTCTGTTACAACTCAAACAACAGTCATTTTGGATTATAGACCAGACACAGACAAAACACAAAGACATAATGTTTTTCGAATGCTCGTTGGCATTTTTCATCCTCGTCGTCACTTTTCAAGTTGCGACAGTATTTTAGCCGAGGACATCCTCCGACCTCTGGAAGTTTTCAAAGAAACTTCTTCCAATATAACGCCAAGTCTACCCTAACCATCCGCCTCCGCAGAATCCCCTCGGCGCTACGTGGAGAGTGATGTAAACATCCACTACCGCTGCCCGGTCCGCCGAGCGCCCCTTCCGCTGGTGCCGGAGCGAGAACTGGCTCGGCAGCAAGCCGAACACATGCAGAAGCTGTACAGGGAGCAGAAGCGTACTAAGTACCTGCAGGTAAGATGCCTTTGATTGAATACATTGGCGCAGATAGAGGGGAGATGTTCAGATGATCTACTATGCCCACCCTTTCTTATACTTATCATGTCGGTAACAAAGTCTTAATCTTTTTTTGCCCAGAAGCACATCGTAACGTTCGGTTTCTGCATGCATGCTAGGGATTAGGGCAGGCCACCACTAGCCAGAGACAATCCTGGAAAATAAACATAAGTAAGAAAATGTTTGGATATCTCTTTCTATCTCTGTCATGGGTTTTGAGCTGAGATGCAGCTCAAAAC
Source organism: Yponomeuta sedellus (assembly GCA_934045075.1). NCBI lineage: Eukaryota > Metazoa > Arthropoda > Insecta > Lepidoptera > Yponomeutidae > Yponomeuta > Yponomeuta sedellus. The sequence continues at coordinate 9,027,192 of OW203727.1, read as the reverse complement.
CCATGTTTAATTGATGGGACCTACAGGATTTGATCTACGACTTTATAAATTTATTTGGCTGAAATCTCTTTATAGTTTTCTAGGACTCCTTATGTAGAGTGCCTATGTTTAAGCGTATGTTTCAATATAACTCTAACCCAATAGTTAAACTACCTTGCTAGGGAAAATGTACTTATGGGAATCACTCTAGAAAACGTGCGCATCTCCTTGTAAAGAACGCATTTGAACATTCTTTATCTTAGTATTCTTTATACTATTTATCAATGTCGTTTATCGTGATAGATTCAACTTGAAAGGTGTAGCGTGTCGTGAGTCAGTCATTCATTCGGCGATGTGTTTAATCTAGTTAACTGGGGGCCGGGCAGCCATGCACGCAATCCCAGTTTGATCGATAATTCCCGATTGCATATAACATACATATATGAACTAAATAACCTGTCACAAACAAGCAACTATCAACGATGTACAACTTATTTGAATACTGAGGAAAATTAATGAAGTGAAAAGCAAGTTTCGCTTATCATAATATATTGAGTAAATTACATTCATTACTCGTTTCTAGCTAGATGAAAGTCTACGCGGAAAGATGAAAGCTGGGTTTCCATAAATGACAATCTTTACGCATCGTTGATAGCTCTAATGTAGTCATCTCTTATAAAAGTGACTTTTCTTGGCACACTTGTAAGTAAAACATTTTATAATTGCCTTGATTTCCCTTTACATCTGATAGCTAGTTAATAGTAACTTTGCATCTGCGGTATGTTTGTAGAAACTCGATAGCGTTGCGGTTTCTTCTCTCGGGCTGCGGTGATTTATAAAAAAAGGTTTTACCAGACGACCTCATCTGCTTAGATATGATCGGCAGTTTACCTCAGTGGTGTTCCGCGTGTCTTGCGACCAGCCATTCGAGCTGCCCCGCATTCCATACTGTTCCACAATTTTATAGAGCAGTGGTTGAAGCGCGGTTGCGTTGTAATTTCGTTGCGGCAATGTCAAAAATGTTTCATTTGTCACGAAGCACGCTGTGCCAAATCCTAACGATAGTGTTTGTTGTTAGCCGCAACTTCAAATTGTATCATTGAATTGCTTTATTCGTCTCTCATTACATTGTTGTTACGAAATCGCTCGCATAACTCTGTTTCCCAAAGAGCTGGCACCGGCAGTGGCACGGTGTGTGTTGTGTTTGCATTATGTTCCGCACGGGCGGGATCGGCACAATTCTAGTGATTTCACCGCATTTTGTGGTCGCAGGAGAAATTATCTGATTGCATTACTACATAGTAGATAAATGTGCATTGATAGCCATAATTTTTAGGTCATTTGCAGTAGAGTAAATTGTCCTAACTACAGATTTATGTTTTAATAAACACCTGTGGAATTCAAGGTAGGAACTAGTTTTCTTTTTATTCAATTGGATCAGATTTTAAAGCAGAACAAGCCTTTATCAAGAACACCTATTTCAAGAGCCTTTGCTTGACACCGTAATATCATTCGAACACACGCCCAGCGATATTTTTCACAATTTCATTGAATCGACATAGTGATTTGTGTCACAATCCGATACAACAGATACCTCTATTTACTAGTGACTAGTAAATAGAGATATCTGTTGTTGTAAAAACAGTTGATGAAAGCGTGACAGCAAGATTGTTGTTGGAAATTTTAACGAGTCGCGCGTCGCGGAAATCTGTCAGACAATGACCGCGTGATTAACATAAACGTTTTGGGACGCACGCGCCCAACAATGCCTCGATTTGCATCTCAATACTTTTATGGCACTTCATGGTTGAATTCGACACCATACGGACAATGACAACTCTAAAGCACGTAATACAGAGAATATTGTAAAGAGGTTCGAAATTTCACTGATGCCGGTGAGTCGCCCATTAGTTCAGTTGGAAAGAGCGTTGGCACGGATAGCCAGAGGTCGCGGGTTCTAATCCCGGCATGGGTGGAATTTTTAGCCTCTAAATAGGTTTTTAAAACTCTAAAGCATTATAGAAACATTCTGTCGTTTCATAATTATGGAGATTTCTTCTCTCTTTTTCTTTTTACTCGTTAAAGACGCGAATTTTTCTTCTAAAGTCAATGCGGAGAAGTGTTCATACTACGATAGAATTTTATCGTAAATAAATTATTTACAATTCTAACACTATCACTTATTTGCGTAATGGTAGATTGCGATATGATAAATCACCGCTAAGGAATTCATTAACACTTTGGACTACAGGTTTGTTTACATAGTAACTCAAAGAATGCTCAGAACCGACCGGCCCATGGTCGACCTTGAAGCGTACATAATTTATATACCTATTCACGATTGAGAAGTCCGTTACCCGACTCTATAATAAAACATATAACAGAGTTATTTCTTAGGACTTTCTACTCTACGGCCGTGATAATAGAGTTAGTTACAGAATATGCAAATGTATCCAATTATATAGCTATTTGTACCCGTCAAACTCGGGTGTATGGAGATAATTCTCAGTGTTGTGTACCGAGCTTGGTGTCCGAGAGGCGATTATAGAGGAACCGAAATACAATGCGTGTGCGCTGCGCTAGTAGCACACACCTTTACACCCACCTCACCTGTGGTTTTGTGATGAGAGGTTTTAGTGATCGTTTGTGTAACCGTGATTTGTTCACGTCCATGACGTGCCAGTTTAACTGTTTATTGTTATTATAGCGGAACAATTATTGTGCAAAACTCGCGCTTTTATAATAATCACCAATAAAATGGTTCGTTACACGTTACGTAACTGTATTTTCATGTGTTGGTTACCCATTCATAGGTGTTTTCGTTTTTACTATTAGAGAATCGCTTGTCGATCATGTTTGTGATGTCATTCCATTCACACTTTTGGGACTTTTCAGGATTTGGACGTAGCTCTCTCGGACGTAGACGCATTTGATGCGTCGATAAAGGTGATAGTTTGGATCGTGTTGCAAGCTGGCTGACTGTGTGTTATAATGAGTCTAACAAGTGGTTTTACAAGTGGTTTCTTTCATCTTCATCTCTCATACTTCTGCGAGCTCTTTAACACTTTGAATTCATGAATATCAAAACAAACTTTGTTAAGTTATGATAAAACTAAATAAAAACTTCGAAACATTTGAGCTTTTGCATGCTTATTTTGGGCGTAACTTCATTAAAACTTTATTAAGATTCAGCTATAGGGTGTTGGGGCGTTTCGACGCCCAAAAGCAACAAGTAAACCAGATTTTAATCTGACCAAAATTCAATTTGTCTATAAACTACTATTGGCTTAATTGCATAAATCTATAGAAAAACGATTAACGAAGTTTCATGTCAATCTCGAGGCTGACAGCTTAATGTACAAACATCGCAGCCAGACCTCGATCGCCAAACCTCCCAAACTTAACCCGCTGTTACCCCCAGGAGCTGCAAGACATGCAAAGCCGCCGGCACCAGGACAACTTTACACCATCCCAGAAGGCCGTGGTGCCGTTGAACCGATACGATGAGGCTGACCGTGTGACAGCAAAGGCCCTGTACGCCTTCAACGGCCAGACAGTCCGAGAGCTCAGCTTCCGCAAAGGAGACCTGATACATGTGAGGCGTCAGATCGACGCGAATTGGTACGAAGGAGAGCTCCATGGAAGAGTCGGGCTCTTCCCGTATAATTATGTTGAGGTGAGTGTCACGGCTTTTGCTAGTAAAGATATATCTTTCTTTATCGGTGAAAGAATGCGGACAGAATGAATAATTAACGGCTATGAGGAAGAATATGAATGCAAGCTAAAAGGAGAGGCCTATTCTCTGCGGTAGGAAGCGGATACTTCATCAATGTATCATACATTTCAAAGATCATTATGAATGAATCAACGTATCAAACTTTTGAAATTAAATTGAATACAGAAGTACAGTATATGTTTGTACAATGTCGTTTGCTATTGTAAGTCTATCACCACAATTGTCAGAGTCTTCATCATTTTGAAACTTTTCGTTACTGAACGACCCAAGAACTTACACTACTGGGTAAAACATTAATTAAGATTCTTAATTCTATTTACACTGTTAAAAAATATTATCAACTATGAATCTCAATAAATACTGTTCCCAGTATCAGAAACCTTACATCCGACTGTGTATCTCTGCCATACCTTGCCTCATTATTCTTAACGTCTCCAACAATTCCTTACAGATCATAAAAGGCGACGCGGCACAGTCGCCCAAGAAGCCAGCAACAGTCGAAGGCCGAGCGCGCGCCAAATTCGACTTTACCGCCCAGACGAATCTGGAGCTTCCCCTGAAGAAGGGAGAGGTCGTGGTGCTGACTCGGCGCATAGACCAGAACTGGTGGGAGGGCCGGAACGGAGCCAAGACCGGGATATTCCCGGATAGCTACGTGCAAGTGTTGCAGGAGCCCAGTCCGAGTAAACCTGGTGAGATTGCACAACATTTTCAGATTTTTTGCACTCAAAATTTGGTAGTGATAATCGGCGTCTGTGCATGCGCGAATGTTGCTAACGACCTGGAAGCGATTTGTCAGATTGATGGAAAGTGCCAAAGCCTGGTCGTTTAGTTTTCCGTCATACACCCCCGTATCCCGAGGGGTATAAAATACTATAGGTATAGGTAGGGGATCGAGAATTTAATTTCCAATCGCAAATTTTATATTTAAGAGAGTCAATAATTGTAAAGAATTCAGTAAATTGTAACGAGCAATAATTTAAAAATTTCAACAGTTTACCTTTTAAAGTCACTCCACGCCATTACATTGGCTCCATGGCCGCTTTGAACAGCATGAGAGATCAATTGCTCCCAAACCCTGCCCTCATCATTCCTCAAACCTCAGTAAACCGACACCTCACTAGCTAGCGCGAGAAAAATATAACTTCCCCATAACTGACTATATTCCTGGCACTTTTGCATAAAGCAGTTGCAGTAGTCTATCCATCACTCAACAAATTTCATAATCCTTCTTTCAGAGCCTCCACCGACGATAAGCACGGAGAAGCCAGTGGCCTCGCCGGCGGGACACGGCCTGCTAACCAGCTCGGCAAGACGCAGTATGGGCGCTCACAGCTACACGCCGCAGCTAAATAGTCCTGCGCTCTCCAACGCACCTCCAGCAACCCAGCCACTGCCTGGTAAGTTCGTTAATCAAAATACTGGCTACGGAAGAGCTATGCGTTGTCCCCGGTAGGACCCAGCTCACAAGCTCAGCACGACGTAGTATTCGATTACAAAACTTTACGCCCCAGTTAAACAGTCCAGCGATCTCCAACACAACTCTAGCAACAGATCCACCGCCTCTTAAATCAGTCAATATAGCTCCTTACTACGGAAGAGCTAGCGGCGTCACCGGCATGACACGGCCTGCTTATAAGCTCAGCACGACGTAGTATTCGAGTGCAAAACATCATGCCTCAGTTAAACAGTCCGGCGCTCTCCAAAACACTTCCAGCAACACATGCACTAGCTGTTATGTCATTCAATCTAGATACTGATTACGGAGAGCTAGCGGCATCGGTGGCAAAACACGGCCTGCTCATCAGCTGAGAACGAAGTAGTATATTATGCGCGTACAAAACTTTACGACGCAGTTAGCCAGTCCAGCGATCTCTAATACACTTCCAGCAACTCAACCACTGCCTTATACTTATATAGGGACAGTCCATTAATTACGTGAGGGGTTTTCACATAATACTTAGATTGGTTATTGGTGAGATTTGCAAGACACCGCCATCATACCTCTCGCGTGAGTTTTCCCTCATATTCGGGAACAGAATGACCAGAATAAACATAATTTACATACATAACCTCACGCCTGTATCCCAGAGGGGTAGGCAGAGACTAGGGACTGCCACTTGCCACGATCCTGACAGATCACCTTCGCTTCATCAACGTTCATAAGTCGTTGCATGCACGCACGGCAGTTCCGGGTACTTTTATCTTCCCTTTTGCTAATACAAATAGGTATTAATTAAAAAGTTGCCGTGAGATTTTCATTGACTCCCCCTCCCCCAAAATTACATTTGATGACATTTTAGCAGTAGAAAATTTTATGAAAAAAAAACCATATAAAATAGTAACCCGTACTTAACGGGCCCGTTTCGCGCCCAGACAGATGGGCACAACAGTCCTAACCCAACGGGAGATGGCGGGACAACCTCACGACTTTTTTCTAGGCTTCCAAGCGCTCCTCGAAAGGGAGGCCTTTGCCCAGCAGTGGGACACAGTCGAGGCTATATAAAAAAGTCGTACATAACGTTTTTCAGAAAATTTGTATTTTCTTAAGTAAGACACGTTGACACTCAACCCCAGTTACGCCTGATGGTAAGCGAAGACGGGGTCTTAAATGTTACGTGCTCGTAGAATATCAATCACATTTCGCTTCACTCAACATTTCTCTACAAGCATTGAGTGTTAAGTAAATTCAAAGCAAACAAACAGTTGACAGAAATGAATACTGTCCCACTCACGCTTCCAGCGTACTCGACGAAGGCGTCGCAGCCGGCGCTGACGCCGTCAGAGCGTGGCTACGGGCCGCCCGCCGCCGCTGGCGTCGACCTCAACAATACGGAGCCGCTCTACGTCGACACTAACGCTGAGGCTATTCCGTGAGTTGCTACACAACACATTTTCTAAGAAACTGAAGGTACTATAACTATCAAGGAATTATATTATTTTTAATGCACTAACCCGTGCTAAGGACAATTTTAAAAACCTATTTTGAGAAATTTCACTGATGCCGGTGAGCCCATTAGCTCAGTTGGAAAGAGCGCTGGCACGGATAGCCAGAGGTCGCGGGTTCGAATCCCGGCATGGGTGGAATTTTTAGCCTCTTAATAGGTTTTTAAAATATCAAGGGATTGATTGAGAACGACAGATGCCAAAAAATAATGATCTATTGAAAAGCTGTCTCCCTTTCACACAAGCCCGCACATATTTAGAACTCTTCTGTCCACAGCTACCGCGCGATGTACAAATACCGGCCGCAGAATCCCGATGAGCTGGAATTAAATGAAGGTGACACGGTTTATGTGCTGGAAAAGTGTGACGATGGGTGGTACGTGGGCTCGAGCCAACGGACTGGCCGCTTCGGCACCTTCCCTGGTGAGTTACACCTTGTTACGAGGATTTACGAGTAATGTACACTAACAAGGGGTAAGGTGATAGAAAGAGGTGTGGTGTAAAAACACTTCACACACCAGTTTCATTATTACACTTTTTACATCAATTTCACTTGTTTATCGGTACGCATCCTGAAACGGTTTTCTCATACACATTTTTTTTATAATTACAGTAAGGCAAGCTTAGATCAGTTTAGTAGATAGATTTTGCAACGTGATAACATTGTCAGTTAACTACTCTTAGTTAAAGTTAGAATATTTTAAGCTAACATAGAAGAAAAGCATGAAAACCAAAATGTCTAAGAAGATGAAGTGTCTGAGTCATGCTCACTCATACTCTTTCTCTCTTTAAGAGAAAGCCTTGCAGTGGGACTTAGATAAGATAATGTTTTACTTACACACATTTTTACATTTGAGTGAAATTAGATAGTAATATATGTAGTATTATTAACCCTTTTTTAGCGCTAAAATTTAGCATCAACGCTTATCAGGCAGTGGTACAATAGCTACTACCTTAACCCTGTGACGGTGTAAACCTCTTCATATCATATTTATTTCTTTTTTATCTATCTTTTTCAAATATTTAAATTATGTACGTCACACATTCTTCGATTTCCCTCATTTTTCACGACTACTACTTTACCCTTTGACCAGATCAGACTTTTTACCTGCTTATCCGTTTTTATCCAGTTTTTCTGTTTTATTAAAATATTATGCTAAATTTACAAATAAAACCACACCTGAAGTCGTTCCAGAGTTTATTTATTATTATAAAAGTTATCCACCGTTCCACTGGCGCCCAACGTGGGGCAAAGATTAGGTCGTCTGACAGGTCTTTGGAATCGTATGTTGTTCCGCAGGCTGGCAACTCGCGACCGAAGACTAAGTATGCTGGAGTAAATTTAGTGGTTTCATTTACTGCTGTATTGATAGCGAATAACTATATTTACTTACCATCCCACATCCCCGACCTTCATCGACTTTACTCTCGACCTTGACTTTAAATTTTAAATTATATTAGTTAACTTGACTATATTTTTTATAAAAAAAAAATATTTTTAGATAATTTTTTTAAATAAATATACCTAAAAAAAATTTTGTTTTACCGGTGCCCCCGGGTAGTGTGACGGTGTAAACCTTTTCATACCATTTTTATTTCTTTTTTATCTATCATTTTCAAATATTTAAATTATGTACGTCACACATTCTTCGATTTCCCTCATTTTTCACGACTACTACTTTACCCTTTGACCAGATCAGACTTTTTACCTGCTTATCCGTTTTTATCCAGTTTTTCTGTTTTATTAAAATATTATACTAAATCTACAAATAAAACTACACCTGAAGTCGTTCCAGAGTTTATTTATTATTATAAAAGTTATCCACCGTTCCAACCCTTAACCAGGCAATGGCATAATAGTGCCCACATTAAATTGATTGAACCTTAACAACTTTCAATAAAGTCCAGAACCAATGAAGAATTCGTACTATCCATGCACGATGGGTTAAATAAAACATTATGCTTTTAAAATAATTCAATAAACAAAAAAAAAATCATAACTACTAGCTCTGCCCGTTAAAGGGTTAAAACAACGCAAGATTGTACCCTTATCAGTATTTACTATTCACAGTAATAACATTAATATTATAAAGGCGAAAGTTTGTGAGTGTGTACGTTTTGATACTTCTTGACGTCTAACCGGCTGGAGCGATTTTAATAAAATTTCGTATAGTGTTAGCCGACACCTTGGATTAACCCATAGGCTACGCTTTACTGCGGGAAAATATCTTATTCCCATGGGAAAATCGATAAACCGCGGGTAACACCGCGGGGCACTGCTAGTAAGGCTATAAAGGTTGCTTGTGCTGTTTCTCCTCCAGGCAACTACGTGGAGCGCATCTGATAGCGCGAGACGTCGCTGCTGCGGCGTCTGCGGCTCCCTTCCCTGTGCGCCGTCCGCCGCAAGCGCTGACGCGCGACTCTGCGCCTTGTCACCGCCACACAGGGCTGATTGTCCCCTGGCACCCCGCAGCCGACTGGTGAACTTTACTAAACGTGTGACAGTGTTTCGTCGTGTAAAAAGTACATTAGGATCGGAAAACTAAAAAGCACATTTATTAAAAAAGCGCCCACAATAACAGGAACGTAGGTACCTTACCAAATAATGTCCATGACTTCCGTGTTCAGAAGCGAAGAGCGAAGCTCTGGGCGGTTTTATATGATGATAGATTATTCTGTTTCGCTACCTACTAATCATATTCTATTCCGTCGTTACCAAAGCACAAAATTATTTATCAGAATTTCAAAGAAATATGAAAACTTTAATGGTTTTAGAATCTCACCTCTTAACAGTCATTCAACACTTTTGTGACTAACAAGTTGTGGCAAAATTGTAAAGTTTTGAATATCAATAAACTAATTCATTCATATCAGTACATAATCGATCCAAAGTTGCTTTACGCATCCCAAAGAATATCTTTATTGAGTACGGTGTTGTATAATCGTGTAAAAAATAGAAAAGAAAACACTTATTTACCTGTAAAGTTGTTTAGTACATAGTTATTTATTTATACTAGGAGTGATAATTTGGGGCTCGTCTGTTAAAATGTGAATTTTAAGAGAACGCAGCCGAGCACGCGGTGTTTGCTAATACTTGTGACTAACATACGGACAGGGCCTAGTGTCTCATTCACACGTAGTTGTTCAATAGAATGATATTAGCACGACAATAGCTGTTATTTGCCTCTGACAGTACATTCATTCCATCAGTATTACCCGGACGTAAACAGTCATCTCTCGCGAAGAACACCAATAGCGCTAGCCACCGAGTTAAGTTGCACGTGTTATACCATTGGAATGCGATTGATTGGTAGATTACCAATAGTTTCAATGAAACAACCATTGCCGTACTATTATCACTCTACGGAACAACTATGCATTTAAGAGACTCGTCCCCCGGATCGGGTTCTAAATCGGCAAAAGTCAAACTTTGAAATTGATTTTTCAGAAATTATAATTAAATTATACAACTGATATTATAACAAAGTTTAGACATTTTGTGCTACATATAATATATCATAGCTGTAACTTTCCCAAAAGCCTGGCACACATGTACAGATGTGGCGATTACCGAAAATTACTTAACATGACACATGTGTACAAGTATTCAGGTATTTAAATGAATGTTTACCAACATATAGAAGTATTCGTTACCGGAATCTAAAATATAATATTTATTGTAACATTAACGGGCATTGTAATACTCAAAATGAATATAGGGCGAGTATAAAATTGACTAGTAACGGTTGACAATACAATATGGTATGATTAATTTTATATAGTAAGTGTAACGTCGTAAGCTTCTCTGCTAAGTTGTAGAAATTCTTTTATATCGAGAAACTTGAAGAAATTATAGCGATTGGTTGAATGAATGGTGTTTCGAATATCTAGTCACGAAAGTTTAATTTCAGTGGAATTTATAAAATATTGTTTTTGTAACTTTACAATGTTATACAAGATTATACAATCTATTATTGGATATTTTTCGTAGTGTTTATAACTACACCTGGAACGCCATATCCCCAATGGGGTAACAGGCACTAGCATTTGCCGGATAATTTCGACCCCAGCGTTTATACTTTTGTAGGTAACCAATTATACTTTTATTAATTAATTATACTTCATTGTTGTGCAAAAATATATAAATCATTAATTAATTGAAGTATTAGGAGTCTACAAAAGTTTATACGCTGGGCTCGAAATTATGCGGCAAATGCTAGTACCTCTTACCCCTAATAATTTAGGGGTAATTTCATCCCTAACGTTTATACTTTTGTAGATAAACCAATGTGTCATTTTCCTCGCCCTATGTAGTTGACCTGTCGTTTGTTTTATTGTAGTACCTAATGTAATATACCAACCATTTACCTTCCAGAAGCTTCCTTCACGATTAACCTGTTGTTGTACCAATGATTAATTTCGTTTATTTATTTTTAAAAGCACAAAAGTTTTATTTTGTTGTTGACACTTGGAAATCGATATAACATTTTAACTGCTATTGTTCGAAATCATCACAAATAATAAACATAATCTTTTTTTATTTAAATTGTGGTTTTATTCTGTCAGTCCAATTGTAAGTAATACCTAAAACCTTTGTAAGTACTATGCAGTATTATGTTAATTCCGGAATACAAGTAAGTGATTCCGGAATTAAGTTAATATTGAGATATACCTACCAAACGCAGCGCATTCGTGGATCAGAAATCCATAGCTCTATATTTACTTATTCTGAGCTAGGGCTGATTTTTCAATAGTCAGATAACTTTTATCTGAGGAATAAAAATAGCGGTTTGACATAATTTTCATACATAAGCTGTCAAACCGCCATTTTTATTCCTCAGGTAAAAGTTATCTGACTATTAAAAAAATCAGCCCTAAGTGGTTTCAGTTACACATTTGGACTTTAAGGTATAATGAAGAAGCGGTATTTGTTAAGACCTAAACTGTGCTACATGGAGCAATAAATGAACTTGAACTTTGGAAAAAGCCTCATGAGCCGGAGGGTGTGGAAGTACCAGGAGACCATACATGGCTAACAGGTTTCAGTTACGAAAATGGAAAATTAATCCACATTCGTAACTGGCTTGTAGCTGGTTACGAAACAGCAATAAAAAGTTCACATTCCTAACTGGTTACGAAAATTTGGTTACGAACGTGGCTGAAGGGTTAAGGTTAAAGTATCGAGTTTCTGATAAGAATGAACTTTTAATGTTACTGGCAACAGCAATACTTTTAAATAAACTTGGAGTAAGGTTAATGAAACTGGTAGCTGTGCTGGTAGAAACAAACTTTTGATATACCTACTTTAATTTGCCAAACTTGCATACAAGGATGTTTGGCTAAAACGTTCTTGCTTGCATAGCATATCTAATATACAACCTACCTTCCTAGTGTAGGTAGGTACATACTAAATCTGATTAAATGCACTTTCTTAAATACATAACTGTAGTGTTGTTTCTTCGAATTTCCCAGAAAGGAGCTATATAGAATGATTCCTAAAGAATCACTGCTAATCGACAACGCATGGAAAATAAATAAATTAGTCGCTCAGTCAAATAGGTTTGTAGTTCTAAAAGAATACTTGTTTTCTGCTGAAGAGCACTGAACCAAAGAGTATATTATATGCACAGAACCTCCATGTAGTATTGTGTCGGTCATGTACGAAGTACGATTAAGATACGTTACCATGCAATGACCGAAAAGAAACGTTTCCCAGTAATAATCGGACATTCGGTCTATTCGTTCATTGCTCTCGCGATCACGGATTGGCTGAATGAATAAATGAACCGGAAAGGGTGACGAATATGGCCGAGAGCGAACAAACGCTGCATGAGAGAGAGTGTGATGATTGAACTGAACGGAGCGAAATTGTTTCGATCGGTCTCCCTTCAGCCGGTCGGTCTTTAGAAGTAGGAACTTTAGAAGTAGGTCGTATGTCGTAGCAATAAAGATTGTTTTTACTTGTTTTGTTTTTTGTTTCATTAATTGTGTCAATTCTGCACTGCTGGTTCGCGCGCTAATCCAAGTAGGTACTTTTGTAAAAGTAATACAGTATTGTTTTCTTGATGTTAGTTTCTCTAAAGAATATAAAATAATATTTTCACTGTGTTATTATAGTGAATTATTGGTGAAGGAGATTTTTCTGTTTCGTGCGCTTTGGGACGCTTATTTCTGTGGTAGTAATCTTGTTCTGCGAGCTACTTTTGTTTTTTTCAAATAACAAAAGTAGCTTACGATAATCTAGATGGTAATAATTATTTCATTGTACGTAGGAAAAAAAACTACTCGACCTAAAAATATTTTTTGATTGATTTTTATCATAGTACTTCTAATATAATGGTGGCACGGCAACATTAAAAATATTAATCATAAATTAATGGTCCTGTAAAAATACAGATATTAAAAAAAAGCATATTTTATGGCTGAAAGGTCAAAACGTGAACGTTGAGATGGTTCTACTATGAGGTCTATTAGTCCTAATAGTACTAATATACAGTACTAGTACATTGTCTCAAATGTAACAGTACGGAGCGATCTTTAAGATGTCCGAGCAGGTCCAATACTACCTCCATGGTCATTCTAACTTTCAATATTCTTATGTTGGCAACAGTGATTGTTGCCTAGCAACGGCCCGACAACGCGATGCAAACAAAACAGAGGGTACCTTATGAACCTTATACAAACAAAACAGAACTGTTTGACTCGTTCTGTGAATGTCTTTTTTTGTCGAAGTTTACAAAGAAAATAATAATAACATAGGGACGTAAATAGGTATAAAGTAAAAAATGGTAGAGACGGATTGGAGGCAGATATTGAGTTTCTCTCAAAAGGAACTCAATGAAGGTGACAAAGAGAAACTATGCGAGGGCCTCTCCTGGATGGAGGCAGATGATATTGAACTCAACTTTTCTGATCTGAAGACGCTGTTTCGACTGGCGCAGGATATCCTGAAGTATAAAAGTGAACAGGTATGTCTATCCTACAAAAAAGACCTAAAGGAGTATACCAAGCATAGAAGAATTTTTGATATTGAGTATCAATGTCTCACATCCAACTCACATCACATTATGCGTCATTAAAAAACATTATCAAAGAATCCGTGCCTGGAAATCAATGGCTCAGGAACACCTTAGGACATAAGTATTGAAAATGTTGTAGCACATGTTACCATAAATAGTAGGTATTACTATACTACGATATACCATTGAATTTATGGATATACGTAAGAAACTAACCAATATATTTCTTATAAAACACGAGCTAAAATTTAAATGAAAAGAATAGAACCAAAATTTCACTCTGCAATGTATTACAAACATCTGGATCTCATGTAAGCGTGGTGTTGTATTGGGTTCCGTACCCGAAGAGCGCCGAATGGGACCCTATTTCTCTGCCAGCGCAGACCGTCAGTCCGTCCGGCCTATAATGGGCTCTATCTTTGAAACCGTAATAGCTAACCGGTTGATATATTTACAGAATTATGTGTTATTACGTCCGATTACGTAAGACGTAATAAAAAAAATAGATGTCTCCATCCGGACTTGGCCCCCGTGGTGGAGTATGGCCTATACCTTCCTCAGGGAAGAGACCCGTGCCCCTTGGTGGGGACATAATGGGTTGATGATGATGATGGATGTCTCCATATAACAAACGTGTTTTTTCGCAATTTTTGTTTTCTAACGTAAAGCATGCTAGTCATTGCGTACTAACGGTAGTACGTAATACAGAGAATATTGTAAAGAGGTTCGAAATTTCACTGATGCCGGTGAGTCCCCCATTAGCTCAGTTGGTAGACCGCTGGCACGGATAACCAGAGGTCGCGGGTTCGAATCCCGGCATGGGTGGAATTTTTAGCCTCTAAATAGGTTTTTTATAACGGTAGTTTTCTAACAAAACAAAAAAAGGGACCCAGTACAATTTTATGATAAAAGTAGTTTGTTTTAGTTATATATTACGCTTTACCTAATAAATAATCGCGATTTGACCCGTTTAATATATAACTATGTATGAGTATCGCGAATCATTAAGAAATACTTGTTTGTTTTAGTGTCCAGTATGTGTAGGTTTTGAGTTGAATGTCAGTATGTTAACAACCTGTATGATAATAATAACATTCTGCATCCTGTATTTCTTTTATTGTTTGTCTTTTTTTCCCCTGGGCAAAGGTCTCCTCCCTGTCTTGCGGCGTCTTTTATCATCCAATTATCATTTCGAAGTTATCAAGCAAATCTTAAAGCTGTTGGTTTTCCAAGTACTAGTAAATAAATACTTCTTACTCGTACTTCAACTACCTAATATTTCTCATCTCAGGTAAACAATTTGTTGGGACAACTAGAAACTTTCCAACGACGAAAAGGAAAGAAGAAATCCAAAGCTTCGGTCGAAGGTAATCAAACATTAATAGTAGATAACAAACATCGGGCAGAGCTCTTTATACAGGGTTACCTCAAAAGTGCCCAATTCCTGTAACAATTTCTGCTTTGTAGCAGTAATTTGACAGATTATTGCACAATTTGACAGTTACATAGATTATAGACATTATTTTAGGGATAATGATTTACTGGGAACTGATCGTTTAATTTTAAACAAAATTTTTAAGAGTTTGTTGTTGCAAAACACAAACTCTGATTGGGATATTACAGGAAATGCGCATTTCACAGTTTATAATTAACCATCTCGCTCTATTTCGCTCAGTCAAATTGAGTTATGATAATACATACGAGTACCTACCAAGCTACAAAGGCCTATTTTTATCTCTACCTGCCGTGTCTAGATAAGCTTTTGCGACGTCTTAATAGGACAAAAGTGTGTGTATCTGTTTATCTACCCCTCTTGCATAATAAGTTTCCGGCAATTTCATGCGTGACCGCTTTTGTGTACATAATAAAAGGAGATGACGTTACACTTTAATAGTTTCAGTCAACCGGCCTTATTCATAAAAACACAATTTCTTAAAACACTCCAAAAAGACTTTAATTTTTTCATTTTCATATTCATTTTTTCACTGACTAAAGTATGTGGTAGAGATTTAACAAGGAAAAGACGTAACCACATGTTAAATAAAAGCCTGTGTGCCAGGAGTGTTTTAGTGGAATCGTAATTATAAATAAGGTCTTAGGTAAGGTTGTTGGGTAAACACAGCCGACAGCACATCGGCGTTACCTCTGTTATGGGCAGCTTAGGAACAAAAATAAAAAAAATATCAGCTGTCGACTGTACTAAAAACATGTATTTACTACAACCAGATTCCCCAACACGAAACTCCGAAAGTGCCATCGAAATTATCACACATCAAGAAGAGATCATCAAAGCCAACAAAGAAATCCTAGAGCAGCTGTATGCAGATATCGCCGAGCTAGAGACACGCAAAAGTAAACTGGATAAAGATGTGGCGGCAGATGGAGCGAGCGAGTCAAGTCGAGATGCGATGTCTGAGAGAAATGAGATCGAGAAACTAGAACATGACGTCACTATGAAGAACAGGCATATTAGGAAATTGCTTAAAGATGTGAAGGTAACAAACCTACATAATTATTGTTTTCCCAAAATGAGTTATTCAGGACTATTACTTTTTGTTGTTAATTGAGTTTTATTGTCATTAGATTCTAGAAGAAGAAAATGTTCAATTGAAAGAAAAGACATCTACTCTGAAAGACAAGTTGACTGAAGCAACCCAGATTATCGAAAATTTGACGGAGCAATTATTGACGATTAACTCCGAGTGTTCTAAACTAAAAGGCAAGTACATACACAATAATTAAGCGTATGTTTTGTAGGATATAGATAATTAATTTATTTCCCTTTTTTTAATATCCTTTCTGTCATAGAAGTGCTTGGGAAAGCTGAAAAGGTTAAGGTCAAATTGCAAATAGAAATACAAGATCTACGTCAAGAATTATCGGAGAAAGAAACAAATAAATCAAATATCGAAGAAGAAATACGATCAAAAGTACAGTATTGGAAGGTAACGTCTATTAATTTTTTATTTTAAGCTTAATAAAACATACAAGACAAACGAATATTATACATTATAGTTAAAGAACTGTTTTTTTTAAACAATAAAGAAAGACGTTGGGAACACGTTATTCGTCCGTTCGTCCACTCATCAGTCAGGACTTTTATATAAAGAAAGAAAGCTATCAATATAAAATTGTATTAAAACATATTGCTAATAAATGTCCCCGCTTTCACTTACTTGACATTGCTGATAAAATCTATATAGTGATTAAACTTTGTTACTAAAATTTATTTGCTTACCAACTATAGTTTCAAAGTAAAGTGTTAAAATTTTCTATAAAACGTCTTTTTATTTTAAATGAAAAACTAACTTCTACAGTTCGGAAAAAGTGAAAATGTTAGAAATGTAGTTTTGCAGGCTAGTGTATAATAAAGAAATCGGTATGTTCAATGATATTTCCTCAAAATTATGATCTACACCAAATAATAAACCGTGAAAATGTTCTGCTGTCTCAAACCATAACCCGGTAAACCAGTGTTTAATTGGTTGTGTTTTATAGACGATAGCTAGAACAAAAAAAGCTGAGAACGATGCCCTTACCGAGGAAAATCTACAACTAAAAGAAGATTTAGAACATATAGGCGAGACTGTTCCTGGCCGAGAGGTAAGGGTTAAATATTACCATTCGTTATTACCGTCTAAAGGTGACGTCTCCTGCTAAAGAACATTACAAAACAATCCGTTTTCTCTACGCAAAGCATTTTCAGCGCTATGGGAAACAAAATAAAAAACATTTTGGTGCATTGAAATCCGATGTTTTTTGACAAACACGAGCAGGTGACGCCGCTTTAGATAGTGTTTTATTGTATAAAAATATACAAAAAAAACGCTGGCTGTTACATAATTACATTGGAAAAAAAAGGTACAAGTACTCATATTGAACCGTTCGAGTGTTGTTTTGAAATAACTTGCGTGCATCTATACATTTCTGTGTATTTTGTAGAGCAATCAGATTCAAGAAAACCAACAAAAAGAACTTCAGGAAAAGTTATCGGAAGCAACAAATAAAATTCTCGAATCAGCAGAATTGATTGAGTTCCTTAAATCCGAAAACATTAGGTTCAAAGAAATTATCAGAGATTTAGAGACACGTGACAACATTTCTACTGTCTCTAATTTAAGAAACGAGAGTGATGACGTAAAAGAGAGGATTTATGTTAGTAAATTAAAGAAAAAAGTTCGGAGTCTAACTGTTGCATTACAAGGTGCTGAAGAGATGATTACCGACAGAGAAAAAGAGGTAATTTTCTTTCATATTTATTTACAACATATTAATTATTATTATTGCTAATTCTATCTTTTTCTCCGGGTATTGCGTGAAAACAATGAAGAAACATGTATTTAAAAATAAACAAACTGAATGATATGGCTACGCACTTAAACTTTTGCAGTGAATTATGTAGTCCCTAAACAATTACCAGTTTTTAGAAACAGTTTATCAAGTGTCCAAAAATAAAAAAAAATAAAAAAAAATATGAAAGAAAATGTATTGTAAATTGTATTAAATATGAATTTTCAGATAGCAGATATAACAGCTCAGTTACAACTTTTGCAATCAGGTGAAGAAGGACTCAATGCTTTACTAGAAAGTCTTAAATCTAAGAAACGTCAGCTCAAACTAAAGGATGAGGGCATAAAGTCACTCGTTCAAGAAGTTAATGACCTTCATCAAACTGTAGACGAGTTACAATTGGAAAATTACTCAATGAGGTAGAAAATATAAGCACTACTAAATTTAATCCGTATGTTAATTCTAGAAAATACAATACATTTTGTTTTTTGCTTTTAGAAAACAACTTAATATAACTCCTGAATCGAAAGTTGAAACGAAAGGCATACTGAAGAAATATCAAGCTATGGAACAAGGAGTCAATGAAATTATAAAAGACCTAAGGAGGATGGAAAACAGACTCGTAACTGCTGAGGTAGAGCTCCGTAATAAAAACGAGAAGATTGCTAACTTGATAAAGCATCTCTACGATATTGGTTACGAAGCGAAAGTAATAAATGAATTATGTGATAGTGAATATGACAATAGTAAACACATGGATGGCGGCGGTGATGCTCCAACGTAAGATGAAAGAAATAAGATGAAAGTTATTAGCCATTTACTATAATAAACAATTTTGTGAGAACTATAATTTCGTTTTCGAGTCGGCTGAGCAAATATGTTTTTGACTTTCACATATTTTTCAGGCAATCGCAAAATTCTGAAATAGAACGAGTAGACGATACTAAGACAAAAGAAATTAATTCTATAGTCGAAGAAAATGAAGGCTTACGAAAAGGATTACAAGAAATTTTGGACTTCCTAAAGGACAACAGTAAGTTTACAAAGCTCGTTTTATTAGTAAATTATTAATTTCTGAAGGTACAGTATTTTTGGGTAATTTAATTAAAATAATTTAAACAACGTAGGGTATTTTCGGTAACGATGTGATATTTTAGGTAACAGCTCATCAGGAGTACTTGCTCTTCAATGTCCAAGCCTTGAAGCTGTCTTACAGTCGATGGAGGCCAGACATTCGGCTGGCTGGTTTGCACCACATATGGCGACCATACTCGAGCTCAGAGCCGCTCTCGGTGGGAGAGACGCTTTGCTTACAGCGCTTCATGAGGCTAGGTAAACAAATTATCGCGCTATCCTGGTGGTCATACTAATTTGTCATATGATAATAAGATAAATAGGAATTATGATTACTTAAATTCTACAACTGGTAGACTAAGACCACTCCCAAAACCCACGTATACTTTGCATATTACGAATATTTTTTTAGAACAAACTATACTTAGGAAATCAACGAACAGCTTAGTTAAGGTTTAAAGTAGCATTTTTTAATTCTAACATTCTTCCTGTAAAACAACCGGTTGCGTAAACCAATAATTTTTTCCCAAAGTAAAATGTTTCAATGTTGGAGAAAATTAAATCAAATGTAAAGGATTATTATGGTATCCAGGATGTTTAATTTTCGGATGAAACCTGATAGACTTGAGATTCCTAACTGTACTCGTAGTTAGATGGGCAAGCCTGGAAGAAATACTCCAACCAGCAGTATATACTGTATTGAATATATTTTTCGTAACAATCCAACTAATATCATAATTTCGAAAGTAACTTTGTCCATATATATTGTTGTTATTAATTTTGTAAAAGAGATAAATAGCTAATAAATTAATAACTTCATATACTTGTAGTTTAGAAAACGAATCCCACGACGGCGAAGTCGCAGGTATAGCTAAATAATAAAATAGAAGTTTAATTCGACCCCATTGCTTGATTACTATTACTTCAAATTTCAGAAAGGAAACATTTGATGTAATGATGCAACTAACTAAAGAATCTCAAAAGGCCCAAGAACTTGAGAACAAACTACAAGAAATCGAAGTCAAAAGTAAACCACAAGATATAGAGAATGACGTAAATGTTCCTGATAATCTTGAATTTGGCACTTGGGTTTCCCAAACCAATATAAATGAAATAGATATTAACAACACAATTCAAATACAGTCTATGATGGCGGAGAGTAATGCCAATTACGAGAACCAACTTAAAAATAGTCTAGCGTACTTTCACAGAAGGTTTAAGTTACTGTTCGATAAAATGACCTCAATTGCCATCCAATCTGGTGATGATCAAAGCAAATGGTCAATCCAAGAAGAAAATTACAAAGCAGAAATAGAGAACCTTAAATCGCAATTGAACCAAAAAGAGTACGATGATAGGAGCGACGTCTCTCCTGGCTTAATAGAGTACTCTTCTGTCGATGTTTTGCAACGAAAATGTTCATATTTAGAAGAATCTTACAAATACATAAGAACACTTATTGAGAATATCAAGAACGAATATCTTGAATGCAAGAAAGATACCATGCTACTCACTGCAACATACGAAATTAAAGTTCAAAAACTGATTCTCTACATGTCTAATATCACAGACAAGTTACGGAATTCAATTAGTATCGATCTATTCTGGAAACAACATGAGGCTCTCAACGATGTAACCACGAAATACAGAAAACTAGTAGATGATGCTATAGGAAAAGACACTGATCTTTCAGAACTCTACAAAAAACTGGAAAGTGATAAACTTGATCTCATCGGCACTTTTCAGACTTCAATTTATCAAAGATGTAAGTTGTACGAAGGTTTTGTAAGATGTTTGAAAAATTCTTATGATATTGTTTCCTGATATTAAGTTTGCGATTTTAGCGAAACCAGACGAAAATAATCATAAATTACTATTATCAAACGTTGAACATAAGATCCTCCAAAAACAAGTTGAACGCCTTTGTCTTGAGCTTGACGATAAAAACAAAAAAATCAAGGAAGCTGAAAGTAGAAACTTTAATCTGCAGGAATGTCAATCCAAGTTGATGTAAGTATTTAAAAACAAAGTTTCGTAGTTTGGATCCGAAGAATAAACACTTAATTTCAACACAATTTACCTACTCATAGAGACAAAAACCTTACTACGAGCACAACTAAAGAGGTGGAAGACTTGAAAGGACGACTGGAGAAGACGATGGAGGAAAATAAAATGCTCAAAGAACAATGCCATCATGTAACGAGTCAGCTAGATATAGCCCTCCTGCAGGTAGTACACCTCACCGTGGATACACTTTTAAGTATACGTTGTTTTTACGTAGCTACAGAATGCACGATACTATAATTTATTTCAGTTACAAGATATACAACATAAGCAAATGAGCAATGACATGGAAGTAAATATATTGCGTCATCAAATACTAGACCTACAGTCCGTTGGTGACAACAAAGCAATAATTGCAAGGTAATAAATATAATTTGTCATATTTCAATGAATAAGCACAGCTGCTCCTGTTACTCCTTCGGATGGGTTGTTAAAATAATGCAAAACCTATCTAGTTATACAGCCCACGAAAGACGCCCACTGTTGGGCATAGGCCTCCAGCTTAACGCCAACCTCGACGGTCCCCGAAGGAAAATCCAAAACCTTAAAACTGTTTCTCTGTTTCTGTTATTTAGAATTGATCAAATTAAATAATTCAGTTTAGTTTTTATACAATCTTGCAATTCACATTGGTTAAATTATTTAAAAATAAAAACAAGTTTATATTTTTGAACTTTTACTTATTTATTTTCTTCATTCTTCTATCGTTCATTCTAGAACCCGAAAAAGGGTTTTCAGGTTTTGCGTGATTTCAATAACAAGTTATTGTTATTATTTAACATGTTGTATAGGTATGGACATGTTGCAAATTTTTAAGCAATATTATTATAATCATATTTCAGATTAAGTAGTGAGATCCTAGTGGCACATCTGCAGGCATCTGAAAGTAATAAGAAAATTGAGAGGCTCAACTCAGCTTTGACCAGAGAAATTCAAAGAAGATTTGAAGCTGAAGAAATGCTAAAAGCTCGTGAAAATATATTCAACATATACGCCTATCGATATGAATCAAAGCTGAAGTAAGTTAAGAAAACAAATGCAGCCTTATTTCTACGTTTTGTTCTACCTACTGATTGTACACATTACAGGTATATGTGCGAAGTAATGCATGTTCTAAGACAACAATATCATGGATGCTGTCCGCTGACTTCCGTTGAAAAATATCTTAATGATATGGAAGATCTCTCCCGTAAAACTCAAGCGGTCGATGGGAAACTCAATGAGATCGAAAATTTGAGGTCAGATTTGATCATAAAACATTCGGCGTTTGATGATATTTTGGGAAGTTTAAAAGAAAAATGCGTAGATGATGAAGATACCTGTCCACATAAAATTAAACTTATGGTTTTGGTACGTTACTTCTATTAACGAAGTATCTATCTTTATGTAGCAAAATGTCTAACAAAAATACTATTAAAAACCTATTTAGAGGCTAAAAATTCCACCCATGCCGGAATTCGAACTCGCGACCTCTGGCTATCCGTGCTAGCGCTCTTTCCAACTGAGCTAGTGGGCGACTCACCGGCATCAGTGAAATTTCGAACCTCTTTACAATATTCTCTGTATTACGTACAGGTAGCGACATCTGGCTGAAGTAATTTGCATCACTTGCAGCCCCGAGTACCTACTTTGCAGTAAGGGTTTACATCGGAATGATATCGCTGTACCCACATGATTATATTATTTTTATATGCACTAACCCGTGCTAAGGACAATTTTAAAAACTTATTTAGAGGCTAAAATTCCGAAGTAAAACCTAACTACAAAGTAGGTATTTGGGGCTACAAGTGATGAAAATTACTTCAGCCAGATGTCGCTGCCTGTACGTAATACAGAGAATATTGTAAAGAGGTTCGAAATTTCACTGATGCCGGTGAGTCACCCATTAGCTCAGTTGGAAAGAGCGCTGGCACGGATAGCCAGAGGTCGCGGGTTCGAATCCCGGTATGGGTGGAATTTTTAGCCTTTAAATAAGTTTTTAAAATTGTCCTTAGCACGGGTTAGTGCATTAAAAATAATATAAAAATAATATTAATACAAACGTTTATACTTCTTTATTACATTTTTACATATTTCACTTGACCTGATTAATTAAATTTCATCAAGCATAATTGTCAATCATTATTTCAATAACACATTTTTTGTAACATGCTAGCTCCGTTATGAACTTATAATAATATTTCGATATCTCAACAGCAAAGTGCAAATGCCCGCGAGGTAGATCACTACAACAGTAAAATCAAGACATTGGAAAAGTCCTGGGAAGATGTCGTAGTCTACTGTAATACAATAGAAAAGACGCTCATTCTTGTTAATCAAGGCTTTGAAAAATCACCACTAAATGAGGTCTTAGACAAGAAAACCACAGATTTTAACGAAATCGTTCCGAACTTAGAACTAGAAGATGTTCAATCTGATGACGACGAACAGGGCTCTAGAAGTAAGTTCTCAGAGTAGGTTTTTTGATCATGACATCAACATAACTGTATAACATCTGGTTTTTTCTAGAGAGCGAAACGTTAACATTACCAAAACCCCAACTATTAAAAACTCCATTGACTGGTATTGATATGACAAAAACGCGAAAAGATGATCTTGGCAGCAATTTACCAGGTTCTCCTGCTCGTATACCTCATACTGATGTGAAACATACTGTAAATGTTTTAGTACAAACTTCAGAAGGTGACTATGTAAAAAAGAACCAAATTATTCAAACTGAAACAGACAGAGAAATCAGGGATAAAATAAGTCACATGAAAATGCTAGAGAAGGAAGTGAAATTAGAAAAAGAAAATGTGAAAGAAAAGGATAAACAGTTAACTGAAACTTTGGCTCTAGCCCAAGACAGATTAGCTAAGATGTCCATTTTGAATAAAGAAAAAACCCAATTAGAAAACACTGCAGCAAAACATGAAGAAACGATAAAAATTAAGGATAATGAAATTGAAAAACTAGAAAGAAATATTAAAGAAACGAGGTGTGAGTTAAAGGAATGCAGACAACATCTACTCAAAAAGAAATCTAAAATTCGTGATGCGGCTGATGAAGAAAACAATACTCTTATAGAGTCTTTAAAAAAAATTGAAGCTGATAAAAACAGTATCGTTGAGGAGTACAAATTAATGTTACAGAATGAACGAGAGGAATATATTAAATCATCAGAAATGTTGAACAGTCAAATTAGGGAACTGCGAACGCAACTAGATAGGTATGTTTGCCCCACCAACCTTTGTCTCACCACCTCCATCAGTGGTATAAACATCACTATGTTTACTTCTTACTGTTTAACGTTACGCTAGAGTTTACTTTACTGTGTACAATAAGTGGCTTCAGTTTTGCTACCCGAACTCTTGCTTCTCTTTCTCTTTTAGATGAAGGATGAAAAAATTTCTAAATAACTTTTCAAGATTTATTTATTTATAAATTTATTTATACTCAACTTCTTAACCTGACACCCTAACCGGTTTTTTCAAACGAGCTTATGGAACTCAAATTTATGCAAATCTGTTTGTATGAATGCTTCCTAAGTATTCACCTTTGTAATAACCGCGAAATAATCTTATCAATCACTCCGAGAGACAATATGCTAACAAAGTTGCGGAGATTTGACGTAATAGCTTAACGTTACAGAAAGGAGACGGATTCGTCCAATACAGATGCTGTAAAAGAGGTAATCAGTAAATATTCAACGAAAACATACGAGCTGGAAGACAAGTGCTTCAAGCTGCAAAGTGAATTGGACGGCTGTAGAAGTGACATGTAAGTTTATTATCTTTTATTTAGAGATAAAACGCATTTTTTCGCAGGAAATCTCAAAGCAGTGTGATGTGATGACTCGTCTTCTTTCGAGGAAGTGCCAAATCTCCAGTGATTCCTCTGAAGTTTACTGATTGCGGTGGAAGTGCCATAGATAGAACGATTGAGGATGAGTGACTGATTCGTGAGGAATGCCCGTCAATGCGAATGCAATGTTAGAGTTTCAGTGGCATGAGATGACAAGTTCACAGGTGAAAGCTAATTTCTTTAGTTGCTTAGGGCGCTTTCATGGAGAGCCGTGCGTTTGAATTCCGCTCATTTTCTCTCAGTACAAATGTAATTTATTTTAAATAAAATATAACCTACATACTTGAAATGTTAGAGAACATTTAAACATGAAACATGTTAGTAAACATTTCAGGTCTGTAAAAGCCAAAAATGTAAACTTGGCTTTTACAGACCTGAAATCGAAATATTTTGAAATCGACACTGCTTCGTGGACACGGGTGAATGACCAAGTCTCTCCCTTACACTGATAGAAGGCCTGTTATTTATGTGCAAAGCAAAGTTTATTATAATAAGTTTGTATACCTAATTGCGAAAGCAAAAAAGAGTTGTCATTATTATTAACTACTAAATCCGCCTCCCAATGTTTCAATTTTTTTTGGTATTTATTTCGTCTGTGGCAGAGCCTAAAAGAAACCCTCCTGTGTTTGATTCCTATATATATTATAATGTATGTATGTCCGATTCTATGTTTCCTCACAACTCCTAAGCCAACGTTCAGATTTTGATAAATAATATCTCGATCGATTCGTCTTTTTTCCGATGTAAAATTTGGAAAAAGTGTAAGAAAAAAATGAAAAAAACGCTGGAAGGGCTAAAATAAAAAACTAAAATAAATATAACCAACAACAACTAACAACTACGGCTAACCATAATTATTACTTTTCAGATCAACTTACCAAAGCGAGGCAGATAGATGGAAAGAGTTGGCTTCTGAAAGATTGTATAAAATGGAACAGTTAAGTTCACAGCTAGAAGAAAGACATTGCCAAGAAGTAAGGAAATGCTGTTCCAAATCCCATTAAAACCAGGAGTTTAAAGCCTGGAGTGTTTAAACGTTCTCAATGTTGCAGGTGGATTCGTACAAGGCCGAAAACCAGCACTGGTTATCGCAACTCAGCGATACACAGAAGGAGCACATAGACCTGAGAAATAAGCTGACCGAGCAGAAAACGTTGCATGTGAAACAGTTGGCGGAAAAAGAAACCCAAATTGAGGAGCTGCGATCTGTTATTCAGAACCTTAAGGTAGGTACAGGCAAAGGCAAAGACAACAGGGAGTATTATTTTTTTGAGACTCATATTCTTATTGAAAGTGGCGCGCGGTAGGTGAGTATTTATGTTCGGGTAGTCAAAAGTGGCGCGCGGCGGAAGTGGCTATTTTTGGCGACACGATTGGTTGTAGTGGTTGGTCACATGTTCCGAAGAATCTATAGTCGATGGGGTACGAAGATTCTCGAGTTGAACAAAATCACAAACGCAGATTAGGGCGCTTGAATCATATTCATAAGCAGTACCCAGGATTGTCGATAAAATCAGGCTACTGGGCAGGAGACCGCGCACAAGACAGACAAGTGGCAACTTCTTATTATCTCTCTCCTAAAACTTCATTGTGCCAAAACATTAGAGTAGCTAATCCAATAGTAATAGTAGTATTACTGAATGCTTTGCGCGTAACTTGGTTCGCGAGTATCCTTCATTACTATCAGGGACGCAATTTTCGCCCATGCGAATTGAAAGTGTAGATACAAAATATTTTAGGGAATATTCATTTGTCGCATAAAAATCAATTTCAGGTATTCTCACAAAGTCGTATGCGCAAATTTTCTAAGTAAATTTCGCTCACTTTGAGGTGTCATAATGTCGTAGTCATAATCATAATTGTCGTTCGAGTTTTTATGTTACGAATTATTTGCTAGGAAGGTGTGAAGGTGAATTGGCGAAGAAGGAAGAATTGGCTCCCCGTTCCTGAATCAGTTTCTGAATCTATTCTTAGCCTGTCAATGTCTATAGTCAAGCGTTCTACATTGTGTCTTTAGTTAACTATTCTTCTTTTAAGTGCATTTCCGACAAAGCCGTATTTTTTGGTCTTATAAACTATAATTTATTGATTCCTTTTGTTCGTTCCTCACTTAAATCATATCAAACTAACTACCCATGCGTAAAATCATCTTACCTAAATTCCAGACCCAAATAATGAATATGCAAACAGTGATGTCTGTTCATGACCCAAGCTTCGATTTATCAGCGATAGTGGAGGTGGAAGACAGCGACTGCGCCTCGCAAAGAAGAGACCAGCTTGAGATCAGATATGAATCTACCACTGAACTGCATGAGGACATAATGATGCCGGGTTTTTCTTCCACTATATGGTGAGACAGATGCAATTCTTTGATTCTCGTTTCATTTTACCTAGATTAGAGCATTGTTTAAGCGTGAGTATCGTTGGAAGCACTTGGGACGAGGTCGGGGCAAAGACGAGACACGCTGTTTATAGTTTGCGTCCCTCGCCCGTCTTATCTTTGTCGGTCCATTTTTTTTTTTTCGTTTATACGTTTCAATACATTTTGTATGCAAGTGATTTGAAAAGTCAGGAAGAGCGTAGGACAAGGATGGTCTTGTCCTACGCTCTTCCTGTATGTCCCACGCCTAAATTTTAGTATGGTAGTGGGTACTAAAAAAACGTACGTCCTAAAAATATAATCTTAATATCAACATCGACAATCACAGTCGCAAACTAGGATACCCTTTGATATGGTAACCTGACAAGGACCTTAAACATGGAGGAACGCCTAGACTGAGACCACTTCAACAAATCAAACTGGGTGGTCTCTGGCGGGAATCAAACCTCTAACTCGGTATTCAAACGGCTACACTATCAAGGTAATCAAAAAAGCTATACGTGCAGGCGTCGTCAAACTGCGGGCGTAAAATGCTCGGACTTTTATATACAAATTGTGTTCTTTATCAAAACTGTTCAATATCTGGTAACCACACATTCCTATTTGTAATTATTTATCTATCCAGCAAACAAGTAGAACCCACTGTTATGCATAGGCTTGCTTTATACTTACGCTCTAAGACAATTAAGCTTACGCTCCGTACTACAAGGACGCTAATAGTAATGCGTCTATTGCCCGTTGACATTGTTGTTAATTTAATAATTTAGTTGATTTTCCAGCAACATTTCGTAGATGTTTTTGTTTTGATGTCCAGTTTGCGTAGCTTTCAGTTCGGGCATCACTTTTTAATACCTTGTATGGCATTTGTTAAAGGCAAGAGCCAGTGGTGGAGCGTCTCCGTCGCGAGAAGCAGCTGACGAGCAAACAGAACAGCATGCTGCGGCGGCAGATCAAGGCCTTAGCGGCGCGGGAGAGGCGCGCCCGCCTCGAGTCACAGAACTTGAAGAACCAAATTTATAGGATGTAAGTGTTACCTACTCTAAAATCTAAGTTGACGTCACTGTAGATACGAGATGGTGAAATATCCACGATTTATTTAAAGTTCCATTGCCAGTTCGATTGCCATAGGGGTCGGTGAGGAGCTCCGTGTGTTGCAACCGCACAAAAGCGGACCTTATACCTTATTAAATATAAGATTATTATAATATGTTATTATATTAATATATTAGATTTTAAGAATTTATCCTATTAATATATTCACGCAATGTCCCAGCGAAGGTTTTACCCCTATTACTTAGAACCTATTTTAGTGGCAAAGAGCAAATCACTAAGCCATATTTCAAGTCTAGTCACAGGGACGAAATTAAGCTGTAGGAGGATGTTTTCATACAAACTGTAGGTTCACAAGAATGTTAATAATAAGTTATGAATAAAAACAAGTTGAGTAAAGAAAGGTATGAATTTAACTTAGATATTTCAAGCCAAGATAGTTATTTCAGAATTCGAACCCACGATCGCATGCATGTCCCATCTGAATCAACTCGTGTTTCTTAGTATAGATACAAAGCGAGGTTTACGCTACAGTCTTATTTACTAAATTCAGTAACGATAAATATCCTTACTTGTCCAATTTAGTAAACAAGATTCTAACCAAAATAGAAATTTCTTGTCAAACTGGATATTTTCACGACTTTGTTTATAAAATTGGCAGCGTGTTATCTAAAATAGTATCCCGGGTAAACTAGTGTCTTAGTTTTCGGCTAAACAGTCTACATTAGCGGCAGAATCTTGTTTACTAAAATGGACAAGTAACGATAAATATAGTGTAAACTGTAACGCATCGTGCAATTATCGATCTTAAATCACAGAAGCACATCTGGAAGCAAAGCGGTCACAGCCGAGACAACGTCTCTACAAGCCAAGATCGCGACACTGCAGACACAGCTTGTGAGCGCCAGACGCGATACGCAGTCCAGTTTAGCTCTTTGGGATAAGATGAAACGGTAAGGGACTTAATTATTCGCAGGAAGAAAATGTAGATCTCCAAATTCATCGACATCATCTTCCTCAGGAGATACTTAGATACATGTATTAGTGGACTAATACGAACTGATTGATTGATCATTAAGAGTAGTCTCTACATTTTTATACCCAGTACATCATACTTAGAATCAGCAAGTAGCTCCGAGAATCAGCAAGCTGAAGTAGCACTGGGCTGGCCATATCTCGCGAAGAACCGTCAACCGTTGGAGTAAGCGTGTTCTTGAGTGGAGACCGGGACTCGGCAAACGTAGTGTAGAACGCACTCCGACTAGGTGGGATGACGATCTGCCTAAAACTGCAGGCAGATGCTGAAGGCGGCAAGCTGAAGACAGTGCGCTATGATGGTCATTAGGGAAGGGCTATGTCCAGCAGTGGACTAGTACGACGACGTAGACGTCATGCTTGCACCGCATCTGTTTTTGATAAAATAGTTGAGTGATTACAAAATACCTCAGCTAGGGCATTCGACAGTACATTACAACCAACTTTGTACTGTATTTTACTATTTTGAGGTTTTGCAATGTAATTCCAGGGGTGCAGTAAATAATATACTGTTTATCTAACTATCTTTGCATAGAAATTTAAAACTGAATCAAAAAATATGATATTTGTTCCCTGATATTTACAAATCAGGGAACAATAAAAATATGTGAGATGCATATTTTTTCAGGGCTCAGCAGTCTTCAGACCGCTGGCAGGCGCGATTTGAAGAGAAGTGTCGCGAAATCAGAAAATTGGAGACTACCCTGAACTACGCAAAGTCCGCAATCGCGAGGCTTGAGAAAGAAAAGAGGGTGCTCCTAAGCAAACTTTCAGATTTAAAACGTAAGAAACACACTAACAAAATACAGCTATTTCAGAAAACCAAACTATCGTAAAACTGCTACTTTCTAGTGTTTACGATATGTTTCTACTCAGTAGAGACAGATTTTGAGATATTGCGCTACATCCGTTTCTCGCCAACATCCCATTCCCCGAAGAAATCTCCTACTCAGCCCTTTTTTATGTGTTTTTATTATTTCTGTCATTATTTTGTACTTTTGAATTGCTGGGTGGAAAACAAAAGAAATATATCGAGCGGAAGGTGGAAGGCCCAGTAGAGTCCCAGGCGATTTAGCTGATGTATTAGAGTAGGTAAATCATACTTACTCTAATACATCAAAACGTAATAAATAGGTTTTTTAAAATCATACCTACATAATATTCATAAACGGCGAGTTTGCATATAGCGAATGAATGTTAACAAAGCGAAAGAAGTAATTAAATTTTCCATATAAATAATTATTAGGAAAATTACTCTAAGTTATTAACGCTATTGAAACTGCCAATCCGCGGTGGGCACGCGTGGTGATAAGCCCATTCTTTGAGGAGGCATGTGTCCTACAGTAGAATATTTAAACGCCGCATTGTTAATAGCGATTATACTCGTTTAATTATAGATAAATAAGTATAAGCACAGAACTCATTAAAAAAATACTGAATTAAAAAGATTTGTCAACATTTCAGCAATCGGTAAATCTTGATCTCCTTACGGATACAGGAATTGTTTATAGAATAGGTATGTAAAATTCTTTTTTTACGTTATCAACCCGTGTATGTCCCCACTGCTGGGGCACGGGTCTCTTCCTGCATCGCAGGAAGGTTAGGCCATACTCCACCACGGGGGCCAAGTCCGGGTTGGTGGAGGATTGTAAGACAGTGGCGGGCCTTACTGTCAGAAGTTATCAAGCCGCCCATAAGGCCTCTGACATGGCTTAACCACTGCCATTACATGACAGCCGGCACCAACGGCTTAACGTGCCTTGCGAAGCACGGAAGCGCTCGGAAAAATGCCACTAGCGGTAGTCACGGGACGGTTACCCATCCTGCACCTGACCGCGCCTGTTGTTGCATAACTCAAGTGATTGATTCCAATCACTCGGTTCGCCTAGGCCACTAGCTCATTATGGCTCGTGGCCTAGGGAAACCTGTAAAATTGGTACTTAGCTTGTAATTAGTAGTATCCATTGACAGAAGACAAGCACTTGGAGAAACAAGACCATGAGCTGTCCGAGAAGGCGCGGTCGGTCACTCCGGAGCCTGAGCCGCTCTCCAGCAGACTTCCGCCCCATATTACCATGCAGACCTTGCTGGATAGAATCGAGGCGCAGCAAAGGCGAATCGCATCGCTGGAACTTGCTGAGAAGGTTGGTACCCAAGGATAAGTTTAAGCCCTTTTCAAAATTTAAGCACCCATTTTAATAACCTAAGGTAATGGTGACTTCCTTGTAACCTCTTTTACCTACAGTGTGGGTTTAACGCATTAGTTTGTATGTGAAGCCCTCGATTCTTCCTGTGTCTGTACGAATAAAAAGAAACTTTTACGACAAGAGCGACGCCACACAGCCATATTAGCGCTGATATGACTATGTGGCAGCGCTGCATCGTTGGTACGCAAAGATTTTAACGCAGTAATGGCCACACAAACGTTGAGCTGCGTCGACGCTACGTTGACGCAGCTGTCTCGGACTTTAGCTTTGGTGTAAGATAAAATTGTTGTAAAAACCTATTTAGAGGCTAAAAATTCCACCCATGCCGGGATTCGAACCCGCGACCTCTGGCTATCCGTGCCAGCGCTCTTTCCAACTGAGCTAATGGGCGACTCACCGGCATCAGTGAAATTTCGAACCTCTTTACAATATTCTCTGTATTACGTATAGAATATTTTAGCCTCTAAATACGTTTTTAAAATTTGTCCTTAGCACGGGTTAGTGCATTAAAAATAATATAATAAAATTGTTGGTTAACATCACTATGCGCTGCCGCTTCGACGTTTTAACGCGGCTCTCTTCCCTATCTCGTCTCCCTTCTCTCATTGTACGTTGCGTCGCCGACCATCATTTCCCCGCATCGACTGAAATCTCATTCAGATTTATATGTCGAACGACGGTGTGTCACCGCTCAGTCGACGCAGCGCTAACGCAACGCACCGCGTCGCACCTCTCTAAGTAAAACTTTACACTATTACAAGGTTCATCGATATAACAATGAAAATAAACAGTAAGAAACTAGTTCTATAAAATATGGGCCGAATATGCCCTTTGCCCTAGATTTTCCCAATATTTTATGCATAAGAACTGGATCGCTGCTTAAGTTTTCCTAACAAAATTTACCAGGATTTCCGTTTGCAGGGGAATGAACCGCTTGTCTCTGAGTATGAGAAGTCCCTAGCCGAAATCACATCACTGAAAGGACAACTACTCAGACTTGAGTCTACACTATTGGAGTCACAGATCAGATCGCCTCTCAAGAGCGCTCCGGATCCTCAACCAGAGCTGGAATATTGGAAGAGGTAAAAACGCTTTAAAAATATTTTTTTAATATGTACTTTCGAAAATAAGTTAAGATAAGAATATTCTTCAGTGTACACCGCAGCGCATATACTAGAACACATGTACAAATACCTAGGTACAAGTAAAGTGCAAACATAACAGAGGAATATAACAAGGCACCTAATATTTAAGACTTTATAAACACACGGTTTATAGAGATGCCTATCCATTTTTCTGATTCGAAAACACGATACAATAATACAAGTGTAGGCTAACCTAGCTACCCCTACCTGGTGAAGTTGTGACCACTTTTGCATAATTATAATGTAATTCGTTTTCTTGACAACTCAGATCCAACGTTGTTAGCATTAAGATAATAAATTGGGTGTTATTCGTTTGAAGCATAAGTTATGATTCGGTAATTTTTAAGCCATAGATCCTAGCGGTGTCATTATCTAGTTATGTTATGTTTCCCGTTGAGCAATTATGGTCAAACAGTACTCAAAACAAGAAGAATAACAATTTACTATGTCTCGTCAGAGCAGTTCAACATTTATAATTACACTCATTACATTTCCGCGTACTGCAACGGACAGAAAGAGAACACAATGTATTATGGCGGTGATGCAGTATCAGATTTACAGTTACACTCATTACATTCGCAGCTACTGCGATATGCTGAAAGAGGAAAACATGCAGTTGGCGATGAAGTTGAGCTCTGTGGAGGCCGCGCCCAACTCCGGCCATCACCACCGGGTCAATGACCTGGAGAAAACTGTCCTCACGCTGAGAGGTGATTGTCAAAACATAACGTAATAACGGTCGTCGAACCTGATTACCACTAGCCCACTTAGACTTATTATAGATGTGAAAGTTTGTAATATACAGAGTGTACTCGTATCATAGAATGAGCCTGGAGGCAACAAATCCGTGCCGACCGACTCAGGGATATTCTCTTCTATGTCCTATATGCAGTTGAGCTTACCACTCCCGGATTAAACTTTTTTCGTCATTTGAAAAAGTGTAACTCTTTGGCACTGTTTAATCCGTAAGGGTCGTATTCGACATAACATAACTGACGCAAGTGCCTCTAATTGTGTTGGTTACACTCTAGCGGCCGGTCTCAATATCCTATCGATCTTTAACTAAAGGTTAAAATAGCTACCTTTAGTAACTATAGGTGACATTTTGCGTTTCAATAAATAAAGATAGATAGCAATAACACACCGTGACTTTGATCCATCTTTCGGAGTGCCCACGCTTACCATAGGTAAGTGACTACAAAGAAAAAAACGCTTGAGCGTTTCAATATCACTTTCGAGCTAACTGTCGATGCGTCAGATAACTAGCTGTCAGAGTTTTGCGCCATCGCCCGATTTTGAAGGATAAGTGGGATATATAAAGGATTTACAGTATTTTTACATAAATAAGTGTATTTTAAAAATAAAAATGGATATGTTCAGTGATGAAAGTGACAGTGAAATTTTTGAGCACGGTGTGTTTTATTCAAACTACGATGTAGCAGAATTCGAGGATCACCGGGTCAGCGCTCGAATAAACTATGAAAGTGAATTTTCTGACTCAGAATTTGTTTACAGATTTCGATTAAATAAAACGTCGGTAAATGACTCTTTTAAATCTCTTTTAATTTATTATTAGTATCATTTGTGCCCTCGATGTTATTACTTTTTTCTTACAAATCTGGTCCAGCAAGAAACTGATCTCATCTTTTCCAATAGGTCTGGTCTATATCTGAAAAATAAAATCATAAAATGTATGCTAAATGTCTTTTAAACAGGCTACATTTTGGTACGAAATCACAAATGTGTAAACCTTTTGTGATAAAAGCGAACAATCATTATCAAATAACTTCATCAGTAAACAAACACTTGCGGTCAATTGCTGTGCCATAATTGAAATTTGTGATTGAAATTTCAGTTGGTTTTGTTTGTTCCTTCTTTCGCGCGCATCTTCTTGGAGAACATGACATTTACCACAGAACATTGACATGATACCCGTCACTGCTCAGCGTCAAAGCGTTTCGTTGCGTCCTAAGAGTTGTAATTTGAAATTATTTAATCGTCGCAAACCAAAAATCACTGCCGTATTTTTTAACGTTTAGTCGTTTTATGAAAATATGAAAATACTTCTACACAACTAATTTGGACCTTGAATTTAATGTTTATATTTTAAAACGTAACGCGATGAAATTCAATTCGAAACATAAAACGTTTAGGGAGGGTCGCACTTACTAAAGTTAGAGGTGCTATCTATCTTTGATCCAGACGAGGGTGGCATGATTTTTAATATTGAAACTAGGAGTGGGTCGTTGTCCGATATTTCGACGACGAAACGCAACCGTTTTTTCTGGAACGAAAACAGGTCCTCGAAACGGTCCTCGTTCGCAACTGGTTTCATTGTATGCGAACGAGCAAGTCGCAGAGGACGGTCAAACGAGTGCGAACGAGACGAAATCACGAAACATCGGAAAAAATAAGTTGTTTTACACGATATTCGACTGTATATTCATAGACATAAAGATTACTTTATTGTATCACAGACCAAAACGAACGGAACGAGCAAGGAGCCGACGACGACGTCGCAATGATCTCATTACGTTCTAGGCTCTATTAATATAGCACTAAAGGACATATCCGCGTCAAATAATCTAAGGACTGGTCTCGCGACGAACGAACGCTGGCACTGCTTTAGAGTCTCTGGCACTGCTTTATAATGAAACGTAAAACGGTCCTATCGTCGCGGAACACAAAACGGTCTTATAAAACGGTTCGTCTTTGCAACGATCACTCCTAATTGAAACAGCAGTTAGAGATAGATTAGGGTTGACTGTTTATCAAGGATAGCGATCCATTGTTAACTAGAGGTGGTTTATTGAGACCGGCCGTAGATCAACTTATCAGCAACAGTCGACAGTAGATCGTTACATTTTAGTTGCAAACCCGCCCATAACATAACTGAGTAGAGTGCATTCATGTGAAATGAAATGTAGCACAGAATTATTTATAGTAGCCCAGAAACTGCTGCTTAATGAGCGTTACAAGTCAAACTAGGTGTCCATTACAAAATCTAGATCATTTTGGCGAAATTCTTGAAGAGAAATTCGGAAAATTTATCGGCCAAACTGACATTCCTGCAGTTCCCCTGTGCCGAATAATATCCTTGTTTAAAAACCTATTTAGAGGCAATAAATTCCCCCCATGCCGGGATTTGAACCCGCGACCTCTGGCTATCCGTGCCAGCGCTCTTTCCAACTGAGCTAATGGGCGACGAGTCGCCCATAACCATCCATCCATCCATCTATCCATCAGTTGGAAAGAGCGCTAAATTGCGCTTTTAAATTGTCTTTTAAAAAAAAAAAAAATATCACATCCTTGTTCCACACTTATGATTTGGCGCGATCGCCTTATTTTCCTGAATGGTGGTGGTCTACTTGCCACTGCGAACCACTTCTATCCAGTATTGAGACATCGTTTTCTTCCCAACGGATTTTGTTTCCGTGGGGAAGTTTTTGTGATCCGTTTCACAAGATAAACTTTTCCATACAAACAAGAAAAGTTTATCTCGTCATTTTAGTATAGTAATAAGTAGTTGATCATAATGATGAGTAGAAACACTCCGTTTCAATTATACCTACTCTCTGTACATTGGTCACTACACTTGTCGTAGTACAAGGATACCCTGTGTTTATGGTAAAGACACAGACGCTAAAAGGTAACCAGGCAAGGACATTACAAACATGGTAATACACCCAGTCTGACGCCAGGTGTACAAATGTACGGCGGCCCCCAGTTGGAATCGAACCAACGACTTTCGGCATGGTAATCACACGTAATACTGCTAGACCAACGAGGCAGTCTATTTGAAATGTTTGCTACGCAAATATTTTGTTTGTAATGCCAGACCTAATCATCATCATCAACCCATTATGTCCCCTCCGAGGGGCACGGATCTCTTCCCTGAGGAAGGTATAGGCCATACTCCACAACGGGGGCCAAGTCTGTCCCAATAGACAATGGAGGGTGTTACAAGAAATCGCCGTGTTACAAGAACGGTCACCCATCCATTCCAATAGACAATGGTGGGTGTTACAAGAAATGCACCTGGACCAAGATCCTCTTGCAAAGTATTTGACTCTATTTAGTGTACTAGCTGACCCCGCGAATTTCGTACCGCCTAACTCGATTCTTAAGTTTTTAAGTTTCTCTCCGTAAGAACCATCCTCGTACTTCAAGGAATAGTCTAAAAAAAGAATGAGTGAAATCGGTTCAGCTGCTCTCGAGATTTGCGCTTACCAACACATTCAGCGATTTATTTTTATATTATAGATTTGCTCATTTCTAGGTCTAGTGAGCAAGCTGCAGGCTGAGCAAAGGTCATCTGGCGTGATGCGGCGGCAAGAATCTAAAATGAGCAGTGGGCCCAACTTTACCGATAAGGCAGGTACTTTAGCAATCAGTATTTTATCTGCCATAGGTAGGTACTTTAGTTATCTCAAACTAAGTACTGTCTGGGTAGACGCGATGACGCTAGTCGCTTGACAAAAGTTGTGACTTTCCCAGTAGATAAATTTATCACCGATCAACTCCTGCGGTACAAAGATATGCTTAAGCGTCATATGAAGCGCTGTGACCTAGACCCTTCACAATGGAAGACAATAGCCAGGGACCGAGCTACGTGAAGGCGTAGTGTGAGCACCAAAGTGTTTGACTTTGAACCCGTTTTTTCACGGTCTTAGTGGACTCGGTCCGAGTGCGGAGTAAACTAATGCTTCTGATTGGCTATTTTGGTGTTGTCACAAAAAACCGTCCAATCAGAAGCATTAGTTTACTCTGATGGCGCACTCGGTCCGAGGGTACTAAGACCGTGAAAACCTGGCTTACGTCAAAACGCAGAACAGAGCTCGATGCTAAGCGAGATGAGCTCAAGGCCCGACCACCTGCGGCCATTAATTATAATTACGTTGGAGGGGTGCTGACGTGCAGGGAATGTGGTCGCACATTCGCTGCCGAAATTGGCTATGTCAGTCACCAGAGGGCACACGAACGTCGCTGCCCTCAATAGTCAGATCCCAGTCGCTGTGGCCGAATACGGTCGGGATCTTCATCTAATCATTAAAATTCAGATATTTTATCGTTACAAAACGCCGTGTACCAATTTTTTCTAAAGGGTCGCTTCAAGGAGCGATTCCCATATAAATGTAGTTTGGTGTTTATTTACAAACGACATAGCGGAACGTTATTAAACTTTGCCAATACGATTAGAAGACACAAATCGAGGTTTAAACGTGCAACTGAGAATAACAGAATAAAAAATAAATTGTAACTTCATAAGGCTTTTCACACATAGAGGTTTGATCGAGTTTTGGATTGCGAATAACTCAATAAAAAGAAATTAGAGCTTTGGGAGAAGTTTCTACGAGAATGCCTCTAATTTTCATTTTATTAAATTGAATTGAAAAATTCATTATTGTACAAAAAAGCTGCTTGTACAAAGAAGTGATTTTTTTTCAAGTTTACCTTGGGTTCCCCCCAAATTATTGCTATCTCAAAATTATCCTTTAGCTGAAGTGAACTATTTTCTTTCAACTCATGATTGAACAGTACCCCTACAATAATAACGTTTCCGCGACGTCAGAACCGCAGCCAGCTGGAGTCGCACCGCACTGAGATCTGTAACCTGAAGCGCAGCATCCTCGAAAAGGACCATCTGCTTGAGAAGTCGAAGGAGATGCTGCGTGTGGCGGCCGAGCGGGAGGACCAGCTGCTCAGCGAGGTGAGGGCGCGGGTTCGATTCCATTTTTAGGGATGGTTTGTTACGCTTTATTGCACAAAAACTAAGAAACAGAAAAAAAAACTTTAATAACAGGTAAGCGTTGATGTACAAAAGTGGACTTATTTCAAAAGAAATTTCTTCCAGCCACCCAGGGTTCCGCACAAGCAGAGCCTCGAGAAGGCAACCATAATAGGCCTGCGGAGTTTGTCCGTCTCTCCAGCAAGGCTACTGTCTGTCCTGCTCTCTAGCTCGCACAATGTAACATTGATCTGTCTGATCAAATGTGGTCTCCGACTTTGCTAGATAGTAAAATGACGGCCATTTCAAACACATTTTTGTTTTCCTTGCTTAGTTTTTGATAAAGAAAAGTTGTTTCAATATTAAGTATCAAGTGTCCGTAATTAAGTCCGCAAGACATCAGACCATTTATGAAAAGTATTAGTATGTACTCATTGTTTTTAAAAAAAAAATGTTAAATGGGCGAGTGAGACGGGATGCAGTCATGAGTTCGCAATAACAACATCATCTCTCCGCAGAGTAGTCATTTAATCACTGTATTATAAGTACTACTAATATTACAGTTCAATGTGCAAGTTTGTGAAGATGTGTGTTACTCAATCACGCAATAAAGGCTGGTCGGATTTACATGAAACTTCACAATGATCTGAATTGAGTCCTAGGATACATGGTATTCCGTCCTGCACTTATCCTGCGCAGACGAAGTCGCTAACGCGGTGTATGCCCAACAAATATAGAAAAATACAAAGAACGTGTTTTTAAGGTGCCGAAGAGATGGGATGGACCCGATTACTACGATTACGCCGTCTTTCTGTCTATATATCTGACAAAAAAAAAACCTTTTTTGTTCTGCGTTGTTGCATTTTTATTCGGTACATTTTTAGGAAAGATGGCGTACGTAGTTTAGTAATCACAAAATTGTTTGGAAAACATTGAGACGTGACACAATTCACGTAAACATTTTATGAAACACAACTTTTCATTTAATATTAGACTACCTACTACCATCAATCAATGACGCAAATTACACTACTATATCATTCACTATTTCCTCTAGAACCCCAACAGATATCTAGTTATAATATTTTTATAACTTATACTTACGTCATCATTTTGTTCCAGAATGCATATTTGCGAAGACAATTGAATGAATTGTCAAAACCTAAGCCTGGATTTCAGTCGGTATGAAGACTTGGATTCATTGAGTTCACTTAACTATTATCTTGTATTTGCTTGATTTTTGTGTGCTAATTACCTAAACATAAGTAAAATCTTTAGAGGATAAGAAATAAAACCACATTCATTTTTACAAGTTTACTTCCA
Organism: Yponomeuta sedellus; assembly: GCA_934045075.1. NCBI lineage: Eukaryota > Metazoa > Arthropoda > Insecta > Lepidoptera > Yponomeutidae > Yponomeuta > Yponomeuta sedellus. The sequence continues at coordinate 8,987,373 of OW203727.1, read as the reverse complement.
TTAAATTACTTATTCCTGCACATCAATGGTAGTATGTCATAAAAGTTACCAACAACCTGGGGTAAAGCCGGCACCGCACTTGGCTACTCGTAATTGCGTATTTGGCAAATATTAACCGTCCACTGCCGCGTTTACCAACGAATCTTTAGCACTCATTTTGTATAACAGGTTATTGCAGTTAACGTTGCATTCAATAATAGTAATTTATAATAGAAGTAACAACTTCTATTATAAATTTGGCTAATAATAAAGTCTGGCTGGATTGATGAAGATGAACGTCACTCAATCGCGCCATAGCAGCTGGACCGATCTTGATGAAATTTGGCACAGAAATAGATCGTTGTCTGGAGTCGTACATAGGCTACTTTTTAAGCCGGATACTATGCATGAAAATTTCCACTTGAACGATGTCGCGGGCAACAGCTAATGTATTTTAAATAATCGACAAATACGCTAATAGGAGTAGCCAAGGAACCCATCTCTTACTGGCTATACGCAAAGTAATGTCAATCAACTAGCGGGAAAAATGAGCCACTTATGTTAGCTAAGTATTATCATTGAATTTTCAATGGTATTATGAATTAACACGTTCAATGCGGTACGAAAACGATTTTCTATCGGTTGATATAGAAATAATTTTTATAGTGTATTTTCATTTCATTACAATATTAAATTTCAAAGCAAGTCCTAAATAGTCCCGTGCTGGCATTAGAGAAGGTACATTACAAGTAGTTTCGAGGCTGTAGGGCACTTGTAACTGTGGTGGCATAGATCGGCCTCCTCATTGAACGTGTTAAGTAATCCTCCAAAAAGCTTTGCAGTTGATAGAAATACACATTTAGGCTACGAATAAAAAAACCTATCACAGCATTTAGGTTACTGGAAGACGCATTTTTTTAAAATTATTTATTAATACAGGTGATACATCAAAAACTCGCCAGACTGATGGCGAGATTGTGGTCATCACAGTTCATCTTTCGATTCTACTGACAGCAAACACTTCTTTTTCTTTGAATTAATGCATAGGTTAAAGGCCGGTTTCTGAATTGAGAATTTCGTAAATACTTAAATAACGTTCTGTCACACTCTGCTGAAAAATTCGAAAGATCAGCACTACAGTTAAGTATTTACTTAGCGAAATTCTCAATTCAGAAACTGGGCCAGAGTTACAAGAACAATACAACACAAAAAAAATCCACTGCTATAAAATCTTAGAAAAGAGTCATGTTTACACGAGTTATTTTTAGAACCCGTGAACCTAAAGCAAAAAACTAAGGACTTAAACGTCCGGATCTTAGATTCTTGGTTGTTACACCTACGATCTGTAAAAAGAGATGTGATTTTTTCCTCCATCAATCGTTTTTTTACTTTCGAGATTTTTTTCCTTGGTGGTGCCAGTGTTCCTCTCTGGCGCTCTTCTAGGGTTTTAAGTTCAATGGACGCTTTTAAACCTTGTTTATCAGCTGTCGTATTTTTGTTTCATTTCAGCCTTCAGATGTTTTTTTAAGTAGCCTTCTTATATTTCGTTTTATTGTAATATTTTTAGTAGCCTTTTCCAAATATTATTGACGACATCATTTTTGTGTTTTCATGACATCATAATAGGCATTAATTTGACATGTCATTCGTCAAAATCGATCCAGCAGTGTGGCCTCTATTTAGTCATCATAAGGAAACAAACATACGCACGCAGATCATAAACATCCTTTCCTTTCGCAGCTGCATAAAAACTCGTCGATTGTCTCTCAATTGTCATTCAAACATGTGAAAGGTCAACGCCATAGCATGTCACTAACACATGCCTAGAACAAACGCTTGCGTAATATGTACAGTCGACAACACGTTGACCTTTACATGTGTGTACTCTGCTCAGTTGTGTCATGGGCGAGTTTGCCACGAAAGTGTAAAAGTCAGGTACCTTTTTCCTACAAATCAATTACTCCTGTGTAAGTAATTGATTTGTAGGAACTTTCTATTGTTATTTTGAAGGTCAGGACTGAGGAGTTTATATTGGTACATTAAGCTACATTCTTACGTATTTCTACAGCCGCCGTACATAGTCTTCAGATAACTTTCTGGTAGATATGAATATTGCTTTTACAGTTAACTTAAATAATACAAATATATTGTTACTTAGTTGCTTGTTTTTGCACTTGTTTCTTTTTTTCTGTTAAAATGCTGTCGGGTTGTTTTAAACTATAAAATGCCGACATGTAGTCTTACAAATCACTCTTCACTTGCCTCAATACTTTAACATTTAGTTTTGTAAAATTTTACTACACTAAATATTTATAACATATACGCCTGAGCCTAGACAGTACTGTACTAAATACCACTTGCCACTCAACTAATCAACATCAATAAATATTCTTCTCCAACGATACATTGGCTAATTTTGTCTCATGGTCTTCGTTAATGGTTTTTGACGTCATTTAGCAGTTCACACTGGAAATACACAAAACGTTATGTTCGTCGCTCTTTGCAGAAAGGATTTTCTTTTGCGTGTGATCCTGGGACATTTTAGTGAAGAGTTTAAGAAGTTCATTGAAATCTATTTTGTGGCAATTTCCTTCAATGGGTCACTTCTAGATTGTGTAATTCTTTAAACACCTTAGAACTTGTTTTTTCATTTCTTTTATTTTATGAAATTTTTCCCACTGTAATATATTTCAAAATATCAAGAATTTCAACAAATTCGCGGCTTACGCGCTCTATCAATGTCGCAGCCTGTGATGAGGCATTTTCTTATATAGAATGAAACCAAATAACTACAAAGCACTACAAAGCGAATAATCAGTAACGTTTGAATATAATAATATTAAAATACTTAATGCAAATATTAACAAAAAAAGTCGTTGAACAAACGTAAGTGTAAATGACGAACTCTAATTGAGCTGTTTAAGGAATGGTCAATTTGTAAGATATCCCTGTTTAATCAGTGCGATGTAAGCCTCTTGACGGCTAGTAAGTTAGTTGTAGCAGAGACCATTGGTCTATGGTTATAGGTTCATAGCAAGCCATGCAACTAATATAATTAAGATACCGCCGAGTTCTTCTTGTATTATTATATTGATGATTTGTTATATTATATTGAAAATAGACTGGTTTGTGTGGAAGTTATTATTATTAGGTTCACAAGTTATGTGCAGAAATTATCTTAGATGATATAAAAAGTGATAAATCAGTTTTTAGTACCGGTGGTAGAGTAAACTATCCGCAACTTGTAGAACCACTACCGTGCAATTGAACATTGTTTCAGTAAAAATAAGTAAAAAGGTTATATAGGGAAGAGCGGGTGATCGTGCTCTTTCACTATAAAGGAAAATTTCCCGCCAGGCCGATCGTATGCCTGGGGACGGCCGGTACAAACTAATGATGATAGTCGGACGTTATATTTATGGTATGTCATTGAAACGCTTTGATTGCGCGATGCAGGAATCTTGGAGTTTGTAGTGCGCGCGCAGAGTTGACACCTGCTCGCCACAAATTATTTAATAACTTAGTATTTAATAATGTATAAAGGGTAGTTTTCTTAACATATATAACATTTAGGTGGGTGTAATGTGCAAATGCAAAAAGTGTTAGTATTTATAAATTAAAACGGATCCATCCATCAAAAAATATACAGTCTATATTTTATCCTTAACTTGTCCATTTTAGAAATCAACATTCTACCCGTAAATTATAGCTTTTAGTCGACAACTGCCATATTCCCGTAAATTAAGTAATCGGGGAAACTATTTTAGATTACATGCTGCCAACTTTATAAAGATGATTCATGAACTTGCGAGAAAATGTTTAGTTTTGGCATGGAATATAAGTAAATTTTGAGGTTAGAATTTTGTTTATACTAAATAGGACAAGTAAGAATAAATAAACTGTTAATAATGTTAGCTTGTAAAGAAAAGGCTAACAGTGCTATTTATAAAAACACTAATCCTTAAAACAATCCATAAACACCGTATAAGTAGGTAGTCTATGGAAGATACTAGTCTTTACGAAGAAAATACTTTACCACAAACCGTTTATACTGTTTATGCAATATACGATGCCTTTAGAGGGTATCGTGTTGTTATAAATAACAACGTACATAATACGTGTTTTATTTAAAGCTTTAAAATTCAATTATTTACTAAAGTATAATGCATGCAATGATAAAACCATACAAAGTTAGATTACGCATAATAAATAGTCAAACAGTTAGTTTACAATTTCAACCAAAGGTAACCAACCTGCAGATTTAAAAGGCCTGTCTTCAAACCCCGCTTACTTCAATACACGTAGTGGGTTTCCATCTAGAAGCAAAAACTCGACTACTCAACACATATTCTACTATAAAATATACAAAATATAATAATAAATTATTAGCAAGCGTTGTACTTCCAGCGGCTCTCAAGCATGTTATACTGCAGTTTATAATACCTAATAAAATGCATTTACTGCTGGCTCTACAAGCATAAAACGTAAATACTTATTATTACTGTGGTAATAAGCAATAATTTCAAAAATATATACGTTATTTGAGCCGCTAATAGAATCGACTTATGGTGATAGCCAGAGAATAGCCTTTAAGTGCCTATAGACTAGACTGTATGGTGATAGAGGCTAGCTTCAGTGACCAAAAACAAGAGCTTGTGTAGGTGTTCCGATTTCAAATTGTTTTGAACTTTTTCGGCCGAACTATGTATTAATTGTGAAACTATAAGTAAACATGTTCTTTTTAGAAGGAATAAAAATAATTGATTGGATAGTATAATTATGACTTTATACCTTCCTCAGGGAAGAGACCCCCGTGCCCCTCGGTGAAGACATAATGGGTTGAGAATGATGATGATAATGACTTTATTATATTATCGTCCTAGTCCAGCAGGAGTTTCTATCCCAAATGAAGCTTCTCCTGCGGAAGATGAACTAGATATTATACTAAATCAAGACTTTCAATATGTATCACCAAAAGAAGTTTTTAGAATGACAGAAAACTTACAAAACTCTGCAAATTCTGATCACTAGTTTCTCGCTTTCAGATTGACAATTAAGTCGATCCTCTTTCGGTTCAAGTGCAAAATGTACAAAAATGTTAGTTTAAAGTACTCCAAAAACATGCACGCACTATCTACATTTTCGCCATTCCTTTTACCTGGACTCCGGACTTTTCTTTCTCAGCTCTCTTTCGAAGCAAATTTGCTAAAGGTGGAGTGAATAGAGCTAGGTCTGGCGACTTGCCGGCTTTCTGCCAAGGGTGCTGTTGCTTCCATGCTAGAGATAGGATCGAACCAATTACCAACACCCAGACGAAACCAATCTGGAATAAAAATTAACACCTTTTTTGTTGAAGGTGATATAGGTATAGAGTGGAGAACTAGAACAAAAATATGTTTTAATGTAATCGGAGGCCATTCACAGTACCAATGTTTTTTCTTAACTAATTCTTTTCTTGGTTACTTGTCGAAACTTCGTTCTACTCACGTGATACAAAAACGCGCCACAAAAATTAAACTAAAACTGTAACGTCACAACCTGACCGCCGCCTTTTAATGTATGGAGCGTTTACCATTTATCATTTGAGCTATCTCGTGAATTTTTTATGCATCTTTTTAGAACACGTTAAGAATTCAGTGATAAAACGAAATCCAATATGTTTTGTTATTATTAGAGTAGCTTGATTTCTTCCTTTCTTTGGGACCCCGATAAAAATATTTCAATGGTTTTTATTTGTGGTTTGAAATCTTGATATATTTTCTATGTTTTCTGTAGTATAAAAGCATTACTTTTATTCGCCTTAACCTAACTTTAACGCAAGTTCTCCTGGCCGGTGGCCCAGCTAAACAAAGAAGTGTCTTGGATGTAGGTACATTTAATAAATTTTAAATATTAACAACGACGCGGAGTTGGCGAATCTATTTTGGATTAAAAACTTTTGAACACTTTGTACAGTCTATATTTGAATAAACCAAGGTGGAAGCGAAATCATACAAGGAAGATAATACTGGTTCTTACCGGACTAGTCCACATGTACGACAATCTGTAGAAGTAGTAGTAGTCACTAGGATTCTGTGTTTCGGGGGTAATGTAGGTGATATTCCTGGTGCAGCCAGCCACGCTTAATGGCAGCTTGACGGTGGCCGGCCGAGGTCCACCGAAGTTCATCCAGAGGGTTACGGCCATACCACTGAGAAGGGCAAGTGACACTCCCTAGAAAGAACATTTCTGTTGAAGTCTCGTGTTTGAGTGTTTTTGATTTTTTTCAGAGAGCAACAATATTTTACAAGAATATCTACAATTATTTTAACTCACCCTCTCATTTGCGTAAGTAGTGAACATGCCAAGCGTGAAGACGCCAAGCAAGGGACCTCCGACGGCTCCGAAGATGGTCAGAGACGCCTGCAGAACCCCACCAAGGTTTTGCGCCACAAAGGCCATGGCTACGAAGATCAGCCCGTACCCGCAAGCGGCCAGCTTGGTCAGCCACGGCACGATGGATGGGCGAATCGTACACCACCTGGGATTGTTATTTTCATTCATAAGAGTAAGGTAGAGAAGTAGAAAGTAAGTGCCCCATGTCACGCACCACAGTCGTGGCTACGACCAAAAAAGGAACTAAAGGGGACCAACAAGAATACGAAAGGGCAGAGGTAGACTGTATAGATTATAACACGGTTCATGTCTGTTTTCTGCATTAGAAAAAAATAACTTTGAAGCAAGTTGTGTTTTTCATTAGTAATTGAGCACAATCAACCTATATGCCTAAGTTTCACTGCAGGAAGCAGGCCTTCTTTCAGAGGGGGGAGTATTAGTCAAATCACTAATTGACGTCACCGCAGAAAATCCATTAGGTCTGTAACTATTGTATGAGTCCACGAAGTTTCATAATATTTGTGTAGCATTAAACTTTGCTGGATTAGAATACCCACAGAAGATAGCCAAAACTGAATAATTGTTCACCTGCCAACATAGTCTGTGAGTGTCACTGCAGCTAAGGCATTGCAAGCAGCCGAGATAGTTGAAAGAGACGCACTGAAGATACCTGCCACGAAGAGACCAGCCAAACCTGGCGCCGACCGCATTGCGTCAACCACATAAAAGGGCATCAGCTGGTCTATCTGAAGGGGAAAAAACCCGGTGAGTGATGTCCTTGAAATTGGACTAAAGATTTATTAATTTAGCCGCAATTGTATAACATTACTTAGATTTAAGAAATCATGGTTGTATTCTTTTTTCTGGATGTGCAATAAAGTGTTTTCTATCTATCTCTAAATATCATTTTGTCCGATGGGCACGCAAAATCTTTTAAACATATATGTGAAAAAAAATTAAGAGGGGATTCATGTACTAGGTCCTTTGTTACATGAACCTTTGTTACATGAGCAGCATTTGCATCATACTATTTTTAATTTTAACTTTTAGGCAGAGATGACAAAGTAGATGCTTACTAGTAAACCGTCAAGTGCACAGACTAATGGAATATTTCAAGTGCACAGACTAATGGAAGGCCATGGAGACCAAATAAAGAATGTAAACGGGCCGTTACTGAGTTACATTGCGATAGTGAGCGATTATTATCACTGTCCTGTCACACGTGTGCGGTAATGGCGTCATTTGATCGACGACAGCTGTCTTTGCGTATTTCGTGGTACAGGAAAACTTTCAGTAGGTACCGCAGTTGTCAACATTTGGTGTCATCCGCCATTTTGTGAACTATAATAGTCCATTCCTGTTTAGATTGCATTCGAAGTAGTAACGAGGACAATTTTCATAGCCATATTGACAACATAATTGATAATACTATGGATAGTTTTGTCATAAATACGGCTGATTCGGACTCTTCCGGTTAATCATGTTTGACTAATACGACTAGACACTAGACATATGACTAATAACAGACGACAGCGATTAAAATAGAGAATAAAAAAAAAGAACGAATTGGACCATGGAGGTCAGACGTTGCCCTTAAAATTATTGGAGTCCCAGATTCCGCATAAATAAGTAACAGCCTATGTAAAAATGTTTTGAACCCCTGATACTTTGTTTACATTCTTTATCTCGTCTCATTGGCCTTCCTTTAGCTTATTAATATCTAATCAACATTCCAATGTTAAAATAAGGTTGATAGGTTAAATAAACAAGATTGCAAATATGAAGCTGTACGAAGATGATACAAAAGGGTATGTATAGCATAAGCAATTGCTACAGATAGGTACTATGATAATATGATCAGGAATTTTATGTAGTCATAATATCGATGCCTGATATAGATGGTATTGGGGCGCTACTGGCTGCTAACTAGTGCCACCAATTGACAAAATATATGACTTGTTTATATTATTTTTAATGCACTAACCCGTGCTAAGGACAATTTTAAAAACGTATTTAGAAGCTAAAAATTCCACCCATGCCGGGATTCGAACCCGCGACCTCTGGCCATCCGTGCCAGCGCTCTTTCCAACTGAGCTAATGGGCGACTCACCGGCATCAGTGCAATTTCGAACCTCTTTATTACGGAATTAATTCTCTGTATTACGTACAGGCAGCGACATCTGGCTGAAGCAATTTGCATCACCTGCAGCCCCGAGTACCTACTTTGCAGTTAGGTTTTACATCGGAATAATATCGCTGTACCCACATGATTAATTATTTTTAATGCACTAACCCGTGCTAAGGACAATTTTAAAACCCTATTTATTTATATGACTTGTTTTATTATACGTTTTTATCTAAAAATTAACATGAGAAATTTTAACTACTGTGACACCTATTTCTAAAACCTACATTCTAGAACCTAGGATCTATAGGCTAGAACTTTAATCGATTTCCACAACCACCCACTAACCACCTTAAATAAAGCAGCTACTTAAGACGCTTTTGCTCCAACAATGGAAAAAAAATCATAAATTCTTTTAACCTAGAATCAAAAACCAGTTTCCGGCACAAACGGCCGTTTTTAGCGGAAATCGATTAAAGTCCTAGGATATTAATACTACATTGTAGGCGATATGTTCTAAAATTGTTATCACAAATATTAAGATTTTCGATGTTTACTTTTTGAAGAAAACGTATTATAAAACAAGTTATGATTTTTATTCCATTGGTGGCGGTAATTAGAGCCCCTAAGCGTCGTTTTGCTCAGAACAAGGATGTTTCAACCACGTTCTTGGCTCAGAACTACGGCAAGATTGTGATGCAGTGGATTTGAGTTCAGTTACAAATTATTCGTTTTAAAGTTAACGTTTTAAACTAGATTGTTTTAAGTTATAGTACCATTAGTACCATCTTGGATGTTATCTATGTATTTATTGTATTAAATCTATCGTCGAGTTAGCACCTATGACACAAGTCATTTAGTTGTGCTTAGTATAGGGCTAGCGAGATCTGTGTAAAATGTCCTTGAATATTTATTTATTATTTATTTTAAAGATAATAAAGATTTAAGTAACACTGAAATCTGGTATATTCGAAAAATAAATTATGATAATAATAATAATTTTAGGAATCAATAAAACAGGTCAGTATTTCTCTCACAGCAATAATCTTCTTTGCAGCCCATGGATCGCAGTCCTTGTAGACGGCGTAGATGGTGAGCCCACTGAAGCAGGTGGCCAAGCTCAAGACACTCAGAACCGGCCAACTCCACCACAGACACCACTGCGATCGATCCAAGGTGCTCACTGTGAGCAGCCTTTGCACCTGGAGCATATGATCATCATTAACCCATTATGTCCCTACCGAGGGGCACAGGTCTCTTCCCCGAGGAAGGTATAGGCCATACTCCACCACGGGGGGCTTGCAAGACTACTGTGGAGGCTTGCAAGACTACTGGCTGGTCTTACTATCAGAAGTTTTCAAGCCACCCTAAGGCCTCGGACTGGGCTTAACGACTGCCGTCAGCCGGCGCCAACTGCTTAACGTGCCTTCTGAAGACGGAACCGCTCGGAAAAATTCCACTAACATTAGACATAGACAGCCACCCATCAGTGCACTGAACACGTTTCATGTCCCTTAAGCTTTGTGATCGTTTAAGATCACTCAGGCAGCCGGAGGCTACGAGCGCTTCAGCACCCTTAGCATATAATGTTGGAGAAATACAGATAAGTTTTAAAATTTACAAGAACCGAAGAAGAATAAACAACCACTATACCTGTGTATGGTTGACGGCATATAGAGATAGGTAAGTGATCAAGCCTCCGATAATGAGCGACCACCAAGTGTGACGTTCTGTTGGGTCGGCGCTAACGCTGAAATTATAGTTTTTTTTTTTAACTTGGCCTTAAGAACTGCCATAAAAGATAAGATAAAGACAATAAATTACGTCTTACTTGGAGAAATCCAGTCTTCCGCCATTTTTTGCAGCATCAATAATCGCACCAAAACTACCTAACTGCACGATACCAAATATCACAACACTGAACACAGCCGCGAACATTAGGAATGACTGCAGTAAGTCCGTGAACAATACTGCCTTCATTCCACCTAAGGTGGAATAGAACGTACATGCAAGTCCTACGACTAATATTGATACCAGCCTGTCTAGTCCCGTCACTGATTCCAAGACTATGGCGGGCGCATACAACACTATTCCATTGTAGAGCACCATCTGCAGCGTATAAGTCAACGAGGCCAGCATTCTTAAGTTCGGCCCGAAACGCATTTCCAAGTACTCGTAAGTACTGGTCTTCTGCAAGCCGAAGAATACTGGCAGGTAGAGTTTTGTTGCAATAGGTGTTGCAACACCGTAAGCTATGTTGATGACAACAAACTGCATCCCGTAGTAATAGTTTTCCGCTGATACGCCGAGCAGTGTTATAGCTGACATAAAGGAGGCCATCAGCGAGACAGCCACAGGAAATATAGACATGTTTCTATCAGCCAACAAGTATTCCTGCAAAGAATTAATTTCTTGTACTTCTCAATTTAATTTAATTAAGTTAATGTAAAGTTTTAATAAACTAGCTGACCCAGCGAACTTCGTGCCGCCTAACAGTCGATTCTTTAATTTTTTTTCTCTCCGTAAGAGCCATCCTCGTACTGCAAGGAATGCTCTAAAAAAAGAATTAGCGAAATCGGTTCAGCTGCTCTCGGGATTTGCGCTTAACAGCACATTCGGGGATTCATTTTTATATTATAGATAAGTATATTTTAGCATCAACGATTAGTTTTCTTAATGGCTCACGATGCTCATACATAGTCAACGTTTTACCTAATGAATATTATTAGACCCTTTTAATATATAAAGATGGGTAAACCATTAGTCATCTCACCTCATTAGTCTTTTGCCTTCCGCCACTGAACCGAAAGTAGAGACCAATAGCAACTGAGGCTATCATGGTCGCAGCCATAATGACCCAGTCCCACGTCACAAAAATCATTTTCGCCATGATTCATCTGTAATTCAAATTATACAGCATTAAACTAAAAATACAACGTTATTTCGACTTCATGGATGTAATAAGTCTACAGATCATAGCTATCTAGCACGAACGTTCGAATAATCTAAAACAACAAAGAACACTTTTGTCTCAATGTCGATTGATACGGGATGATTCAGAAAACTCTGCCAGAAAAATAATTTTATTTATGAACTTTTATTTATGATTTATTTATGAACATTCCTCCTTTATTCAGTAAGGGCGTTTTCCGATAACCATATTACGTTGAGACTTCATTAGACAGTTCCTACTGCATTAATTGGCCCTATCATATGAGACGTTTGATTCAGTAAAATGTAAATTTTTAAATCAGTAAAATAACTGACTACAAAAATGCTCATTCGAGGACATCGCTGGAGCACCCTTTGCCCTAAATTATCTCTGCAAATATCTCGGAATAAGATAATAGTGTAAGTAAAGTAGATATAAGGCAGCTACAGTCTGGAGTTTTAGATACCTCTCAAGTGAAGCATGCTATCTCGCTCGCACAATTTAACATAATTAAAGCTGTTTTTATACGGATTTATGCTCGTTTATTACATTTTTACAATTTTCCAACGTTTCGGCACTTTTTCAGGTGCCGTGGTCCCGGATGACTGTTATCCGGGACCACGGATCACGTTGGAATATTGTAAAAATGTAATAAACGAGCTTACATCCGTATAAAAACAGTTTTAATTATGTCTACTGCTCGTGTTAAAAACTGCAGAAAACCAATTTGTGATAAACATGCAATAACTCGTCCGTAACACCTGTAACACCTGTTTCGAGAGCTGTACTAATTCAGTATAAACAAAAAGAAATTAATTTTGTAGAGTTAAAACATCATAACAAATGTTTGTTATTTTATTTTTGTACGAAATTATAAACACTTTTTTCATTATCATAAAAAACACAAAAGGTACCCGGGTACCTTGTCACTCTATAGTGAGTTTAAAATATGTTTTGGTTTCCATAAAACACTGTTAATAGTCGGTTGGATCAAAGCATTAAAAAATATATAATTTATAAATAGTTAAGAGCTCTCAGGAAATCACAGCTACTTACAAAGCGCAAAACATACTTTTCTTTAAATTTGAAAATGTTAAAGTTACCCGGGTACCTCGTCACTCACATAAGGGTTAATCATTGTAATAAAATGAATAAATTTTTGGTAAAGTTATATACATAATTACATAACTAGGTACATTCACAAAAGTAAACTCATTTTGTTACGATCACCGAAAATTATAAATTGTGCGAGCGAGACAGCATGCCCGATGTACCAGCAACCTTAAGAAGTCTACTCTTGACTTTATCACGCATGGTAACAATCTTGATGTCTTCGCGACTGTGATCAATTGATTCAATGCAAATTAAGTAAGTCTGAATCAACAGTCTACTTTAAAATATAGTGAGTTCGGTTGTTCGACGAACTCATTATACTAAAATTACCATTACCTTTTTTCAAATATAAATAAAGTCAGTTGATAAATACTTTAAAGTCTCTTACTTAGGTAAGAAGTCTACGAATAACTATAACCTAAGTAATGAGGAATAAGCGAGAGGTATTTTCTTTAATATCGTGCATCGGTAATTTACGTGGTTGCTTTATTTGGCAACCTTCCTCTTGATTGTAACTAGTTACTCATCGGATGAACTTTGTTAGTACTTATTGGTTAACGTTTTAATTGAGAGGTTCTTATCAATAGGTCCAGTACTTTGTTATGTAAATCACTGACACAAATCATGCAGCTTTATTTCTAAAACAAATCAGCTAGAATTTGTCACTTCAACATGTTCTTTCTATGCTTATATTAATATATTTTCAGAGTTTCCCGCATTTTTCGGTGTAAGTACTTTTTTACTGAGGTGACCATTGACCTCCAAGTTGCCTCCTTGGCGCATGCGTTCTTTACGCAATTTTCTCAGGTCCTAGTGTTGAGAAGTGAACCGCTTAAAATCGGCATCGAAATATTAAACGGCGTCGGCGGTAGCCCAGTGGGTAGAACAATGGACTCGGAAGCGAGAGACCCGGGTTTGATTCCCAGTGCGCACATGTAACAATGACCTTGTTTTGTAAATTATGTACAGTTATAGTAGCAATAACACTTGCGCACCGTGAAGGAAAACTTTTTAAGGACACCTGAGTATCTAGCTGTTCAAATATCTCAGCGCTTGAAATTGGCAATCCACAGTAGGTAAGCGTAGTAATTTAAGCCCATACTCTCTCTCTCTCTCTCCCTCTCTCTGAGAGAAGGACTGCGCCCAACAGTGGAACGTTTATTACGAGTATTTAATATAAACTTGTTTTAAGTTTTTTTGTTTTAGTATTTTTTATGATTCGCGATGGTCATACGTGGTTATACATTTTCATTTAACATAGGTATACAATTTTCTTGTTATTCAAAAGTAGTAAGAATATAAAAAAGAGTAATGAATATTATTATTAAATAAAGTCGTAATTAATTTCACTTCAAGCATATCAACGGCATAAAAAAAAACAATCTGCTCAACCTAAAAATGCCGATTATTGCCAGTGAAAGTTGAGATTATTTTTAAAATAATTGAGTTATTGTTCTTTACTTTTCAAATAAGGGTATCATACCAAAAAACACCTTGTGCAAAATACACTGTAAAAAGTTAAGTAAAAATAAATTAGTCGATAATCTGTAACTACCGGTTTTCTCTAAACCGGTCCACATCACTATTATGTGCCTACTTAAAACGAAAAAAAAAACATTTAATCTTAAGCACGACTCGACAAAATTATTTTATTAAATTTAAAAATAGCAGATTGCAAAATATAAAATAGATGACTTCGCTTTTCTTGTATTTATAAAATTAAATGCATACCTACGTTTATCTATGTCAAGCCAAATCATAATATAAATGGTTATTAATACTTACAGATATTTCAGTCTCCTTTTATGCGAGTACTTCACTAAAACTTAGATTTCTCCAATCACAACGTGCTCACTGTTACACATTTTCCACTCATAGAAACATATTGTTTCAGCACGTGGGCGCATCCAATTTTTAAGAGCTCCTGACCTCGTCTATCGCCTTGACGAGCTCTTGATAAACCCATAAAATAAAATAAAGATTGTTTAACTTTACGCTGCCGGAGCAATAGAATCGCGTGTCGTCACGTCATTCCTACACACAAAAACATTGAGGAATGGCAAATGACAGCCGAAGCTGAATTCAATCGGCCTGCAAACGTGCTGCAAGCAAAGAAATGTTTTCAATGTTTTGGATAGCCCACAAAATACATGACACTGTATGTGACGTTCCAGCGACCTAATCGCTTTATTTTGCAAATACAGCGAAAAATGTAGAGCAAAATTTTCCTATAATCAGAATTTACATATTTAGTTAGGTAACTCATTCATAGAGATGCAAAATATTGCATCAATGCCTTTTAGTCTAAAACTCAAAATGGCTCTCCATGTTTGCAAAAAGCACTGAGCGCGTTAGTGCTCGATTAGATTGCGCGCGCATGTTTCCTAAATAAGCGAAAATAGTTTCTTAAACTCTTAGAGCAAGTTTATTTTCCTCGTATTCCGTAAAGGAATTCATTAAGGAAAAAAGATTTAAGATTCGATTTTAATTAGGTAGTACACACAGAGCATATAAACACTACGTTTTGTAGTACATTGTAGGAACCAGTGTTTCCATCTCAAAAGTAGAGAATCTGCCACACACTGGGCTATAATCTGCCAAAATTTGCCAAACATGACCCCAAAAATATGCCTTCGTAATCGAAAGATGTATTATAAGATGTAGGTATCTATTATGGAGATGGAAAAAGTCAAATTCAATATGTACATACATATTAAGAGAAAAATATTTAATAAATACAAAATTTACAACTACACAAAATTTACACAACAATTACACTGTATCTTAAAAAATTTCATTTTCTATATACGTTGATTTTGATGACATTTTTGAAATCATGTCTTTTGTTGGTTTAAAGGATATACTCGTACAGTCTCCATGTTCCTTTATTCATAGGTATATATTAATCAATCAAAAATATTAATTAAAATATTTTTTACCAAATATATGTACTAACTCATATTTACATAAACATAATTGCATAACGATGAAATTGAACACTGAAACTAATGGTAGGTAGAAGTTATCTTGAAATCTTACAAAACTGCCAAAATCTGCCACTTTTCTAAATCGTCAGCATAATCTGCCACAACTAAAATTTTGGAGCTAAATTTGCCAAAATGGCAGAAATCTGCCACAAATGGTCACAAAGACTGACTCTGTCGGTCAAAGTCGAGGCTAGCTGACTTGATTTTATAAACAAACGCCATCTATTACAAAAATAAAGCGTGCTTGATGTGTTGTGTAACTCTCCATAAAGATGGCGCAATACAGTAAATGTGAAGTGTTAGAACCCTGTCAGCGTACTCTACTTTTTTCGTGTTATAAATTCTTTGTAATGTTTTAATATTATTTATGTTCCTATAGTTTTGTGTGATATTATCTCAATTTCAGTATGGTATAATAATTATGATACTGACTTGGCTTATCAATAACTAAAAGTAAAATAAAAAACCTAAGCGAAAAAAGCATCCGTAAAACCACATAAAATGGTGAAACCTTGTTGCAAAATAAAATTAATTGACATTTTAGATATATACCGCCAGTACAGAATAGTTTGGTATATAAGCTTTCCTCGGATTCAAATAACGAATTCCGAGGAGCAAATTAGTCTCACGTCCGCACCATATTTCAGAGCAAGGGTGTTTCAGTCAGTAGAGGAAACGTCATAACTAAAAGTAGGCTCGGGAGCTATCTATTACTCGTAGAGTTTGATTGTGTAAAGTAGAAACCAAATTAGTATTATCTAATTTAGTAATTGCCAAATTAATAATCTTCTTCTCCTTAGGTATAAGGAGCATACAAAAATTAAGTAAGTTTGTTTCCATTGCTAGGGCTAAATATAGGTACCTACAGGGATTGACTGGAAAGCTCATATTCAAATAATAGCTGGTAAACTGTCACGTTTTACTTACGCACTAAACCAACTAAAAAGATCCACAAATATAAAAAACCTCACTTACAGTCCACTACGCATATGGATGCTTAGCTGATTAGTTTGGGGGAACAATGCACGTACCTAGCTTATTTAGCTTCAATGCATTGAAATAATTATAAAGAACCTAAATAAAATCGAAATCGGTAAAAACACTTCTTTTTGTAGCCAGTAAACATCCCACTGCAGGGCACAGGCCTTTTAGAGAGAGAGAGAGAGGTACCACGCGTGCCCGCGGATTGTCAGTTTCCAACGCGTTAACACTTACATGAACTTCTGAATTGAGAATTTCGGTATGTAAATAGTTAACTGTAGTGCTGTCTCTTCAAATGTCTCAGAAAAGAGCGTGACAGAACATTACTTAAGTATTTACTAAGTGAAATTGTCAATTCAGAAACAGGCGATTTATTAAACTAAAAATTACTACATAATATGCCACATTGTAGGTCATACAAGGGATATATAAGTTTATTAGCTGTGATTTTCCCATGGAAATAAGATATTTTCCCGCAATCAAACGAAGCCGATGTGTTAATCCAGGGTATCAGCTAACTGCATAATAAATTATATTAAAATACCTCCAGTCGTTTAGACGTGAAGAAGTAACAACCATACACACTCACAAACTTTCGCCTTTATAATAGTCGCATTAGTGTGATAAAGTGATAAGGAAAACCACTAACTGTTCTAAACCTTTGAATTTAAGATACCAGCATAAATTAGCCACACCTACCTCAACGTTAATGCATAGTTTAGGTCCACATGCAATTTAATAGATAGATACTTAGATAAATCTTTTATTCACATAAGACACATCCATAACTAGAATATATGTATAATAAATTACTGACACGCCAAATTACATACTTTTAACAACAATTTTATACACCAGAAAATAAAATACATTAAAACTTACATTATCTTAGTTTTGCCGTACAGTTTGTTTTATAGCACGATAAAAACCAAGACATATTACTAACTATAGTACCTAAACAAAACAGTAATTCATGTAGAGCAACATTAAACTTTAAAATCTAATTCAGTTTCGCCTGACAGTGAAATATAATTTGACTTACTATGCTGTAACCCCTTATTACCTGCTTTTTGATCTTATTAACAATTCACTTGTATGCTCTGTAATAACATCTGTAACGTGGGTAAATCGATTAGTTATTTATTTATATGAATAGACAATTTCTATATTAAACGCTGATTTACCTATCTTCATGGCATTGCATTCATGGGTGTCGTTCAAGTAAAATCTACATCAATCATTATGTTACCTGCTGACAGACCGCGTCACTATTTTGCTTTCCACTACCGCATGCTTCGGTTCCTTGGTCTCGGCTGGTGGCATGGCCCTGATGAGGGCATCACCACGAACTTCCCATATTCCTACCTTCCCTACTCCATCATCACCCAATTCCTCTGGGTGGTTTGCTTCGTGGGTCTGGAAACCATCGACCCTTTTCTTGGAGACAAAGAAGTCGAGCGCTTCATGTTCAGTCTCTCCTTCGTCATTACCCACGATCTCACACTCGTCAAGCTCTACCTATTCTATTTTAGAAACCGTGAGTTGCAGGGCGTCGTAAAGACCCTCGAGATAGAAATGTACGACTACTATCAAAACGATGAGAAGAATCGCAAGACGGTTAGAACTAGTCGCATCCTCACCGGAGCTTTTATGTTCTTCGGATGGGCGACGATCACTAATTCTAACATCAATGGAGCAATTCAGGACATCAGATGGAAAGCCGCAGTAAGACAATTGGGCGAGAATATGACGAGACCTGAAAGATCACTGGCTCAGCCTATTTACATACCCTGGAATTACCAAGATGAGAAAGTCTACATAGCTACGTTCATCTTAGAAGCGGTTGGGTTACTTTGGACGGGGCACATCGTGATGATCATTGACACGTTCATTGGGGGAATTATTTTGCATATGAGTTCTCAGTTTGTGATCCTTCAGGAGGCAATCTTGACGTTCTACGACCGAGCTATGGTAGAGTTGCGAAACGGAATACGAGAAAATAATGATGAAATCTGTATTGAGACCAATAATGTTGATGATTTAGAAATAGTCGTACGAACTCATTACACACCAAAACAAATAGAAGATAAATTAGAAACAGCGCTAAATAACTGCATAAAACAACACCAGACATTAATCAGGTAAGGGGAAATTAAATTGCCAAGTTATTAGTCGGCCAATGGGCTACATACACAGACAAAATTAATTGAAACTTATGCTTGTTTTTACTCTTGGATTCAACTCTGAATTTTAATTGAATTTAAGTTCTAAGCTCAGTAATTATGCATTACTGTACGTTTCAACGTTTTCTCACAAGTTTACGGTGACAAGGTAGAATTTATCACTAAAGTAGTTCCTAAGTATGAATCTCACAAAGTGATGCAGCGAAACCAGCAAATCCTTAGGTGTTCGCTAGTGCAGTTATAAAAATTGTGTATGAAGCAACTGATTTTCCCTCGTCGGCCCCGGCCCATTTATCCCGGTATAGGATAACGCTGACCCTAAATCACCTAAAGATTTTATTCGGTATAGTAAAGAATAACTTTGTTTTGTAAGTTATCTAATACATTTGTGAAGTTATCAAATACCTTCATCTTGAAATTGCTAATCCGAGGCGGGCACGCGCTGTAATTAAGGGCATGCTCTCTCTCTCTCTCTCTCTCTCTGAGAGCAGGCCTTGCAGTAGGACGCAACATAAAAAAATTGTGAAGAAAAATTTATATTGAACTTATACGGTGATATTTCGATTAATCGCTAATTGTTGGCATTGTTATTAATTGGCTCCATGATGTTTGCTTTCACCAATGATTTTTGCATAAAGTGAGTGTATCAATATTTTCTACGAAAAAAATAAAAACACTTTAATTCTAAATTGTCCCTAATGTTTTCAAATATCCTCCAAATCTCGTCCAAAATCGCACTGTTCGCGGCCCTCACGTCAATCTGTCTATTTTTGGGACGCTCTGTGACGAAAATAATATTTCCTTTTCATACAAATTGTCTAAGAATATTCTGTCTATCTATCGTCCAGTGTAAAATCTACCTAATCGTATTTTAACTGTGATTTTTAGGAACCCACGACGAAAATTTTTAGCACAAACCACCTGTAAAAATATATATATGACTTTAAAATCATACCTAATCACAAAATTTCTTACGACAGGATAAACCATCTTTAAATGACCGGTTTTAATTGGCCCCCGTGGTGGAGTATGGCCTAACCTTCCTGCGATGCAGGAAGAGACCCGTGCCCCAGCAGTGGGGACATATAAGGGTTGATAACGAAATGACCGGCTCATTGTAATGTGAATGGAACTTTACTTCGCCATACACTGTCAGAAATAAATAAACAATGGTAGTGACGTAACAGTGACATTATATGAGGTGATGTTTTACGTAATGCAGGCATCTAGTCTACCTATGTATTTTTTTCCTTTTGCGATTAGACTCGAGTACCTATTCTCCAAGTTTAGAGGTAGGAAAGACTCAAAACTGTTTTAAATCGGGGTTTTTCATTGTAAATAACCCTGGTTATTTTCAATATGCGTAATCATAATCAAAAGGGTCCCGGTACAGATAAAATACCGCCCTTATTTCTAAGGAATGTCAAGAATACCATATCTTTACCGCTTACTATGATATTCAATAAATGCCTTCAGGAAGGAATCTTTCCTTTATAATGTGTGGAAATTAGCGTATGTTACCCTGTACATAAATCTGGTTCGAAGGACGAAGTAACTAATTATAGACCCATATCGCTTTTATCAACTCTCGCGAAACTGTTTGAGAAGCTAGTCCACCAGCAAATCTATCCATTAATAGACCCATATTAACCAAAACCAACACGGATTTGTTAAGTCGCGCTCCGCTCTTACTAATTTACTTGTTTATTCAAATTACTTGTTCGACTCTATGGATAACAATATCCCAGTAGACTCTGTTTACACTGACTTCAAAAAAGCTTTTGATAGAGTTGACCATCTCCTTCTACTCCAAAAGCTATCCTACAATGGTATCAAAGGTAATTTCCTCAGATGGTTTGCATCATATCTTAAAAATCGGCATCAGGCCATCGCTCTTAATGGTGTCCTCTCAGAACCTGTCTTAATTTCGTCAGGAGTTCCCCAGAGTTCCATAATAGGACCGTTCCTTTTCACATTATAAATTCATGATATTGGAGCCTGTTTTCATAATTCAGAATACCTGCTATACGCGGACGACCTTAAAGTATTTAGGCAGATTCGCTCTATTGAAGACACTGAGTTGCTTCAACAAGACATTAACCGACTGCATTTATACTGTACTAACAATGGAATCACAATGGCTTATAACAAATGCCAGTATCTTCGTTTTACGAGAAAGCGGCATCTTGTTAACCAGGCAGCATATGAAATAGGTGGTCACATACTAAAACGGGTGAAATCTATAAGAGACCTTGGTATATACTTCGACGAAAAACTAACATTTGACGTTCACGTCAACCATATCACCAACAAAGCATATCAAATGCTTGGCTTTCTCCTGCGCGTCACGAAGAAGTTTAAGAAAGTGTCCTCTTTTATGCTTTTATACCAATCACTCGTACGTTCACAGCTAGAGTATGTATCTACAATCTGGAACCCGTATTATAAAGTATATTTTGCTTTAATAGAAATGTTACAAAAGAAATTCCTCCGCGCCATTAATTACCGTCTGAAGTCCCCAAGAAAATCCTACAAAAACTTACTCAACCATTACAAAATTATGTCTCTGCATGCTCGCCGCCTACTCGCTGATGCTACAGTTCTTAAGCGTATCTGCTGTGGTCACTATAACTGCTCAAACATACTCTCGCAAGTCAGGTTCTGCGTGCCTTTAAGGAACTCACGTCAGAGGAAACTTTTCAACTTAAAAGTTAAACTGTTAAACTTAAAAGTTCTGTTTAGTAAACAGACCAAAGCGCCATAACCCTAAGAGTTAAGAAACAAAAGTATGAGTGAAAGTGGAGGTAATACGAGAGGCCAGTCCAGAGCCACGGTAAACTTGGACGACAGCTGACAAAATAACTGAGTTTCGAGTTCATTCCGTCTTTAAAACCTCACTTACCTCTTTTTTGAACGACCGCAACGTTGAGCAAAAGAGGTCGATTCTTAGGAACCGTTTATTATGGTTTTCGCATAGGCGGTGCAGAGGAGCCCTGAGACCTGCGTTGGTGCGTTTAACTTTTAAGTTGAAAAGTTTCCTCTGACGTGAGTTCCTTAAAGGCACGCAGAACCTGACTTGCGAGAGTATGTTTGAGCAGTTATAGTGACCACAGCAGATACGCTTAAGAACTGTAGCATCAGCGAGTAGGCGGCGAGCATGCAGAGACATAATTTTGTAATGGTTGAGTAAGTTTTTGTAGGATTTTCTTGGGGACTTCAGACGGTAATTAATGGCGCGGAGGAATTTCTTTTGTAACATTTCTATTAAAGCAAAATATACTTTATAATACGGGTTCCAGATTGTAGATACATACTCTAGCTGTGAACGTACGAGTGATTGGTATAAAAGCATAAAAGAGGACACTTTCTTAAACTTCTTCGTGACGCGCAGGAGAAAGCCAAGCATTTGATATGCTTTGTTGGTGATATGGTTGACGTGAACGTCAAATGTTAGTTTTTCGTCGAAGTATATACCAAGGTCTCTTATAGATTTCACCCGTTTTAGTATGTGACCACCTATTTCATATGCTGCCTGGTTAACAAGATGCCGCTTTCTCGTAAAACGAAGATACTGGCATTTGTTATAAGCCATTGTGATTCCATTGTTAGTACAGTATAAATGCAGTCGGTTAATGTCTTGTTGAAGCAACTCAGTTTCTTCAATAGAGCGAATCTGCCTAAATACTTTAAGGTCGTCCGCGTATAGCAGGTATTCTGAATTATGAATTATTGTTAAGGGTTTTCACAGTCTATGTAGTTTGTTTTGTACACGTTTATAGACCCGTTTTTACTGCTGCTCCGACTCTTCAAGGTTTGCTGAAAGAAATCTCTACAGAGATAAGCTCACCTTTGTACATGTTATTTCTTATGTGGGAATTACATAAGAAATAACATTAATATTTAATAGTTTAATGTTTCGTGTGCAATAAAAAGTATGAAATTATGGGTGAGGTCCCTATCCCACTCAAGATAAAAACCAGCCAACACACTTGGCTGGTTATTATTAAGTCGGACTCCCTCTAGTGTTCCGAATATTAACAGATTCACACAATCACCAACGCATCTAGGTACAGTCATCATATGTGTGCACTCAGCTCGGTAACGTACGTACCGAATAAGGTTCCAAGGTTGATAATTTGCTGACGACTTGTACTTGGAGAATCCACAACCCAACGCGAATGTGTAAAATGGCAATGCTCTGTTCTCCCTAGAGCACGTGCTTCGTTTATTAAATATTAGCGTGAAAAGAAGTCGTGAAACTCTTTTCTCGACACGGGATCCATTCCATAATAACTTCATATTCACAAAGGTAAACCGTGTTAGTAACCGTAGATATTCAGTCATTCACCAGCCTAAACGCGTGAACCATGCTGCCTTCTATGCAAAGTTGGGACCATTACAGAAATGAGAAAAGCCACCATATTTCTTCCCACAAAGGATTTCAGTCATCACGTAGAGTGTCACAGAGATTACAACACGAGATTTCTTATCATATGATTTAAACTTTATCAGTAGATTCTTATAACATAAAAAGCAAATATAAATTTAATACCAGATCCAACTTAAATAAAGATCAACATTTAGGAAAATTTTGCTTTGTGAAGTCTGATGCTAATGCCCCTATAACACTGGCTGCGTTATTGCGATAAACAGTGAAAGAGATTTTTTGCATGAGAAATGTTAAACGACGGTCGGATCCAGGCCGCGACTCCATATCTCACCTTATCTGTCTTATATAGTCAATCACCGCTATAAAAACGACGCATCACAGAACAGTCCAAGAATCCTGGGCTCAGTTTTAATGGGATAAGTTCCTCGAGACTTAAGAAAATAGTGCAGCTTGTTTCAGCTAAGTAATCCATTTCCTAACACGCGTCTCAAATAACTAAAACAAAACTGTACATTGTTTTTTTTTTTTTTTTTTTTATTTATTTATGACATAATTTTATACAGAGTGGGTTACATGAGTACCAAGCTGCTTAAACCTGAGGGGTTTATTTGCAGATGGTTGAGTTAACTTGCTTAACTTAATCCAAATTTTATTTTCTATATCTAATTTTGTTTTTTATTCTATTGGTAAGTAATAGTTACGTGTTGTATGTGAAAGGCCTGTGCTTTTCAGAAGTTTCACTCATTGTCGGGGTACAATGAACTTTTTGGCAAACGCAGGCGGCGGGCGGCCCACGGACTCTACTAAACGGCCGTAAAGTGCACTGTGAATTAACTGGACCTAAAGTCTAATAAACGCACCGTGGTTAAATAGAGAGATATTATCCGGATAAAGATTGTTATTTGTCAGTTCGTATGTAATTGTCAGTTCGTATGTAAAATAATTCCAATGATAAACCCGCCCGCGCAAATTTAATAGGCATAATATAACAGGCAGGTCAAATGGCGCGAGGTGAGGAGCTATGTTGCAACGGTATACAATTGGAATGCAATTGGTTGTAGACTACCAATAGTGTTAACGATAAAACTATTACCTGTAGGCTAGCAGGAAGAAATTTCTTTTGAAATATGTCCGCCTTTGTATATCAACACTAACCAGTTATTTAAGTTTTTTTCTGTTTCTTAATTTTTGTGCAATAAAGCGTAACAAACATAGGTACCTTACTAAAATCACGCGGTTGAACAAGTATGCATTTAAGAGACTCGCCCCCCTGGGGCCAGGCGACCGGGTCGCAAGCCAAACAACCCTGATCCTGCAATAAATAGCTGCATGAGATCACTGAACATGAACATTGAGTTCGTCTCACATCTGAATAAATTCTTGTCACTGAAACATTGGGAATTTAAGTTGAATTTCACTGAATACACTGAAAAACTGCAGCTATTTCTAGGATTAAGAAAAATATACACAGTTTGTGGATTTATTGATTGATTTAGTAAATTTTTTTCAACCTTTTCTATAGGTATGTATAATTTACACACAGATACATTCAAATCCAAAAAATCACTAAATATAAAATGAAAAAAATATAAGTATACTATTTTTATTTTTAATGCACTAACCCGTGCTAAGGACAATTTTAAAAACCTATTTAGAGGCTAAAAATTCCACCCATGCCGGGATTCGAACCCGCCAGCGCTCTTTCCAACTGAGCTCAGCTCATTCTATTAGCTCAGTTGGAAAGAGCGCTGGCACGGATAGCCAGAGGTCGCTGGTTCGAATCCCGGCATGGGTGGAATTTTTAGCCTCTAAATAGGTTTTTAAAATTGTCCTTAGCACGGTTTAGTGCATTAAAAATAAAAATAGTATAATCATGTGGGTACAGCGATATCATTCCGATGTAAAGGCCTAACTGCAAAGTAGATAGTCGGGGCTGTAAGTGATGCAATCTACTTCGGCCAGATGTCGCTGCCTGTACGTAATACAGAGAATAGTGTAGAGGTTCGAAATTTCACTGATGCCGGTGAGTCGCCCATTAGCTCAGTTGGAAAGAGCGCTGGCACGGATAGCCAGAGGTCGCGGGTTCGAATCCCGGCATGGGTGGAATTTTTAGCCTCTAAATAGGCTTTTAAAGTTTTTTTGTTACCTCTTCTGTGCTCGAAGTATCATAGAAATTACACAAAATCTTCATTTTTAGGGTTCCGTACCTCAAAAGGAAAAAACGGAACCCTTATAGGATCACTTTGTTGTCCGTCTGTCCGTCCGTCCGTCCGTCTGTCAAGACCCTTTTTCTCAGGAACGCGTGGAGGTATGAAGCTGAAATTTATATCAATTACTCAGGTCTACTGTCCCTTGAAGCTGTGAAAAAATCAAACTTCTAAGCCAACGCAATCAAAAGATACAGCCGTTTATGCCGCAAATTTTCGACACTTGCAAGGGAATCAAAACCTATAGGGTGCTTTCCGTGAACTCAGAATCTTGAAATTTGGTACGAAGCAACGTCTTATAGCATAGATAAAGGAAAAATTACGAAAACCATAAATTTTTGGTTACATCACATAATATATATTTTTTTAATAATTTTAAACTTACTACCCATTTCCTCATAAACGCGTAGAGGTATTAAATTGAAATTCATACCAAATACTCAGGTCTATAATACAGGTTTGTACGGAACCCTCGGTGCGCGAGTCTGACTCGCACTTGGCCGGTTTTTTAGACTTATTTAACACCTTCCGTGCGGCAGCCAAATTTGCTTACTTTCCGTTTTTACTGTATGAGGTTGTTTCGACCTGTTCCTAAACTTAATTCATGTGCATTATGGGGTCGAAAGGACCTGTTCTCCAATTTTGATTCGAATTACAAAATCTAAATCATGTTTATGTTTTATGCAATTTTTATGACTACAAAGTGTTTTTAAATAAGTAGGTATTCTGTCTAAATCTAAGATTGCTCGTAATTCCCCTGCCTATAAGTATATTTTAAAATATATTTAAACTGTAAGATCCTTTCGGCCAGATATCTGCATAGAAATAAGCATTTATCGACTTATTTGTAGGGTTGTCAATAAAATATCGATATCAAAGTAATTTTAATTTATTTTCTTTATGTTCGTGTTACAATATTAGGTTGTTGAGACATAATTTATAAAAGCCTAAACTCAATTAAAAAACATTAGCTAAGTAATTATTTTTATTTTATTTCTTATAATTTCAGGTTGTTGAGACATAATTTTATGAAAACTTAAACTTCATTAAAAAGACTTTTTTTTTAAATAAAATTGAAAAAGTAGCAGAACCACTGGGTGTAAGAATCTTTTTGTCTTCGAGAATCTTAATGCGGTTGGAATTTGGTGATGGTCTTAAACACATTCTGTAAAATTTGCAGAGATCTGATGTGGGGCTTGTATAGATGGATAGACTTACAGCATGTTGATGTCTGAATACTTTTCGAATTAGTTTCTTTTCTTACTTGTCTTCTCCGGCCTTTTGTGTAGAAATTTTATAGGACACAATAGAAACATTCTCCTAGAACGCTCCATTTTGTATGCAAATTACGATGACATTCAGTGACATCACTAATGAAAATAACTCTTCACACAGTGCGGATATCGGGTCATCGGGTCATTTAGACCCGATAACCGCACCTGATGAAAAAACTTTTCTTCCAGGCCGTATCGGGTCGAAATCACCTGATACGTTTTTTTAATCTAAATATTTAATAAAATAATTTTGACGTGAAAATAATAAAAAGCTGTCGATCACTTTCTGACTCACAATACTTTCATAGATACAGGTTCAGGCCGACGAGACAGACAAGCATTTCTTCGCCCGTCCGAACGGAAAGAAACGCATAAGGTCCTTTCGACCCGATGCCGCAGTGAAGGTGTTAGAGCAGAATACTATAAACGTTTTCCAATAGATATATAAATTAGGTGTTTCATTTCATTAAAATATAAAAGAAGTCAGAGATTGGAAAAAGAAACTGAAGGAATAACGAAACCGTCATTGACAAGCACTGTAAAAATATTAAATAGGTAACTTACTTTGGTCGTGGAGAGTTAACGATGAAAAAGTCACTACTCACCAGACAGAAATAAACCCGACGCCCGCATTGATGTTGACATAAACGATACCCCGATGAAAGGAAAAACTGAAAAGGGCTGTCGCGAAAAATGTCAGCAGGTAACACGCCGCAGCGCAGAAAAATATCAATTTGTTGCCGATATGAAAGTAATAAGGGCCCCAGACGGTTCACTGTGGCTGTGACGGCTGCAATAACTCAGGATTAGTGCCCCAATATTGACGCTCGCGCACTTTTTTACGGATTTATCACATAATCTACTTTTAAACATTGGGTTTCACCCTCATTGCGTCTAAAGGAAAAAACGAGAGTGTCAAGATTATTTTTCTTGAAGTCTGCCGGCAATATCTTCGCTGTCTTTTTGTCCGACTGCGAAAGCAAGGATCTTTATCGCGCCTTTGTACGTGTGTATGTATGCATGTATGTATTTAAATATGAAAGAGAAGACGTTATATGTTATATAATATGGCCTCACAAAACTAGGTTTGACTGTGGGAGCAGTCTCGTTTACCAGAGATTTTACATAGCCTTTTTACATAAGATTTGCAACTAGCACTTTCTGACAATAAGGCCTGGATAACTTAGTGAAATTCTTGAAATTATTATTATTTTCTTCTTAACTGTAATTGTGGGCAGGTCTAATGTTTCTTTATGACCGGCAGACACAAGCATCTTGACCGATTTAAAAAATATATCTGTCCAGTTTGTCCAGCTAATTGTGGCTATAGGACGTGACCACAAAATTAACGACGGCAGCTGTCATATTAGAGCATTGCAAAAGTTAAAAAAATAAAGTCAAATTTATGTAGGTATTTCATTATATTTAAATATTTAGAAGGTAATCGGCCTTTGGATTTGAAGCACAATTATTATGGCTAGAAATATCATAGGAAAAAAATCAGATCTTAATATAATTTCTGTGGATAATCTAGATAACAACTAGATAATCAAAAACTGCCCCTACTGAGGTTCAATAGGTTGGGGGACTCAGACCAAGATCCTTGTTAGGGAGCTGGTTTGATGAGGGACCGGGGCTTGACTGCCGCTCCAGTGCGTATCTTGGACATAGGGTCTCTTTGGCGGTGCAGCGTGGCAATGCTGCCAGCGTGTTTTTGTTTCCTTTGGTTCAGATCTTTTCCGGAGTGGTTTGTTTAGTTAGGTTTTATTTGTGTGCTTAAATTATTATTATTTTATGTGTTCTACGTTCTTGACGAAAATTTATTGGATATCGTACTGTGCATGTTTTTTATTATAATAATAATAATAAATCGTTTATTTCAGGCCTTGCCCATTATGTGTGAAATTTTTGAAACTATATTATTTTGTGACATTCTAAATAAATTTAAATAAATTAAATGTTTAGACTCGATTAAAGTCATATACAAATTTATGCCTTATTTAAAACGTTTTAGCACACGGTTTTTGTGTATTTTTTTTTTTCCTCAGATGTGTGCAGAGATTCGCCGAAACTTACTCGTACGGATTCCTGACGCAGCTCCTCTCGAGTATGGCTGCTATTTGCGTCATTATGGTCCAAGTTTCGGTAACTACCCTGATGTGTCATCTCAATCACCCAACTACTTCACTTAGTCTCTATGTACCTTAGTAGTTTTCCTAGCGATATTTTGTCTGCACGCTCTGTGAAAAGTGAAGACAAATGCTTTGCAGAGAGTAGTAATTTTCAATTAGGTAGCAGGACTACCTACAGGAGTAAGCTGGCTGGATCGATAGTGTGCATAACACAATGACAGTGGGATGATGGACGGTGGCTGGACCGGGGCGGGCGGTGGAATCTCGCCAAATTGCAACAAAACCTATACACTCTCTAAATAGCTTTCTACAGAGGGTCCGTTTGAGTTTTGATTGAGACCTTAAGGCTATTCAACTCCTATTTTTGAATAGCCTTAGAATCTCGATCAAAACTCAAACGGACCCTAAGTTTTTGAACTAAACGTTTTGTAAGCACTGCATGCACATTATGAACTTATTTCCGGATTCACTTACTTGATCAGGAATTAAGTTAGTAAGGAGTAATTGCTCAATTTTTTCGTTTTTATGTACGTTTAGTGATAATTCTTGACAACGTTATCCTGTATCAACGTTATCTATATTCATTCATTCTTTTTTTGTTAGAAAGGGTGAACCTGCACATAGGTCCCATGTAAATTGGTCAAAATATGTGGAAAAGATATATTATTACGAGAAAAACACGCAACTCTTGGTTTTAGTGCGTGTTTTTCTTATAGTAGTTATTTTTTATTTTAAACCTGTAATTAATTATATCATATCATGATCATAATATAGTTTTTTTGCGATGGTAGCGCACTGAAAGACTTTCCACGCGTCTTTTTTAAAAAAATTACGTAGGTATCAAATGTAAATTGGAAATAGCAATACCACTCACTAACCGTGAACGAAACCGATTGTCTAAGGTTTTTAAATACTGAGGTATTTAAACACCTTAGACAATCGGTTTCGTTTTCTCGAGCCCTTGGAATGTCTCTCTGTGGCCCGTTTCCTGCAGTGGGATATATAAAGGTAGATTATCCATCCAACCACTTCTTAGACCGAAGACAAGGGATCGATGCGAAAATTGTTAGTGGCAGTTCTTAGCTCACTACTAAATTTCTACAACTTGTTTTTGTGTTCTGAGATCTACAACAGACAGTAAAGGTTTAGATACCTTTTTTAATACATAACTCTTTATACCAACTACTCTCGACACAGAATTGCGATCTTATCTCTTCTACGAAACCTTTATTCTTATACTTATCTTTACTTACTGATCAGCATTTTGGGAAGATTTATATACTTGACTTTTAGACTTTGGTAATCATTGTCTTATTCGGTATAATATTTACATCTCACATAAGAGTGGAGTCAAGTAGCTGGCATGTAGAATGAGATGCCTTTGGTTTTATAGACTCAATAATGCCACGGTGTATTCAGTGTAGCTTCTACATCGTGCGTTTTGAGCTTTCGCTCGGCGTAAATGGAGAACGAAATCAATGTAAATGCAAATGCGCATTTCTTCTCCCATACGGTATGTAGCATATTCACAAACGTTGCTTCGCAATTTTCATTTGTTTATCTGGGAAACGGGAATTTTTTTCGGTCACATATTCCGTTCACTCTTCGTTATATATTGTTTGGAGCAACAGAGCGATTTTGTTAAAGCGGTAAAAATATATTACCTTGTCGTTGTCTGATAGTGATAACCGTACAGTTGGTGTTTTTTAACAATATAACTTTTAAAATAAAAAAGCTACTTCTATAAAAACACGCACCAAACACCAGAGTTCAATGATTTTCTCATGGGTCTAATCATCAGACCTTGACTAGTTTTGTATACATACTCAAAGTTAGTCAAGGTCTTGCCCTTAAACTGGCAACTTTTCAATAAGAAAATAAGGATGGAATTAAATCTAACAACGTTGTAAATGATTATGGTTACACATAAAAAATATACGAGCGAATTGAGAATCTCCTCTTTTTATGCAGCTGTTTAAATAAAAAGAGTAATAAATGGGTTTCAGTGACCTTAGATATATTAATGCATTAGGTACACTAGCAGGTTGTTTACGGCCCATGGCAGGGCACAGGCCTTCTTTCCAGAAAGTATACGCTTATGAGCCATCTACAGATTGGCGATATCAGGCGCTATAATACGTATATGTTGTGAACACCTCAAACACTCAGGTTTCCGCAAGAAGTCTTCCTCCGCCCGAGTGATATGGCTACTACTACAAGTTTACAAATGTAGGTACGTATCTCTATATTTCTATATACCACTATTCCTTATAAACCTACATTATACGCCTCGAGAAGTAAATGAGTGTTGTGCAAACTTGACGCTGTAATGGAATGGAAACTTCAATGTGAATCGACACTGACCTACTCGTAAGTGGACTTGGGTCGAATATTTTAGTAATTTTCTATGCTACGGAGGCTGTAGAAAAGCTCGCAGAAAGAAAAACATACATTGTTTAGAAGCTTTTCTAGTTAGGATTCCGCACCGTAAGGTTACATAAGTAGATAGAGAATAGGTACTTTATCTTTTTTTATTTTTTTTTATTACTATGCCTACAACGTATGTTTGCTTGTCTGTGTGGATTATAAAGTTCCTTATAAAGGAACGTCCGTATTAGGTAGCCACTTCACAGAATATGTTCTTAGCGGATTGACCAATAAATACCTACAAAAGGCAATAATTTATTATTATTTCTTATTGATGGGTAAGAATCTAATCTGTCGTCAAAATATAAGTGTCAAACATGGTGTTATTATAGTGCAGTTTCACTATTATAACAAGTTTTATTAAGATAACAAATTTTAAAAACCACCCAAGCCAAAAAAGCAACAAGACAAACGGCACTTGGCCGGTAAGTTTTCTTTACGATTTCTATGGTACAAATTGCCTTACTGTGCTGTTCATCCGCAGACAGACGCGTCGTCGTTCAAGTCGATCAGTTTCGCGACCTCGCTGGCTTTCTTCTTCGCCATGATATTCCAGTTGGCCATTCAGTGCTTCACTGGCAACGAGCTAACGATTCAGGTAACAAATTTTTACGAAGTACTAGCGTAAAATGATCTTATTTTTCAGAACATAACCTATCTTAGGGTCACCGCACACGGGCCACCGGCCACAACCACAAAACGCCGCCACTGGCATATTTCCTGTAATTTTCATACATTTTATATGGACTCGCCGCACACGGTTGGCGCCGGTGGCGGCCACACGCTACAAATCGTCGCAGCTTGCTTCTTGTGGCTCGCACCGGCCACTAAACGTCGACACAAAAAGCCGCCACACGCCACTCGCGCGATTCCGCGCCCCCCTCTCCTTTGCCTCAGTTAACCTGTGCTGTAAAGTCGACGGTAACGCACGGTACGGTAGTATGTGGTTCATATAGGTAGATAAATATGGATATATAGTTATTTATATCAGGGATACAATCCTGACCTGAGATTTGGGATTCAAAAAGTGATAGTTATAGTAATAGAGGAGAAAAAGTGAAGGCCTGGGAAGAAATCTGCGAATTGTTAATTGAAATTGTTGTGAAACTTACCTTAATGTAATAGCTAGTCTTTCCGCAGGTGCGATGCTTTTCCGCATGTTGGTGTCGTGGTGCTTTAATCCAGCATATAATAAAGCATGTAGTTCCCAAAACGTACCTATACTTAAACGAAAATGTTTGAAAAACTTTAGAAGATTATCGAAATGTTCGTTGCATTTGTGTACATTCGTTAAAACTGGATGTAGGTATCCAATTACTACAGTTTTGTCTTCTACGACGACGTCTTTTTATCAAAAGTAGCGCAATTAAACCTTCTTCGTCAGAGTCCATTATGATACTGCACGCCACGCAAGGGTTAAAAAAAGTAGCAGCCACCGACCGCAAGTGTCGACCACCTGCCACAAGTGGCTGTCGCGCGCTTCAGCTACCTTTGTAGCCGCTTCTAGCTTCTCGTGGCGGCGTTTGTGGCTGTCGCGTGTGGCCCGTGTGCGGCGACACTTAACGTAATCTAGTCACGTTCTTAACACACTTGAAACAAATCGCTAGTGACGTCTTTTATATAATGCATGAAGCTTTTTTTTATGAATTTTCTCATTTTTTTAGGCTTACAAAGACCTGATTAAAATATTTTCAAGGACAATTTTTTCTGACAGAAATAGTGAGAAAAGATTAAACCGGAAATATAATGAACGGATGAATAAAACTAGTAAATGCTAAAACAAATTTGTACTGACTAAAACAAAATTTGTATTAACTAAAACCAATTTGTATTAACCAATATAAATTTATTTTTCGGGTTCCGTACCCGAAAGGTGCCAACAAAAACCTATTCCTATGACGTTTGTCTGACCGTTGAATTTTTACTTTGTTAATAAATTAATCACTCATCAAATCCTTAAATCAGAAACATTAAGTTTATAAGCGCTTCCGTGCTTCGCAAGGCACGCTAAGCCGTTGGTGCCGGTTGTCATATAATGGCAGTCGTTAAGCCATGTCAGAGGCCTTATGGGCGGCTTGATAACTTCTGATAGTAAGGCCCACCACTGTCTTACAATCCTCCACCAACCCGGACTTCGCCCCCGTGGTGCAGTATGGCCTAACCTTCCTGCGATGCAGGAAGAGACCCGTTCCCCAGCAGTGGGGACATACAAGGGTTGATAACGATTAACTTTATTATTTATAGACTACACAAACAAAGTGTTTTTTAAGTTACGTAAAACTCGACAACCGCTTGATTAGCCCAATACGAAAATAGTTAAGACACTCAATTATGTTTCGCACAAATTGATCGTCAAGTTTCGAGATTGGGTGAAAAATAAAATGACTAAATAAGTAGGTAAATAAATTTGTTTTGCTTATTGAAAGTGGTTTCAATTGTAGATACTGAACAAACGGTATTTAGTTTTTGTGTTGTAAATAACACATTATAGATTATGGTGAAAAAGCTACATTCATATTAAGTAAGGTTGGTAAATAAGTGCAGAGTTTGTGTGTTATTGCACAGTCTCTTTCGTGTGCCAAGTTTGTTTTAAGAACGGGTGTCCGGCCAGAGGCAACTTGACACTGAAGTGCACGATAACAATATCGATCGGTTACTTTTAGCCAATACTGATTGATTATTACGAAGCGCTTTGATATAACAGGTAAGTCTTAGGTGGCTCTACTATCACTCCACTCTAAAACGGAAATCCTTCAGCTCAAAGATATTGACTCTACATTTTAATGTGACTATACGGTTAGTACAATTCCATAGTTCAATGGAGAGTCAGTTCTCTAGTTTAATCTTACTCTACCTATAGTATGGAATGAACTCTTCAGTACAATATCGAAGCGCTCGTGGCCTAGGCGAACCGACCGAGTGATTGGAATCAATCACATGAGTTAAGCAACAACAGGCGCGGTCAGGTGCAGGATGGGTGACTGTCCCATGACTACCGCTAGTGGCATTTTTCCGAGCGCTTCCGTGTTTCGCAAGTCACATTAAGCCGTTGGTGCCGGCTGTCATGCAATGGCAGTCGTTAAGCCATGTCAGAGGCCTTATGGGCGGCTTGATAACTTCTGACAGTAAGGCCCGCCACTGTGTTACAATCCTCCACCAAACCGGACTTGGCCCCCGTGGTGGAGTATGGCCTAATCTTCCTGCGATGCAGGAAGAGACCCGTGCCCCAGCAGTGGGGACGTACAAGGGTTGATAACGTGCCTCTCTCGGACTTATTTAACAAGAAAATTTATAATAAATCGACAACATCGAGGACTTTGAAAGGACTTTCAAAAGACTATGTTTGGAGTTTCTTTGTCCATTTTTTTCCAGAATGATCTATATTTTGAAATGGACACCTAGTTTATTTTGTAACGTTCAGTAAGCCACAGTTTCTGTGCCATTTTGAAAAAAGTACGTTATTGTTTACGTGGTTGTCGTTGTCATACTAAACCCACAGACCTAATTTGTTTCAATTGACTTCTTCCTAGACGTCCAAGGTGGCTGACGCGGTGCTCCAAAGCAGATGGGAGATGCTGCCTCCTCGTCTTAGAAAACAGCTGGTGTTTGTGATAGCGCAGGCGCAGCGCCCCCTCAAGTTGACTGCTGGAGGATTTGCTAACATGAACAACGGGTGCTTTCTATCTGTAAGTCCTCGTACAAACTGTGTATGTGAAAACTGTGGGTGACTTATTTTGTTCCCGGTATGTCACATGTCTTTAAGCCATGTCAGAGGCCTTATAGGCACCTTGATAACTCCTGACAGTAAGGCCCGCCACTGTCTTACAATCCTCCGCCCACCCGGACTTGGCCCCCGTAGTGGAGTATGGCCTAACCTTACTGCGATGCAGGAAGAGACCCGTGCCCCAGCAGTGGGGACATACAAGGGTTGATCTCGATGTTACACCACCTTATATTTACACTGTTACATAGTGAAACTTCTTCTCTCAATATGTCACACAGCTGTAACAGACTGGGATTTTAAAAAGAATAGAATCCCTGTATTTTATAATCTTCATGTGACACTTACCAAATGGGTATTTAATTTAAAAATAATTCCCAAAAACTCATAGAACAAAAGTTGTTGCTAAGCAAGAACTCTACTTGGGTTTTCTTACTAATTGAGCATTTTAGATATAACCCTATATATGTGTCGCTTCTTATTCCAATCAGGCGACGAATAAATAACCAATCTCGCAATACTCGCAATGTTGTCGTCGACCGCATGTCTACCTTTACATTTTCGTTGCAAAATTGCCCGTAACGTGACTGACTAGTGCACGCGGGTAAAGGATGGTAAGCTATCTGTTACAGAAGTTATTTGGATATTAAAGTCTGAAAAGTAAGACGAGACGTACAAACGGTGACATACATACGTTAAAATATTCTACTACTTTCCTGGCTGCATGCAATGCATTCTGAAAATTAAATACCGGACAACG
Organism: Yponomeuta sedellus; assembly: GCA_934045075.1. Classification (NCBI taxonomy): domain Eukaryota; kingdom Metazoa; phylum Arthropoda; class Insecta; order Lepidoptera; family Yponomeutidae; genus Yponomeuta; species Yponomeuta sedellus. The sequence continues at coordinate 8,951,787 of OW203727.1, read as the reverse complement.
TAAATCACCTGTGATTTGTTGCACGTGGAGTCGTAAACCGAGTAAAATATTTATACTTGACCAGAACCATTTTGTTTCCAGATCGTAAAAGCGGCTTACTCATACTACGCCGTGTTAAGCCAGAAAGAAGAATAAACGTGCTAAAAGAAAAGAGCCGCTAATATTCATCTAGGGCCTGTTTTATAGAACTATACAATTCATGGTTTATTATGACAATTCATTCTATGATCTGAGGTACGACAAAAGAAGATTAACAAATACCTAGACTCTGCTACGCAACCTTGAATTGTCATAATAACTGTGAAATATAGTTTTATGAAATCCGGCCCAGAATCTCGAAACTTGTCGATAAAGAAAAAAAAACTAGTGACGCACAGATATTAAAAAAGCTTTATTACCATTATTACAAATTACGTATAATCGTTGCTCGCACGTACTAGTTTAGTCTAATCTATCACAGATTTTCAGTATAAAATAAATAAACCATTAATACATAAGTTAAGTAACGCTATCTATACTTTTTTTACTAACCAACAAATACTTTCCCTGGACTAAATCTAAATCACTTTTCAAAGCCTCGACTCTCGCGGAAAAAGTTTCAAAGGGCATTCATCTAAGCGGCGAGAATTTTCCTTTTTGACCTCGGTTTCTCGTACCCTAACACTCTGTTAATCTACTTATATTTGACCCCGTTGGCCTAGTGGTATCACATTTGATTACCAAGCCGGAGGCCGTGGTTTCGATTCCCATTGTGGGGCCGCCATATGTTTGTATAAATGGTCTCAGTCTGGGTGTATATCCATATTTGTGGTAACTTTATCTGTTTACCATAGCACAGGGAATCCCAGTTTGGAACCAGGCCCGAGAGTACAATACTTACATAGTTTTTCAATAGAATGAAATAAGCACGATATTTGGTTGATATTTGCCTCAATTTGGTAGTCTACAAAGCAATAGCAGTACAAGGTCATTCCAAGGATATAACCCGCGCAAATTAAATAGGCATCTCACGCGAAAAGACACGGGTAATACCATTGAAATGCGATTGGTTGCCAAACTACCGATAGTATGGATGAAACGACCATTACAGGACTAATACGAGTATAACTCTAAATTATTGAACAACTATGCATTTTAGAGACGCATCCCCCCACGACAAGTGATTGTGCTGTGTGGACTTTACTATTGATAGGTCCATAAATGAAGTCACACGAATTTAATTACTTTTGAGCTCCTCTCTCTCCCCCGTCAGTTTCATAAGGGGTAGACTTTTCCCCTAGACCGAGTTTCATAAAACAAGAATGCGAAGTGTGTTACTCTGAGAGTTAATCGACTAATTTGCATAAATAAATTTAGTTATATGATACCGGACACTGGTGTGACGTCGCGTATTTTAGAAATTATTAAACTTAAACAGCGCTTCAAAATTATTTTTATTCCTATTTGAAATATTTTATCGTAAAATAAATTTACAGAATATTACAAAGTGATACCAACTGAATCACTTGGTCCTGTGTTTGCTATGCCTTTATAGAGTTAAATGCTACGTTACATTACAAGTTTTTCATGAGAGACGTGTTTTTAGTTGCTAATACTTAGATTAATACATTTGACGTTATGAAACACATGATAGCGAACTGTCACACTTAGTTGGCCCTCTCGCTCCCTCTTAACGTGTGACGTAATTTACGCATCGCGTCTTCGAGCTGACAGTTACCCAAAGTGCACACAGACAGCTGTTATGTAACTTAACCGAGAGTACTACATAAGTACGAGAAACCAGAGGTTAGTGACAGTCGTGAAAGTCAACCTTCATTATCTTGACGTCAATAACACGTTATTTCAATTCAATTAATAGAATGTGGACACAGCGTCCCTGAAAATAATTGACGTCTAGAATAGAGGAGCTTGCCGGTCGAGAGTAAGCGGTATCGTTGACGGCAAAAAGTAGTGACTTTACATAAGCGGCCGAGCGTTGCCCCATATCGAAAGAAAACACTCCTAGTAAACAAAACAAGTTGTACGGGTTTCTCGTTGCCTGTCCTTTCGGAGATTCGCGTGGTTGAGTTTCGAATACTTCAAGCGAGGTAAAACGACTCCGTTTCGAGCTATTCCGCATTCCCTTGACGGTTTCTGGACTTGTTTATCTCTTGAGAGGTTCCAGTTCTTGAATCAGAGCTCAAGCAGAGGTGGTTTGGGCGTCGTTGATCGCGACCTGTCTGGAGTCTTCACTTCTAGCACTGTCATCTCCTCGGACCTATAAAGAAGGGAATTTTAGTGAAATACTTTTACAAGAAACTAAATGTACGTGGAGAATAAGTTAGTGAGGCAAGATGGAAGGGTAAGTGCAGTGCACTTATCCTTTTTAACTTCGGAAATAGTCACAGCTCCCCATCTGCGGACAGCGAACTTCTAGGCAAAATATCTAAGTGACATTTTTTTATCATTATAGATAGCATCTTGTAGGTTTATAATCTTGTAGAATTCCAAACCCTGAAACTATAGTTGTTCTAAATAATCTCAGATTATCTTTTAACGTCCATTTGTAAATTTGTAGTTGCAATATTCCTGCTAACCGAGAGGAAAACATCGTAAGGAAACCTGACTGCCCGCGATTTTCACATAACTCAGCGATTGGAATCGCTATACTCTCGCCTACGCCATACAGTGAGACGTACAAGGGCTGCTTTATTATTCCATTTATACAGTTTACCATTGTTAGCAAAAACTTGCATCTTCATACATAACAATAAAGTAAGGTAAGTATTGCAACTGTGAGCCGCACATCCCGAGTTGAACTCACTTGACTTTTCCATTAACTGGGCTGATGAATGTATTGACAATCATTTGCTTTGTTTGACTCTACATCCCGAATAAGGCCGTCAGAAGATGACAATCAATACGGAAATATGAACACTAATGAGAAATTTGTTTGGGAATCCCTATTTGAATTTCATGTACGTCAAAGATATAATTATTGCCGTCAGCTACACCCGGATCACTGCCGAGTAGAGTACAGTTGACGACAGCACATTAAGCTTTACAGACGTAAAGTCTAATTAAGAAGTTACGTCATGTTACTCCGAGTTTGCAACGCAAATTTAAAGCTTAATCAGCTGACGTCTATACCCCTTTGCTGAAATGAACAAATACATTTTTTAAGTACAGTTATTATGGGTATTTAGTATTATGACTTTGGAGAGGCTTTGTCTAATACGCAGGACGCAATGTTCGAATCGGTATGTACCAAAGACTGGCACATTTGTGAAGTTACAATAGCAATACTACTTGCTAACATCGTGAGGAAACCTTAGCGTTTGAAATTGCCAAACAGCGGTGGGCACGCGTGGTACCCTTAAGACCATTCTCTCTCTCTGAGAGAAGGCCTGTGCCCAGCAGTGGGACGTGCATAAGATACATAAAAAAGTGTCCAGTTATAACTTATATCTCACTTTATAATGTATTTACATCTATTCGGTTAATTACATAGTGATTTTCTAAGTAAGAATGGAGTCGCGGATTTTATTTTACGCTTATACTAAACACGCTGAGAACGCAGAGAATTCGAAACTAGCACAAGTTGCACACTTGATAAGTACTCACTTTATTTTATTTTTCGCTGCAGTAGTTGCTCTTACGTTCCTGTGTACGTAAGGAAAGATAAGTAAAAGGAGAGACGTCTTATAGCTGTCTGACGCTGTCTTTGCTGTCGTTCCAACGTGATTGACGTAACAGGTGAGTAATTTTTTCACGTCGTCGTAGTGACGTGATTCACATCTCAGTGTATGCTACCACTTCTCAGTTCGGTTTAGAACACAGAACGTATTATATCGGGTGTTACTCGAGAGTCAGAATACAGTGAGTGTTAGCTTTTAGAATATACCTCGGCTACTATTATCGGATAGAATCGGATATATTCGTGAAATAGAAATATCGGAACTAATATGACACCTTACTTTATATAACTTTTCAAAATAGTAAAGAAAGGTTTTATATAGAGCAGGAAGTAGTATCACGCCCGAGGTATATTTTAAAAGCTAACAGACTGTACATTAAGTTGGCCAATAACCATAAAAAATATATAGCATATTTTATTCCCTTCCTCGCGAGTTTGGTAAGCCTAGGCCGCAGCTAGCAGTCAAGCGATAACAAAAAGTCTGGTGATGCATACGGACATTCATTCACGCCTGTAACGCAGAGGGGTAGACAGAGAGCAGTGTTGACCAATTGCCACTATCCTGACAAACATCTTTCGCATCATCAAAACGTAATTACCTAATAAATAATCGCGTTTTGACCCGTTTCATATATAACTATGTATAAGTATCGCGAATCATATAGAAATACCTACTAGTGAATATATCTCTGAAAAAAAAAATATTTAAAAAAATAAAAGAACCCGACTGCAGTGATAAATCAACTGAAAGGGGAATAATAAGATAATTTTATTTTCAAATGCTAATGTCGAATCAGAAGAGTTCATGCTGCTTTACTTGAGGGACCAAATAATATAACTTTATAAGCATTATTTGCTCAAACTGTTGCATTTATTATTTTATATAAAATGTTGCAGTCGGGACCCATTACTGTTTGTTTAAAGTCGTCTAATGGGTCCCGACTGCATCATTTTATATAAAATAATAAATGCAACGGTTTGAGCAAATAATGCTTATAAAGTTATATTATTTGGTCCCTCAAGTAAAGCAGCATGAACTCTTCTGATTCGACATTAGCATTTGAAAATAAAATTATCTTATTATTCCCCTTTCAGTTGATTTATCACTGCAGTCGGGTTCTTTTATTTTTTTAAATATTTTTTTTATTTTTGACCTTTTAGTGACTCAGTAAAACGATAAAATTTAAAGGTCCATCTGTTCTGTTTACATGCTTTAAATTGTTATATTATTTTATTTCCTAAATGAATTTTAGTTTATTGGTTTATTTTCTTTTGTTCGACAATGGACATGTCTCGGTAAATCATAAATATTTTTACTGATATACTTGTTTGATATAGTCATAGGTACCACCTGCCTGCATAAAAAAATTATGTCGTACGATATTTTTTTAGCTAGTATAATGAATATGGTCTAATGGTGTTAAACTATCTAGAATATTTGCAAAGGAAACGACAGATTTTTTTCTTTATTATCCTTACATAAATTGTCTGTTTTTTATGTAGCCTAAAAACGCTCCACTGCACCTAGTTATTTCATGTTAACGATTGTAGGTGGGGACTGGAATAGTCACGAATTATCTCTTCGACCTGAACGGCGCTCAGCTTTCGACATCTCCAGAGTAGAATTCTTCGTGCTTGCATTGCTGGGCCCAGTCTTCGGTCTCGCTAATTACTTAGAATAAGGACTTGTAAATGGGAACATAAATGGTCTGAGCCTTCAGCCGCGGCCTGTACAAAGGCGCGACAGGTTTCCTCCTAACAGCAACTTTAAGTAACTGTCGCGGCCTTCGGCCGCGCTAATAGTCTCCATTTGGCATCAGCGTAAATAGAGTTCAGCATTTGGAATCGCCGTGGGAGAATTCCTCTAGCCCGCTTCACAGCCTTCGGCCGTGCCGCGACCTGTATTGAGCTCGGCCTTCAACCTCGTCGCGGCAAGTTTCCTCGCACCCGCATGATGGGGCTCGGCCTCCGGCCTGGCGTAGTTATTTAGAGTTGTGGCATGGGCATGGAGACATACAAAATCTTGGTTTTCTGAATGCCAAAATATTACCGGTATTAAAATGAAACTATAACAAATTCATCTTGAGGTGGCCCCCTAAAGCATTAAAAATTTTTACTGAATATTTAGGTGTAGATAAGCAATCTTTGGTCTCACAAGTGAACAGGAAACCTAACACAAAATCATAATCTTATTTTCGGAGGAAACGAGATAAAATTCGTTAAGATGAATAGAGCTAGAATTTTTTAAAATTTCATGGGTCCTACGATACGAGGTCACGGAGGATCCGTCTTCGGTTACCAGTGAGAGCGTTCAAATATTTTTTTATCATTTATTGTTTCTTCTTTGAACCCAGCTTGTCTGACTATGACCGCACAGGGGAAAAGGAGTTACATGCTACGCTTTATATATTTTGTTCAGTTAGTTTTGGTCTAAGTGTCAGTAGGAAAGTAATATCAGTGTTAAGAAATTAATTATTTTTTCTCAAACATGCTCGGAAATGTTTGTGTTATTACCATGAAATAAAGCCACAAAGGTTTTCTTTTATGGCTCCCGCCTCACTTTACTGGCCTAGGCCAGTAAAGTAAGTATGAAAATCCATTACCGTCCGCTGCTCTAACTTTTTAAATTTACTTACTAAAATTAAACTGACCAAGGAAAAATTACATACAGCCAACCACCTACTAAGTTATGTAAGCATACTTGCAATATTAAAAAAAAAACAATCTATGGTATTGGTTTTTGTGCGGTTCTCAAATATGTTAGTGTATTTAAAAAATAAAAAAGGCGGCAAACTAAACTATTATTTCTTAATTACCTAGTAATTATTTTAATATTAATATTTCCTCGCATTGTTTGAGAAAAGCATTATACAATCCTCGGCCGGAACAGGGATTGCAGGACTCGTTCTAGACGGCCTCGTCTACGACTCGTCTATCCCAAACTCGTCCAGCAATCCCTTACTTCTCGGCCTCTGCAGTAATGTATTATTACCCCCTATGAGGTTGATATTTCCTTAATTAATGAGAATAACGAATGGCGTAGAAAGAAATAAACACTTTATAGGCACTATTTCTTTCAGCACTTATACCGTTTCTATAGACGGTTTGTTTACGTGTAGAGCAAAGCTGATATTATGTAAATTTATACATGTACTAGAATAAATATATGCCAGCGCCATCTAGTGGCTAAAAGTGGTACTGTAGGACAGGGTTTCAGCAGACAAGAAGAGAAACGTTGTTTCAGCACGACAGCACGTACTTAGGGATCTATTTATTGAAGCAATATGAAACTTACTAAGGATTACGGATTAGTAACTGTACTACTCGCACCACAGCGCCTATATTACCTACGTCACTAGTAGTGCCAATTATTAGTGGACTGTCAGTATTGGTCGAAGTGATTGGTCGAGATCTCAAATACTTTCCAATTTTGTTTAATATTATGTAGGGCCTTCGGACAAAACCATACCGCAATTTAGAACACAAACAGCGCCATCTGTGGTTGGGTAGAGGAACTAATGCTACAGTACTTTTATTACTTAGAAGTGAATATTATTTGTGTTGCGTTTGTTCTCTATTAATGCTGATTTTATGTAATCAACGACACCCGCAAAATACTCTTTTAAATACTTTGCACGTGTTAGGCGTAGTTAAACAAAATTATATTTTTTAATTAAATGAATGATCTAGAAGGATCAAACCACTTTTTAGGGATTATTTCTTTCCGCATTTGTACCGATTCTTTAAATGGTTTGTTTAGATGTAGACCAAAGCCGAAATTATGTAAACACATGTATTAGAATAAATAAAATATAGCAGCGCCATCAAGTGGCTAAAAGTGGTACTTTAATTGCTTAGAAGTAAATGTTATTTTTTGTTCCGTTGGTTCTCTATTAATGCTGATTTTATGTAACCTACGTCATCCGCAAAATTCTGTTTTAAATATTTCACACCTGTTGGGGGTAGTTCAATAAAATTAGTATTCGAATTCAATAAACTAAATATAACAGCGCCATCTAGTGGCTCCTAGCTGTACTTTAACGAAGCTTCTTAACGAATTTTATTTTTCGTCACGGTTCTGATCGCATAATTAAGATTTTATATAGCCTATGACACCCGCGCAAGGATGCCGAATCGAATGACACCTTGTTTAACAAAATCTGACCATTGGTTAAGGAGTTATGAGGGAACATAGAATCGGACATACTTACATACATACATACATACGCACTAAACACATTACCCTCCTTTTGGGCTTCGCTGCAGTCGGGTAAAAAGGTACGAACCTGTCTTCAGCCGAGTGCGCCGCGTTATACAAGACATCGGGCAGTGAATATACGTAGTTATATATTAAACCGTCTAATCGCGATTATTTATTAGGTAAAACGTAATTACATAATAAATAATCGCGATTAGACCTGTTTATTAAATAACTATGTATAAGTATCGCGAATAATTAGGAACGTAACTTACTAACCTATTTCTTCTACTAGCATAATTTTGTAAGCTGATGATTCTCCAAACTGTATAAATAATCACATCACACTTCACACTAATATTATACAGGTGAAACTTTGTGAGTGTGTATGTTTGTTACTTCTTCAAGTCTAAACGGTTGGAGCGATTTTAATAAAATTAGATATGGTGTTAACAGACACCCTGGATTAACACATAGGCTACGTTTTACTGCCGGAAACTATCTTATTCCCATGGGAAAATCGATAAACGGGGCACAGGTAGTGGATATTATATCTCTGAAAAAGGTGACGAACCTGTCTTCAGCCGAGTGCGCCGCGTTATAGAAGACGTCGGGCAGCGGGGAATCCAGCTGGCTGAGCAGCGAGCTGCCAGCGCGCGGCGAGTGCGGCCCGTGCGTCGCGTACGGCGAGAACGGCACGGCGGCGCGCAGAGCCGCCAGCACTAGCAGCATGCCGCCTGCCGGCACGGGGCGACCACTTAGTGCCAACGTCTTGCCCCCTTTTCGTAGAAACCGTGTTACACGTAAACATTCCAACCCAGTATTTATTAATCTAATTTTGTTTACAGACAACATGGTCTAGTGTTTTGTTGATAGCAAGAAATATAAGCTTAGCCTTCGATTAGTATTTAAATTTAACAGTGACTTAGTGCGTTTAATTAGAATCGTACGCGAATACGCGAGAAAACACTGTCTTTTGTGTAAGAGATTCAATTTTCTATGTTTTTTTTTCGACCTATATTACCTGTATTATTATACATATATGAGATATTATAGTGCTTGTTTACATATATATAAAACGTCTGAACAAAAACATAGCACAAACTAAAATGCATAAAAACGCATTTCACTTGTAAGTCCTCATTTTGGGTTGGAATGTTTCTGCGTAACAAGATCCAATTCATGGTCAACAAGGACATCTTAAAACCACCTGGAGATGCTTAGTCTAGTAGATACCAGTATCGGGACAAATATGGATGAGCTTAAACTGAAAGCGCAAAATCGGCTCCTATGGAATTCTGGCTCTATGTCACTAATGAGGAATTACAGGTACTGATGATTCTATGTCGATATATTTGCATAGCCGACTAACAATTATGAAGACTAGGCTACACAACAACTTTAAGATGTAGTTTTATGAAACCAGACCCGTAGTTTAAAGAATCGCAATACTCATTCTTCGCTCTCAGAGAAGGTGGATTTCGTGACGTACCTACTAAGGCTGAATACTTGGACAGCGCTGTATAAAAACAGTCTATCACCTAAATATAAGGAAGATTATACTAACTAGGCTAAGAAAGAAATTTGAGCTTTGGGATCTAATACCTACCTAACGGACCGTAGCTTTTCACTTAAGAACCGTAGAATTGTCCATAGAATTGTCATAATATACTACCTATGCTGATGAACCTCAACTATCATTTGAGCAATTTACCGACATATTAAATTACATTTATTGTCACTCGTGTTGTACAATAGGTGATTTAATTCTTGAATAAATATATATACACGATGATAGCTGAGAGACAACTGAATAGGTACGTACAGGTACGTAATCTAGCAATCTGTCTTAGAAATTATCTATCACAGATATTCAAATCACCCTAAGGTATTGGTCAACCATCTATTGTAGCTCTTATAACGTGTCTTGGAAAAACATTACAACATTTGTTGGTCTCAAGATATGGCAGAGGCTGAATGAGGATACTTCGTTCTATCCTTTGCCGGATAGAAAGAAGTAAAGAAGCGTGCCTTTGGAGAAGAAGCAGGCCTGTATGTAGCTGTTGATGAATACAGGCAATTGATTGTTGATATGGTTGCAAAGTCGTTAATAATAGTCAGTACTCACCCGATATGGTAGCCAGCAGCGTGAGGTGCGCAAAAAGCAGCGCGGTCGCGCCGCACGCGTAGAGAGGGGCGCGCGCGCGCCCGCACGACCAGCGCGTGAAGTCCCAGCAGCGCAGCGGCAGAGTGTACTCGCCACGCCGGCATAGTAGGTCCACGAAGAGTGCGGCGACCCACATCGTCTCCAAGACAAGGACCATGGCTGCACCCACTCTGGAAAGGGATTCCGGGGTCAGCGGCACTTAAAGCCGGGTACTCACTTGAGTAACTATTTGTAACGGGCACGTTACTTAGTTATTCATTTGATGCGTCGGCACAGGCATGTTTGTGTTAACGAAAAGCATGACGTGTTGATCTGTAACCTTTGTCCCGTAACTTTGTCCCATGACTCCCAAGTTCTAGATTACCATTAACCTCTAGAATTTTATGCGTTTCGATCGGATAAAGGACGTTTGTTTAATTTCAAACATAACTTGAAAACTGCATAAAACCATTTTCAAGTCACTACCTTTGACAGGTGTTTTTATTGCATAGCCGATTTGCAATGTAATAAAAACATGTGTGTCACTCTGCAAAGATTTGGCTTGCACTGCGACATCATGACAAGATACTACTAAATGCAGCTTGCCAGCTTGTAATTCACTCTCGCCTCCGCTTTGGCAATAATAAGATAACATCTTCCAAGGTTATGTGCTAGATTTTTCTTCTTGTTCTTCTACTAAGAATTACTCTTCATGGCTGTAGGTTCTTAGGACCTCACACACACATATAATCCAGGTAATTAGGTGCATTTTAAGTCAAGGACGTACTCACAGCAAACCTGGCGCCATGTCGTAGCCTAACACAACGAGCTGGGACCCAGCGCCGCTCATCACTGTGGACAATGAAACATTGTTTAGCGAAGCTCAAGCAAGATAACTGAGGTACCTACCTCCTCACTATTCACATTTTGACATTTGACCTAAGTCCTAAGGATGGGGCACAAAGGACGGACGTGTGACAAGGGCGCAGAAAAGACGCGACGCGTTGCGTAGAGTTCGCGTCCTCGCCCCGTCGTCCCTTCAGTACATTTTGCTTAAAAGCGAATTGGAAAGACGAAAAACGTGCGAAAAGACGGGTCTTATCCGCGCCCTCCCGCGAACGTCTGCGTTACAGTGCGTGAACGCCAATATGATTCATGAGTGCTTACATCGTAGTTGAAAATTATAATTAAAGCATTTATTGACACCGTAAAATTAATTGGTATAGAATGTGAAGGTAGAGTAGAGTTATGGCGAAATAGTTGCCATTTTTGAGAAGTACGCATCCCCTACAGTAGGGTTGCCGGTATCCTGGGTGACAGTGGACAGATTATAATATGTTGTGGGCAGGTCTTTTTGTTGTTCGTCGTATCCAAATCATAGATCATAACTCTTTATTTCAATTATTGTTGTATAATCCCATTTCCACTAGACATTACACAAATCTTATGGCAACATTCTCATCCTCCACTATCAGCAAACATCCGTCCATTGAACTTCTTGACTCGGTCGATTTCAAAACGTGAGTCACAGTCAGTATTCCGACATTGCGGTTAAATTAGCATTATAAAAGTACTTACTTTTAATTAGTGGTACTTAGGGTATGGAAATACAGACCTTCAGACTGTCAGACAATCAGTTATAAAACAGGTTGACGCTGAGGTAACTACTTATCGACTTCAGTAAGTGGAAGTTTACTGAAAATTATTTACAAAAACACGATTTCTCTAAAACACTCATCATATTCAGATTAAACGGTAGACTCCGATATAAACTGCACTTAAGGAAATTCTTAAAAGGAATTGAGTTTTTACAAGAAGAGACATGAAAATTATAATATATGTACGACACGGAAATCGTATGGTATCAACCTTTGTAGGTCCCCACTGCTGGGGCACGGGTCTCTTCCTGCATCACAGGAAGGTTAGGCCATACTCCACCACGGAGGCCAAGTCCGGGTTGGTGGAGGATTGTAAGACTACAGGCTGGTCTTACTGTCAGAAGTTTTCAAGCCACCCTAAGGCCTCGGACTGGGCTTAACGACTGCCGGCAGCCGGCACCAACTGCTTAACGTGCCTTGCAAAGCACGGAAGCGCTCGGAAAAAATGCCACTAGCGGTAGTCGCGGGACGGTCACCCATCCTGCACCTGACCGCGCCTGTTGTTGCTAAACCAAGTGATTGATTCCAATCACTTGGTTCGACTAGGCCACGAGCGCTTCGTATATATTCCAGAAAAGAGGACGAAGAGAGATTTGACAGCCCTTCAATTTACCGAGGTTTGTGTGGTAATTCGTCAATCATTACTCTACCAAACATTTTAAGCCACTCAGTTTCTACGTTGCGACATAACCTTTTGGCGAACAATGTAAGTTCAAGAACAAAAACATTGACTACCTACTGGAAAAAACACGACAAAAGCAAACACGTCTTATCTTCGGTAAACCTTATTCAAGTGCTAGATAAAAGTAGCATAGACGGTCCAGTAGGTTTAGCACGAAGACCGTATAGCATTGGAGAACGCAATAAGATGTACAGTCGTGGGCACATCATCCGTTGCATCGATGCACTCTACTACATTGCATTACGGGTGACTTTGCGACTAAAACCTAAAGGTTGATGATGTGCTGTCAACTATACAGCAGTCTTTTCTGCTCTAAATAATCGAAAAACTGAAACTGATGTCCACAACCTCAGTATCGTTTTATGAACAGGTTTTCATGCAACACATTTATTTAAGTTCATGCTAGCCAGGCAGACGCTACAATCCCAAAAGTAAACACGATTTTCCTAGGCCTAGAACATCTTCTTTCGTCTTTCATCTTATTACATAGCTGGTTTGTTACTGTTATGAGCTCTGTTATTCGATTTTCTGATATTTTTATACTTTCAAGGAAAAACAAATAGAGAGATTGCAATATTTTTTTTGTTTTTGTGAATTATGATATGAGTATGTAAGAAAAGTACATTCAGCAACACTATAGAGATAGTACAGGAGACCGTATTATTAGATAAATAAACGATAAATAAAGGTTTATAAGAATACCCGCTTATACTTGAGGCCATTGTACACAATATTCCGTGCCTATGCAGCGGTAAGTGAATTAAATTCCACTCTGCCTGATTGGTTGAGATTTTCTGTTTCAACGTTTACAGTAGAGTTCGTTTTTCAGCACTTTTACTGATTTATTTGTTTGTACGTTGTTATTCAGTTACGGAATTGAACGAAGAGATGATCAGTAGGCAGGTAGCAGATGAATGAACATGTATAGAGCTGAAATAAATAGTACAGTCCGGTCGTAAGTTATTATGTAAGCATTAACATACACAAGTAAAGATTGGAATACACTGGCTGCTTCCAAGTTTGAGTAAGTACCTATCTATCTAAAGCTATGTAAATTTTGTGTCCAATAGTTACGAGGATACGTTTCAGGATTTGCATAGTGTTCACGGCACGGCACAACTCATTAGCGATATCAAAGGCAGCAAAACCAAGTAGAGTTGGGTTCCAAGCTAAAGAAGGCCGAGCGTAATGAGGTCCTAATTACTACCTACTACTCAGAAATACAAAGTGAACGGTCGATTATATAGTTCAGTTACTCTAAGAAAGACGATGACGTTTCATTTCACAAAATCCAACAAAACTGCGAGTTAAATGCAAATAACTAGTTATGGGTTGTTTGTATCAGTATAGATGCAAAATAGGAAAAAATGTGATTAAAAGTTTTGGAAAGTAGGCAGTGGGAAGTATAGGAACTCTGTTTTTATAGGCACATTAATTACGAAAACAAACCGATCAAGTAAGAGTTGGACTCGTGCGCCGAGGGTTTATATTGTTATAACATCACTATTTCCTACTAGATCAGGACACCGACACTTGGTCAACTTGGCCACGTCTTATATTATTTGGATACTAATAAATAAAAGTGTGGTAATGACAATGACAATGATAACAGATGTGATATACTACGGAAAGTCGACTACAAAAAACGTTAACAATTGCATATCGGGTCAGGCACGCGTAGGGCTCCGTAGAAAAGGGCAACATTCAATTAAATTTGTACGAATTATTCCTCTTACATTACCTCGCTTATTTCTCCCTCGCTCACTTATTTCGCTTATTACTCGATAATTTGCAAAACCTTTATATGCCTGAATTTCTGATTTTTTTCATATTTCCACAAATACAATATATAAAACCCTTTCTAGGTCAGAAAAACAGTCTGTTCTGTAAATTTGTTCACACATTGTTACACTTTAGAATGAGACAAAGAAATTAAATAACTTATAAATTCTAAAACCTACAGTCATGTCAAAATAGGCTTATGGGGGGGCCGCATATATTCATCTCATGTACGTAGATTAATAGGTTGGCATGAAAAGTTCTTCAGTAATTACTAAGCTTTTACAAGTTGTGATACAAATCATGCTTTTCTTATACTTTTTACAAGATCCCGCTCTCGTCCCAGGCGTAATTTGTATTCATGACAAGATTGATTGGGACTCGCTCCTCAACAATGCTGTTTTAAATTTCATTCGCAAATTTAATCGGAGCGCCCGTTTTCATTAAACGACTTTCTTAGTTAATTATCTACCGTTAAAGATATGACTGACTGTAGTATGAGTACTACAGCGATCTACCTACATCGCTGTAATAATCCAAACAAATCGGGCAACGCATGTTATTACTAAGCCGACAACTTACATCGATGTATTAGAGCTCTATAAAACAATCATGTGAATCTACCACAGCCTGTTGGGATTAATTAAAGTACAATCAATCACGATACTACAAAGTCATAAGTATAGCGGCCACAATCAGTTTTTTAATCTCAGTTTCTTATCAGTAATTAAACCACTATACATACAACACAAGACTTTAAAACTCGCCATTTCATCAACACGTATATCACTAAGATGATACGACACCTGATAAATATATGGAGTAGATGAATACGAAAGTTCTACATTAGTTTTCAGTAGAGTTTAGGTAGAGTAGTAAAGTCCTGAAAGACGAACATTTATATTCAATCGGAGGCAGTGCAATTCGTTACACCAGTCATGGGTCAATCAATAAATCTCCACAACTAAAGAGAGAAGCGAGAAAGGTACCTAACCCTAATGCCCGTAATAGATTCATTAGGGGAGGTGCGTCGGTCGGTCCCACATATTATATAGACAGGTAAAGTGGGGTCTATACAACGACCCCAATCCTTAGAACTATGGATACAGGCCCTTCAATCAGGGAATCCAAATTGTGTGTGTTAGGTGCCCACTTAAAATCTTCCTCGTCAACAAATAGAACATAATGTAGAGTTTGATCAAGGAACATTAAATCTACTTTAGTAGTTTATTTTAGACCTTTGTGATACTAAATGACGAACTGCTGGCATTCTAGACAAATTAAAAGCGCGATTTAGGGTCAATGACATTTTTACGCGGTAAGCTCTGTGATAAAAATAATAATTAATCAGTAATAAGTAAAGAGCTCACTTATTTCTTTATTTTCCATATTTCCCAATAAATTTCCCAATACTGAGATTGGGTACAGAGCGGGAGTATATTTTTTTAGCAGATATAAAAAAACATGTAAAACAAAAGTTATTCATGGAGCATGATATTAATGAGTAGCATTTACCCCTAAATCGATTTAAAATTTACAAAAATCGGCTCTATCGATTCAATTTAATTAGAAGAACACTAAACTATATTATACTGTTTTTATTTTTAATGCACTAACCCGTGCTAAGGACAATTTTAAAAACCTATTTAGAGGCTAAAAATTCCACCCATGCCGGGATTCGAACCCGCGACCTCTGGCTATCCGTGCCAGCGCTCTTTCCAACTGAGCTACTGAGCGCCTCACCGGCATCAGTGAAATTTCGAACCTCTTTACACTATTCTCTGTATTACGTACGGACAGCGACATCAGGGGCTGCAAGTGATGCAAATTACTTCAGCCAGATGTCGCTGCCTGTACGTAATACAGAAAATATTGTAAAGAGGTTCGAAATTTCACTGATGCCGGTGAGTCGCCCATTAGCTCAGTTGGAAAGAGCGCTGCCACGGATAGCCAGAGGTCGCGGGTTCGAATCCCGGCATGGGTGGAATTTTTAGCCTCTAAATAGTTTTTTTTTTAAATTGTCCTTAGCACGGGTTAGTGCATTAAAAATAAAAATAGTATAATCATGTGGGTACAGCGATATCATTCCGATGTAAAAAAAACCTAACTGCAAAGTAGGTACTCGGGGCTGTAAGTGATGCAAATTACTTCAACCAGATGTCGCTGCCTGTACGTAATACAGAGAATAGTGTAAAGAGGTTCGAAATTTCACTGATGCCGGTGAGTCGCCCATTAGCTCAGTTGGAAAGAGCGCTGCCACGGATAGCCAGAGGTCGCGGGTTCGAATCCCGGCATGGGTGGAATTTTTAGCCTCTAAATAGTTTTTTTTTAAATTGTCCTTAGCACGGGTTAGTGCATTAAAAATAAAAATAGTATAATCATGTGGGTACAGCGATATCATTCCGATGTAAAAAACCTAACTGCAAAGTAGGTACTCGGGGCTGTAAGTGATGCAAATTACTTCAACCAGATGTCGCTGCCTGTACGTAATACAGAGAATAGTGTAAAGAGGTTCGAAATTTCACTGATGCCGGTGAGTCGCCCATTAGCTCAGTTGGAAAGAGCGCTGCCACGGATAGCCAGAGGTCGCGGGTTCGAATCCCGGCATGGGTGGAATTTTTAGCCTCTAAATAGTTTTTTTTTAAATTGTCCTTAGCACGGGTTAGTGCATTAAAAATAAAAATAGTATAATCATGTGGGTACAGCGATATCATTCCGATGTAAAAAACCTAACTGCAAAGTAGGTACTCGGGCCTGTAAGTGATGCAATTTACTTCAACCAGATGTCGCTGCCTGTACGTAATACAGAGAATAGTGTAAAGAGGTTCGAAATTTCACTGATGCCGGTGAGTCGCCCATTAGCTCAGTTGGAAAGAGCGCTGGCACTGATAGCCAGAGGTCGCGGGTTCGAATCCCGGCATGGGTGGAATTTTTAGCCTCTAAATAGGTTACTAAACTATATTTATCTATGGAATTTTATAGTACTGTTAGATTAGTAGATTAAAGAATGGGGCTGGATAACTTTTTCGTTATACCTACATTTCATTTATTAGGTAAATCATTAAATTAGTATTATTATTTGATAACAATTTCCCTTTCTCTCACACAATTTGGACAGCATTATTTTAAATTTTAAAAAAGAAGCCAAAAATTGTTGTCCAGTACCTTTCTTTAATTGACAGAGTTATACGCTGCGGCGCGCCAAACCGAGTATAGTGTGTGGCCTAACAGGTTCTGCGACTTACCAACAGCTGTTATCAATCCCCATAATCGCGCCAACGGTTGCAGGAGCTCCCATAGACGTAGAACTAGAGGCTTGTTGGGAGGACCAGGTCCTGAGCTCATAGGCCTCCGCGTGACCGCCCCGTGGGACTGCTGCAGACCAGACCCTCGCTCTGTGGTTCCCGTCTCTAAACTCATTGTTAGGGCACTACCATGTTCTCTCAATGTCTACAGATAAAATTGTTGACCTAGCCACAATGTGACAACTTTGTTTTCCGCATCTCGCAGTCGTTTCTTTCAAGTTTGTATAGTTGAGCCACGTGACGTGAGGTTTGTACGTATTATGATTTATTTGTTTAGCTGATATACCTTTTGTATAAAAGGAGAGCGTTTATTTGCATTTATTTTCAGGTTCTTATTTACTTTTATACGTATCTTGTACCAATAGAAATCTACTCTAGCTTTTCTTTAATAAATTATACTTTATTGAACATCCTTGACGAGCGTTCACATAATATAAATGTTAATTGTAATAAATGTTCAATGTCTCTACATCCAATACAATATCAAAACCCGTTGGCGCTATGCCCGCGTACGAAAATATCGCGACGCCTTGAAGACACTTTATTATGCGACTATTTTCATGCACTTAATCGGTTTCACTATTCACAACGTTGCACTTCTCGAAGATATTTTCTTTCTTTTTTATTGGGTGAACACAGGCACTTTCTAATTTATTTCCTTTTTTTTGGAAAATGCGCGGGAAATCGGTAGCGCGGCTGAAAAACAGTGCGGAGCGGATCGAGCAAGTGCGAGCACACCGCGTAACGCTCTTGAGATCGCGTCCGTCTGAAATTTTGTGTGGAACTCGACTGACTGAGATACTTCTACGCGCCGGAACGGAGGCATCGCGACATGAATGAGTAGGGAGAAAGACTTGATGAGAAAACTCACCGAGTGTCCGCGTTATCTTGCCGCATTTTTTTAATGGTTCCTATGTGAGCTGGAAAATACAAAGAACTTCAAAACTGGAATTCGAGGCCAAGCTGGAGCATAAATGGTTTGAAGTTTTTGAGAAATTTGTAGGTCAGAGATAAGTACAACAACATAAAAAAACTAAGGGATTTACCTCTCGCACAAACAATATAAGTACCTACAAGGTGTATAGTAATACTGACTCCGGACCTTAAACTACGCATACTGGACAGCCAAACAAATTAAGCATATTATCTATCCATAAATTGTTGGTAAATCAATAATATACGAATAGTTTGAGTTATTTTATAAATGTAAGCACGCAATGTATGCTTAACTTTCAGCGGTCTTATGGAAAAAATTAAGGAATAAAATCAAACTGCGTAGTAGTCTACGCTTGTTTGAGTCCCGGTGTTTTGTATACATTGCGCGTAAAATTTTTAAATTCCTTTTCTAATAGAACGCTTGATTTAGATAAGGTTCTTTGGGAATAAATGTTAAGGGTATACCTACCTACTTATACTTCGTTTCGTTCAGTTAATAATATTAAAGTCAAGAAATTGATTAATAGGTGTTGGATTTTTATATTAATAATAATTATTAATAAATGACCTAGAATGAGCAAACAATTTGATAGACAGTATTGCTTCCAGTCTACTTACATAGACTAAATCTAAATTAAACGAAATGCGATATTAAATACCTACATGTAGAAAATGCAATAAAAAGCCACAAGACTTGGAACCTCAATATCTCGACGACCATGTGATATAATACGAAGGGAGATCAAAAAGCCGACCTGTGCGCTGCTGGTGCGTTGTCGTGATGAAACAGCACGCCCCTTCGAAGTTTCCCTCTCCTTTTCTCTTTGATGGCATTCCTCAATTTGGGAATTAAAGCTGCATAATATTGGCCTGTACTAGTGGTTAGACGCTCCAGGTAATCAATCAACAATAGCCCTTCTGAGTTCCAAAACATTAAGGCCATAAACTTGCAAGCCGATACCACGGCACGAAACTTCTTCGGGGTCGGTGATGATGGCCGTTTCCATTGCGAATATTGTTGTTTTGTCTCTGGATCAAAAGGATGGACCCATGTTTGGTCCATTGTTACGAAACGAGACAAAAAGTTTTCAGAATTTTCTTGAAACTTGTCCAACAATATCTTCGTAATGTCAAGTCGATTTTGTTTCTGTCTGTCGGTTAACATTCTCGACATCCACCTTGCGAAGACTTTTCTCATATTCAAAGATTGTTTCAATATGGATTGAATAGTTAGTTCCATATGAAATGCCCGTTTCGTGAATTAAGTATCGGATGGTAACTCTTTTATCGCTCAATACAATTTTCTCGACTTTCGCAACAAATTCCTGGGTCTCAGACGTCGATGGACGGCCGCAACGATTTTCGCCCACCTTGCGACAGTGGAATACGGCGGAGCAGACTCTCCTGTTGCCTCCAAATCGCAATGATTCTCTTGCGTCGTTATTTTTTTTAAACAGAGGTATATCATAACGGCTCGCACTTCGTTTTTCTCCATTCGAGAACACGTACCGACAAAAAGCAAACAAATAACTACACTAAAAAAAAACAAAACGGAATCGAAGATTTTTTCTTTATTAATATTACAATTTTTTATTTTTTTTTATATTTGTTTATTAGGACTACCAACAATATATACAAATAGATTATGTATCTGAGCTATGCCAGTCAGTATTTTTTTTCTTACCAAGGAGTATGTCGTTCTCACTACCCTTTGAGCCCTTCTCGTATATTGACGACCTCTGTGGCGCAGCGGTAGCGCATCTGCCTACCATGCGAGAGGTCCCGGATTCAAACCCCAACTGGGCACAAAAAAAACCTCTGGTCTTGGATGTTTACATGTTTGTAATGTCGCTGTTTCTGGTGCCCACGCCATAGGGTATCTTAGTGTGGGGGCAGTAGCAGAGGCCAGAGGGTTTGATTTGCGAAGCGAATGATGGCAATGGACACTATTCACTGTAAGAAGTAAATAGGTAATGGAAAAAAATGGAATTACTTTTTTCTATGGGATTTGCTGTGTGGTGTCGGCTTAGAGAATAGCACCAACCCAATTCTTCTCACGGGTGTCGTAATAGGGACTAAGGTACGCAAATCGGGGGGTGGGCAGCAGCGCCCCTGCAGTACAATTCCACCGAACTGCGATCCCCAACCCGCATGCCCAGCGTGGGGATTATGGGCAATACCCCCTATGAAAGAACAACGTGGCGCTCTTTAGGGGAGGGCTATGTCCAGCGTGGACTAGTATAGCCTGACGACGACGACGACGACTATGGGATTTGACAAGGGCAATGTCTTTAGGGTCACAAGGAACAGCTCTGTTCTGCTACTTTAGCCAGAACGTACGCGGTCTTATTTATTAAAAACACACGATTCCATATAACACTCCTCAAATATATTTAAAACAGACGTTTTCTAAGGAGTCTTCTTTTAACTGCAGAAACTGCAGTTAATTTATGACGTTCGCGGGTAAGCAACACTCGGGAGCGGTTGTACCAATTAGGCCACCCTTGTTTTATTACGTTCAACTTCTTTAGGAGGAAAGAAAAACACAAAAGTTTTAGGTATGTACAAATATGAAAGACTTTTCCGCGTCGTCCCTTTTGTGTGGCCGCTCGCTGGTTACAACTCCGAACTTAGAGTATTTATACGTTGTAGTATATACTCAAAGACTCCGAACTGTCAAAATTAAGCTCAGTTGGAAAGAGCGCTGGCTCGGATAGCCAGGGGTCGCGGGTTCGAATCCCGGCATGGGTGGAATTTTTAGCCTCTAAATATGTTTTTAAATTTGTCCTTAGCACGGGTTAGTGCATTAAAAAGAAGATAAAAATGCACACTTATTTCAACACTGCGGGAACATCAAAATGGTTATCCCAATACGGTGGACGTAAGTTAGAAATTCGGCCCTTGTATTACCTACGTAAATTTCCACCCTATCAACCCCGGTAGCACACCAACGCGCGTCTTTGTGAGTCACCCGTTATGTGGCGTGAATCTGTCTAAATTCGCGACTTTGAGTCACTTTTCGCCACAAGAGCGCACGTCGAACACTGCAGTCGCGCTAAACCCACCGCGCCAATGGAGTGATCTGAAACTCACGCGCTATATAACAGTTAACACGAACGTGCAAGCGAAGTTATCGCGACTTTGACTCGCGAATTTTGTCATTTTGCGCGACTTATTGTAAACGTTTTCAGAGACCGCGACTGGCATATTACTTGGATAGAACACATTATCCACACTACTACAACCTATGCAAAGGCATGGGATCAATATTCTGTGTCATTATAAAGGAAATTTTAACGAACAAGAAACTTTCTCGGCAGTGAAGGGAGATTGAGATGAGGATTGAGATTTATACATAAGTGATCAAGGTAGTGAAACAGTATCGATGCCAATTAATACTTAGTAAAGTACTCTGTCTGTGGATGGTAAATCCTAGGGACCCTGACAAAGACTTATTTAAGAACCGAGCGTGCTCTCGGACGTGTGACGCCAAGCCGAAATTGCTCTTAACCACTCGGCGCCAGCCACCTTAAAGGTACACCTGGAGATACGTACCTACATACTTCGTGAAATTGAATTGTGAATTCCAATCTGATATTTTATTATACAAGTACAAATATATTTACTTTCTCCAGTACCTAAACAATGCACTTAAAATTAGTAACCCATTATTATTAGAATGTTACATTATGTAGTAGCAGACAGGAGTCCAAAATAGGTTTACCCCGTGCTATGGATCTCCTGGCTTTCACTTCTCCAAAACCGAGGACACTGTCTCTAATGTATACAGTTAAAGTGTCCAATGGATAACATTAACTCAAGTTTAAGTATATTATTATAATAATATATAATAGGAATTGTTTACTTTAAACAACATGGTTCAGATTGAATGAACTTTGGTTGTTATTGCCACTTAAGATTCCTGTTCTCACCGCTTGCGTTTTAAAAATTCCTAATAGTTGAATCAAGTTCTTTTAAAGTCCAGTTGGTAAGTTTCATTAACATACATTTTCACAAAAATAATACTTAAATGATTAAAATAACAGCAACTATGTATATTTCTTATGGTTTCCGATTTCCACAAGTGTCAACACAAACTTACCTATCTCCGGTATACCAGTGCATATGCATATACACAAACACAAACGTGTGCGGTATACCTACTCAAACATTATAAGGATCGTTAACACAATAGTGAAAAAACTTGATTTGCGTTCATATAAAGCTAGTGAAGGCCATATACCGATTACATTTTTCGCTATATCACAACTATAACACTAGTGAGTCTACTGGTGGCTACTCGAGGCGTGCTAGGTTCGGCAGGTCGCCGGGCAGGTTCAGCATTTAAAATATCTGACAGGTCGGCCTTGGTCGTAGCACGCTAATCAGGCAACTCCATAGAGTGGAGAACTTACGTGATCGCACCCCAGATTGAAAAGGTTTGGTTAGTGTCTCATACACAGGTCTCAGCCCTTCTATTACGTAAAATTCCACTCTATCGAGTGAACAATTTAGACGACTCCTATTGTCAAAAAATGTATGCATTTGACAGTCGGAGTAGCTTAAAAAAAGTAAAAATCAACGTCACTCAACTCAGTGGATACAATGGTACTTACATAATAATGCCCCGATACGCCGCTTTTGAGCATAGACTATGCTTTTGACTTTCCACCGAGCCACCCACAGAACAACCACGAATCCTATCTTGTTCTGTGGTCCGATCTCAGCGTGGTAGTTTGGTCACAGAACACCACAGTCTAGTAGTGGTAGTGTTACTACTACAATTTTTAGCCCAGTTTTAGAATTTCTAGACCAAGTTCCATACATAGGTGTTGTTTAGTGGTTTCATAGCACCATGTTACAAAAGGGGTGCTAAAAAGCGTTTCGGTAAAACTTATCCAACCAAAACATACATGTAAAGAAGTTGTTAAGAAACTGACCAACTTCTCCTCCCAAAAAATCTTAATATACCTACCTATAAAAACTGGCCATTTTCCTTGTCCTCGCGGAATTAGCTATGTTATTATTAATTCGTTTTATCATGAAACGAGTTTATTTGCATGAAATCTCGTACTTATGGAAGTTGCATAAGGATTAAGTTTTCACACATTTCACCATTCTAGATTCTAGGATTAATATAATTAATATAACAATAAATTATTGTTATACTTAGTCCAAAATTGTAAATATAACAAAAACACAGAATAACACCATATTTAACACATGATTTAATTTACGCATTTGTGACAAGCATAATTACAAAAAAAAATTGGCAAAATTATAATTCTGAACCAAATTTAATTTAACAGACATGATGAAATATTTCTTACCGTATTTACCTTGATTTTCTTGGTCACTTGTAGTAGCTATTACAGTAATTAATTTGTGTAGTAGCTTTTGCACATCATTTCAAGTTATTAAAATGTTACAATGTCCAAGCGGGTTGAACGCTAGAAACAAAACAACCTTAGGAATAGTTAGTTAATAGCAGAATTTATTTATTAGTTTCATCGCAACGAACATACCACACGAGTAAAGAAATTCAAAGAGAGACAAAACAGAAGACGAGGAAAGCCGAGTAATTCTAGTAATAGCGTGTCAGGAAATCCACTGGTGGAAATAATAATACTGCCTTTATTGGGAAGTACGAAAAGAGATTCTCTTCGTGCATTATATCTCCAGAGATAATTTTTAGGAAACGCGGATTTTTAATATTTCAATCTAGTACTTAAGGCCGCAGTACACAATGGCCTGTGATGGGCCATGCTTTACTATTGACAACTTTAGGCCACGATCACTTGGTGTTTCCACAATGGCGCATGGCTCATTGCTGTCTGGCAATGGTTTGCGATGGACGTGGAAGTTATTGTAGCCACAGCTTCTAATTTATTTACCATTTATTTTATTTATTTACAAGTATTACAAAAGTATGTACAACAACAAAGTAGTTAAAAAAATGGCGCAAAATTACGGGCTCAGATTGATATAAATCAATAAACTTAAAGGTCTATTGATTTATATTCATTGTTCCGCCATACGGACATTTTGGGCAATTTATAATCCAAGTAGTTTTACAAAAAATCATCGCAACAAAAAAAGTAATCTATATCCATGAAAGTCCTGAAGTGTGCCCAAAAAACCGACAACTGTCCGATTGCGCGCTACGATACACCACTTCCCCGTGTACACAATGGCTATGGCGAGCAGTGGGCCAGCATGGGCCATTGTGTACTGCGGGCTTTAGAAGAAAAATAAGTGCAATTATATTTTCCCGACATAATATAATATTTTCATAATATAACTCCCCACATTTGACAAAATAGCCTCTTGCTAAGTTTAGCAGTGTTTATATTTTGTCCAAAAAGTGTAGAAATTAGAGTTAGTTAATTTCTTGCACTTAAAAGCATGATAAGAATATAAAATACAGTCGTTTCATTAAAAAGATGTATTGTGCTTAATCAAAGGTAGTAAATGTTCTTAATTTTCGATAACACCACTAATAAAGTTTCAACTCCGTTTTCTTGAATTTTTAGACATTTAGACCTTTCGCAGCTGCAAGAGCCTAATAAAAAACATTTTTTTTTTTGTTAAGGTTAAACCTGAGGTATATAGATAGACTGATTTTTACGATTAATTTGGCAAAACTTCATAATATTGTTGGCAATACTGGCCACCGCCATCTTTAATTTATTGTTTGCGTATTTTCCCTGCATTGAATGAACACAACCTTTCTTTCATAATAATTCTAATATAAATATCACGTTCTTTGTTATAAAAATAAACTATTAGTGGTATTTGGTGGCTACAATGCAGAGTGGAGCGAAAAATCCTCCGTGGGCCAGGTCAAATGTGAGCTCAAACATGACCGGTATGAATCCCCAAATTATGGACCCCAATGCAATGGCAATGGGACAACAAGGTATGATGCCATTCCAACAAACGCAGCCGGTATTCAATCCCAACATGATGCAAGCGCAGGGTGGAATGTCGATGCCAATGGGAGGCCAAATGCCGATGAATCAAATGGCACAAGGTCAGATGTACCCGGGTAATGTTGTTGCATACCCTACCCCACGTGCAATGAACCCTGGTATGTACCAAAACAACCAAGGCAACCAAAGCCAGCCTAATACGAACGAGCAGCGCGTGTTTACCGGCACGGTCACCAAGACCCACAATGACTTCGGTTTCGTCGACCATGACGTGTTCTACCAAACGTCGGTGTGCACTAAAGGCGTAATACCTAAAGTAAACGACCGCGTGCTTGTGGAAGCTACTTACAATCCTAACATGCCTTTCAAATGGAACGCAACCAGAGTGCAGGTGTTGCCTAAATCCGGACCTAACCATAATAACCACAAGGGTGGGTCGGTTCCCCAGATGAAGTCTAACAACTATAACGCAGTGCCGCCGCCGCCTGGTGGAAAGAAGCAACAGCAGCAGCAGCAGCTGAACAACAGGAACAGAATGGAACGAGATGACCGTCCACCACGCCTCCGGGAAGATAGAGTGAGTACAAACATCTTCACAAATCACACTAATATTATAAAGGCGAAGGTTTGTGTGTTTGTTACTTCTTCACGTCGAAACGGCTGGAGCAATTTTAATACAATTTGGTATGGAGTAAACACCCTTTATTAACAAATACGCTACTTTTTACTGTGGGAAAATATCTTGTTCCCAAGAGAAAATCAATAAACCGCAGGGCACAGCTAGTTATGCATAAAATCAAACTTATTGTTGGTGAACCTCGTTTGTCCCAATAAACTGAGTAGAAGAAAAGTTCAGCCAAAATTGACAGAAGTTCCTTGGACTTGCATACTGCAAGTTGCATTCTTACAACCTAGGTTTTCGTACCTCCATTTTTAGAGAAAATTTTTTTTGTTTAATTTATTTTAGGTTTACTAGGGAATCTCACTCTTGGCGAGTTTTATTTCCTTAACAACTGCACTCTATGCACATCATATCACTTTATTGTGTAATATTGTTATTATTTTTGTACATATTTCTCGGCATATAATTTTTTTTTTTTCATGTTGTCTTTTTTGCATGCCTACTATTCTTCCACCTCCTGTAGTTGACTTGTAGAAATGCCTATGGCATTAAGTGTGCTGTGTTGTTTACGTGCAATAAAAGTATAAATGGTAGTAATATTATTTACAATTGAGCAATGCAAAAAAGTCAACTTATTTTGGATGGGGACCACACATTTTATTTACTCTGCTGACTCAGGGATCCAAACTGTGTCCTTGGCCTTCAATGCAAGACATTGCCACTTGTTTCTGGCCTATGTGGTCAGGTGTGGTGACATGTAGTACGAAACCTACTGGCTACCTATAATCTTTCATAAAAATCATTTCAGACTGATAGACAGCATAGGAATAGCAATAGGGTCCCATTGGCCCTCTCCGTGTATGAAACCCGAAAAGACAAGTGAGCGAGTGAAACAAAATTTATAAGTTGCACTACCTGCTAATGAGGTCTCCAAAAATTATGTTCGCTATAATGCTACGTAGGATTAATACTCGTCTATGTGCAAAACTTTGTCTTAAGTCCCTGAAGGATTGTTAATATTAATATATTTCCTCTTATTTCGTCAGTCGATGAAGCGGTCCCGTTCGCGCAGCCGCTCCCGCGAGCGGCGCGAGAGTCGCGAGAACCGCCGCCGCGACCCCTCGCCGCCCCGCAAGCGCCCCATGGTGCATCAGCCGTCGCCTGTCAAGTATGTCGTCTGCGTGCCCCGCATCCCTCTTGATATGTAAGTACCTGGCTCTTTTGCCACATAATGTTTAATGAGACGTATTTAATATATTGCTGCATTTTACGTGATTTTATATGACTTCACAATATGTATCATGATAATTATGTTTACTCCAAATCTTGCTAGCCACATTTCCTATAAAAGACTGCATAACTTGAAAAGTTTTTATGATCATACATGAAAATTACCAAAATAGAGTGAGTGAGGAGATAATCCTGGCTGCAGCATCAGGCTATTTTGGTCAGTTTTATGATCATACAATCATAAAACTTTTCAATATAAGGCTAAGTGTGGAAACCACCTAACAAACTAAGGGACCATCCAAAAATTACGTCACACGTTAAGTGGAGGTCGACGAAGTGTGACATTGTGTGTCAGGGGGGTGGGAGTTGTCCTAAATTTCGTGGTGTCACATTTCCAAATCTATGTGTACGAACTTTGCACTATTAACGAAATACGAGTAAGTACTCAAAACATTTGCAACTCGTGATATAAAACTAATTTCGGAACTGCTGTTTGAATTTAATAATTTCTAAATGTGAAGTTGCAAAATATGTGATGTCACACTAGGGTGGGGGGAGTCTCACAAATATGACCAGCTGTGACAAGGAGGGAGGGGTAAAAAAATCACCAAATTCATGTGACGTAATTTATGGATGACCGCTAACTAATATGGAAATGAATCATTAAAAGTTTCAAACATGAATTTATTGTATTAAATCTGTCGTCGAGTTAGCACCTATAACACAAGTCATTTAGTTGTACTTAGTATGGGGCTAACGAGATCTGTGTAATATGTCCATGAATATATATATATATATATATATATATATTTATGTAGATTACTTAATATTGCCTATACATTATTAGGAATATTAAAAATTCCATGTAATGACCAAAGTGGTTTGTTTCCAGTACCACCCTTGACGTGCCGTCTTTAACTCAGCGTTATACAAATATGTATGTACCTTCGGATTTCTTCTCCGCCCAAGTGCGTTGGAGTGAAACATTCCCGCCACAGAACCCGTTCTCACTGAACAATGCTTGTGGATACCATGTCATGAATAAGGAAATTGATAATCCATTACCCAATGATGCTGTTTTGGAGCCCCCAGATGCTGATTATAGATTTTCCGCCAAGGTAAATATACTGAACAGACTAGTCTTTTTCCCATTGAAATCGTAACAAAAAGCAACATCATTTGGTTTTTTTTTTCGATTTCCGCTGGATGCCGCCATACTTGATCTTTACAAGTAGCCTGGGTGTATTTGATGTTTGAAATGGTCTGCACCTATTATATGAATATCCACAGTGTTGGGTTATCCAATAATATATGTATTTGGTTCATTGTAACACTGCAGTGTCCGAGTCTTCCATTCACCAATCCAGTGTGAGTGAAGGTGCCTCTGGACTCTGCATAACTCATCTCATTATGTAGATGTAAAAGTTCTTTTTATGTAGGTGTCAGTGTCACCTACATAAAAAAACTTAAACATTGAACATCAAAGAAATGTAAAAATTTGCGTCACTTAACTCCATTGAAACCTACATTACTAGATGCGATGGTTATATTGGAACAGGCGTTCCAATATAACATAGTTTGGGACCTATTATTTCAGGCTACTAACTCATTTAAATGAAAAAAAAAAAATTTTTATTTCGTTAACCCAAATTATATAATATTTAACAGTATTATAAGATTATGTTATAATACTTATATATTATGTAATAATCTTTATAACACTATTAATTGAAGAAAGGGGACTGGGCAATTATTTGCCCCTCGCTCATATAATATTGTATAGTGTGAATGAGAGAGGTATTTTAGTGTTTCACTCCGTTTGTTAATTTTACTTATTCTTCGTATTTTTTTAAGGAATATCATTGACCAGATTTATTTAGAAGACAGAGGAAAGAGTGTTATTTTTATATGAATTCATTATTTTCAAGGTGATGCTGATTTGTTTGCCAACACTTGAGTCTTTGTACCAGAAGTGTGGACTGACCAAGGTTGATGAGAAAGACAAACGCAATACCAAGAACCCACAGCATCCCACTCGCTTGATCAAGTTCCTTGTGGGACAGAAAGGAAAAGGTGGTGATAACTTTGCTATAGGTGGACCCTGGAGCCCTTCCCTGGATGGCGAAAACCCTGAGTCAGATCCCTCAGTGTTGGTGAAGACAGCCATTCGAACCTGCAAGGCTTTGACTGGAATTGATTTAACTGCCTGCACACAGTGGTAAGTCATCCTCATATTTTGTTACTTCTCTTCGTGCTGCCCTGTTTGCTGATTTTTGTGAACATGTTTAACTGCTAAGCATATCAAAAGATTTCTTCTAAAGGTATAGTAATCTGAAGCATTTTTCCGCGTGGTAATAACCCCTATTTCTTCACGACTTTGCTCTCCCGTGAAGTTATCTTTTGACCGCGAATCTATACTGTACTACACACATAACGTGATGTGTACGGTGGCGTTAGTACATCGCGAATGGCGCGACACGGAAGCTGATAGACGATGTACCGACGTGTCGTAGCGTCCTCCCGATGTGGAGCCGTCCCGCAACGCTTGTGAGTATGCTACTATATCTGAGTTACCCGCGCAGGTACCGAATGGTGGAGTTTTACTACTGGCGCGAGAGCAGCGGCAAGTCGCGGCTCGAGACCGTCGTGTTGTTCCTGCCAGACGTGTGGTCAGCACAGCCCACGCGCATTGACTGGCCCGAAGTTCAGGAGCGCTATAGTACGGCCTGCGAGGCGGCGCTGCAGAAACTCGAGGCGGCGGCGGCCGGCGAGCCAGCGGACGCCGCGGCCGTGGTGCCGGCACAACCTCCGGCGGCGGACAGTTCACAAATTGTTTGTTCCCAGTATTGTTTGCTTTAAGTTTCCCACGGAGCCGCGAGACTGTAGCGACCAACTACGCTGCTGAAAGCTGCGGCATCGCTGGATACTGGTTACACAGACACGTGCAGTGTTTAGTTTTTGTTTTGCCCTGATTTATACAAATTTTCTTAGTACTCAACGTTAGCAGAGTTATACTAAAGACAGTGGAAATCGATTAAAGTTGCAAAGTATTTTTTACGCCTGTAGTTAAGTTTCACTACGGTTTTCTAACGATTTGACTGGTTTTTAGTCGCAAAAATCACTGGATGAAAGTACCATAACGATCGAGGAAAATGAGGATGATGACAAAGATAAGCCGGAGCCAACGCACTACTCCAAGCTGGACCTGAAGTCGCTCAAAGTCGACCAGTTGCGGCAAGAACTGCGCGCGCGCAACCAGAGTTGCAAGGGTAAGAACTGCAATTTTCGATTTGAACCTTCGTAAGTAGTAAAGTTTTATAAATGTGCCCGGAATAACATTAATAACAAAAAATTAATAGTTACGAAAAAAAATATTTCTGACATTTCTCGTTATACCTAGAATCATACAGGCCAGAGTTACAAACCATAAAATGGCTTAACCCTTAGAGAAATAGAAAATTATTTATATCTATGTAGTAGATTTTTTTCTAAAGTTGGCAAAGGTCGTTTCGAAGTCTGTTGATCCAACCATTTCGACAACCAATTAAGAAGCAGTTCTGATCCATTCGTAGATTTTTTGTATTAAAACTTGATTTGTTTCAATGACCATGTTAAGGATAATCGTTTTCCATAGGGCTGCGTCCCCAACTCTTGACGCGGCTGTCGAAGCTCCTCAAATCCGAGGAAGACGCGGAGAAAGGAGACGACGACAAAGAAGGCGAAGATGAGAAAAAGGCGGAGGAAGTTATGGAGGTCCTCGATGACGATGAAAAGGCTCCAGAAGAAGCCAAGGAGCCGAAGAAAGAGGAGGCTAAAAAGGAGGAACCGCAAGTCGAGGCTCACATCGAGATTAAAGACGATGACACTGATGATAAAAAAGACGCCGTAGAGGAAAAACCTAAGGAAAAGAAAGAGAAATCTGAGAAGGAAATCGAAGAGGAGAAAAAGAAAGTAAGTGATGCTTGCCATTGCCGAGAATTTCTTGTTTTGTCGTTTCATTTATTCCATTGAGACCTACTAGTGATCCGATGATCAAACTGCACACATAACTTAGAGCTTTTTGACAATTTTTTTCTTCAATATTATCTAGAGTTTGAAATGGGCATCTAGTATTTAACTTGTAACATTAATTAAGTCGTAGTTGTCATGTGTTGCTTTAAATAAAAACTTTTCGATTTTTATTCATTGATCATGGTTTTTTTAGTAGGCTGAGTACAGTATATACATATAAATTCAGATGTATTCTGCTGCTGCATCAGTTTTCGTCGCCTGTGATTTTCACTATGAAAAAGTTACTACTGTCTACTGGAATTCAAATGACAATGGAACATAGTGCGCCTAATGTCACTGTAGCACTTCAAACGTTAGAATCTTCCAAGCTAGAAGCAATCCGCAAAATTTAATGAGAACCTTAGACCAGTTTCTATAACGCGATTGACATTTTGTCTTGTGTCTCTAATTGTCTCACACCATATTCCTCAGTTGGAGAAAGAGAAGCAATCATTGAAAAGCCGCTACGAGATACCCGCCCAGCCGCACTTGATTGTGCACCCTAACGCCGTAGCGAAAGGTGGTAAATTCAACTGCAAGAGTGCCACCCTGTCTCTACTGTTGGACTACCGCGTCTCCGACAATAAGGAGCATAGTTTTGAGGTAAGATATGTGTTGTAGATGCTTCCAGAAAAGTATTTAAGTTCATTTAGTAGTTCATGACTATTCATGAGGTAAAATACAAAGTAAGTCGACCTTTGCTCTAAGCTTAATTACATTACAGAGAAATCGCAATAATTACGGAACTAATTAAAAAGTTAAAATTACTTTGCTGAATTCCGCCAAGAATTACGGAAACAATTACGGAACTGAAAAGTCGGCTATAACTATTTGAAAGAATCGATTAGTCCATAAATAAGTGATTTCATTTCATATTCATTTCCAAAGCAGAAGCTAAAAAAAATGTATCTTTAAATTTTATCTAGATTATCGCTTCCTAAGATGCAATTGTAACAAATTCGTAAATAAATAGTCCGTCCAACCCAAAACTTCCAGAGTCGTTATGTGAATCTTGTAAACAGTGAATATTTTATTATTACTTTATATTAAACCCTACTTTGCCACTTCTAAGTCTATACCAGTGTATATTTAAATTGAGATTTAATAGAGATTTTTTTCTAAGGATTTTTTTTCTAACAATATCCAATTATCCTCAGGTTACTTCTTCTATACACCTAGAGCAAAATTGTATTTACAGCGCGTTCCGCCTTCAGGAGTGTCCGCACGTTTCCGATAACGGTTTATCTGAATAGCGTACCATGTCTATCCAACAGCTATTCGTTTTCGCCGAGCTGTTCAATGAGATGATGATGCGCGACTTCGGCTTCTACATATACAAGACCCTCTACACTCTCCCCGAGAAGATGGACGAAGTTAAAGAGAAGTCCGCTGAGAAGAAGAAAGAGGAAGAGAAAAAAGACGAAAAGAAGGATGATAAGAAGGAAGAGAAGAAAGAAGAGAAGAAAGATGACAAGAGGGACGACAGGAGCTCGCGTCGGCGGGAGCGCAAGGTGAGATTTCGATAACATGGCTAATCACCTGTAAAATTCACCCAGTACGTTGGTTGAGTTGACTAATGCACTAGTCACTAGGGGTTGACCCAGACCACTTCTATTGATCTATCTGTGGATATAGGTACAGTAAACCCTTTGTATCAGATGCGGAAAGTAACACAATGTCATGTTAAGACATCTATCTATAATCAGCCCACATCAACCCACCCATGACAACTAAATCATCTTATTTGCCCGCACATTCACAAACATCAGCCCACAAACACACATTCAATATATTCTCCTAACCCCCTGGAGATAAAAATTACTGCGCATCTTCTTAAACTATATAAGTTTAAAAAAAAACGTGTCTAATAATGAGCGAGCAAATAAGTGCTTGACTGTTTTATTATTTGTCGTTAGAATATACAATAAGTCCGACAATCACGCCAAGGTTGATGTCTGTATGTATTGCAGTATTTTATGATAAAGCATAAACAAAAAGACGGCGAAAAAATGTTTATTGTATGGAGGGGGTCTCCATACCATAAAAAATTTTTCGCCGTCTTTTAACTTTTATTTTATTTTCTAAATTTTATTATTTGTTAGGTAATCCGCCGTATGATATGATATGATATCAACCCTTTGTATATACCCGCTACTGGGGCACGGGTCTCTTCCTGCATAGCAGAAAGGTTAGGCCATACTCCACCAGGGCGCCAAGTCCAGGTTGGTAAGGATTGTAAGGCAGTGGCGGGCCTTACTGTAAGAAGTTGTTAAGTTGCCAAGTTGCCCTTGTAATAAATAACACATTTTATGAAAATGTAAACTTTGGGTTAATGGTTACCTGTTTCGGTTCCGAAAATCGCTTTATGTCGGACGGACAGATAGACAGCAAAGGCTGTCTAATAATATAGCAGAGGGTCTTGTTTGTACCCTTTGGTACGAAACCCAAAAAAAATGTGTTAAAATAGATTTACTTAAAGTTCCTTGGGTGTGTATTAAGAAATTGATATAATATGAATAGGATGCGTGAACTTAGGGGGTTGTTCACAGAACATAAAAAAAGAGTAGAAGTCGTAAGTGGGCGGTGCCCGCGTGCCTCACATTAGCAATGTATTGCCTATGCGTAGTCGGTGACAGTTTTGTTTACTTTAGTTGCCGTGAGCGTCTAGTAAAGAAAAATATTGTGAAAACTTGATTAAAATGACTTGTTGTGCTGTGTTAGAGAGCAAAAGTAAAAGCTGGGCACTAAAATATACCGATCATGCCGTAATATTTCATCGGTAAGACGTATTTCATTGTATTTTTAATTAAATTTGTAATGACATGAGCACGGAAACCAATCCGAAATTGAAAAAGTGAAACCACCTTTATTTACTGGTTAGTAAAGTTAAATTTTCATCGAAGAAAGTGTACTTTCTCTAGAAATTTCTGTCATAATTTGAATTCTACTTAATTACGGATGGGGGCACACATGATAAAAATCTATCGATAATTGTCTATGACTTAGTAGTCCTACATACTTAATGGTACTTAGGTATCATAAATTCGAATTCGTCTAAGTAGGTGAAATAATTGTTGTTATTTTATACCTACTTCCTCTAAGTGCCTTTTCACATGCACCCGGTCGCCGTCCGGTCGCCGGGCCGGGTAAAGTAGTAATGTATGAGCTCCGGTCGCCGTATGGTCGTTCTGCATGTGAAAACTGTCATTGGAGCTCATACATTACTACTTTTCATACAAGATATGACATGAGCACATATATCGCGTTATAGTTCACCAGTTTATCAGTGACTGAAATATCTAAGAAACTATCGAAGTAATTTTCATTTTCATCACAAAGGGGTAAGCCTTTGACAACAGAAAATCGAGGCAATGTTACAACAACCCTCTCGGAATCAAAACAATTTAGAAGTGAGTTTTCGTTTAGTTTTCTAAGGAACCGGATACGAAATTAAAATGGATGGCAGCGACAGGAAGGCAAAATTGGTTCAAAACGACGATGAACACAATATATTCAAAGCATTTTCATGAACACTTCATAAACACAAAAAATGGCGGAAGGTTATGTGATGCAGCAATACCAGAAAAAATGTGCTTCACTTCCAGGTTAGACTCTTGTGTATAAATGAAATATATTAGTACCATCGTCAATAAAATTAGTATTATCGTATGAAACATGGCGTACAGATAGACAAAGATCTGAATTGAGTCGTAGAATACATTATATTTCCCGTTTTATAATTTCTAACGCCCGCGAAGCAGCGGGTTGAAGCTAGTTTTAAATAAGAGATAACATTTTAAAATATGAAATCTACCACATTGTTTTATTTGTGCGTCTATGTACCCTATTAGTGTTAATTCTTTTTTAGTACAGTTGCTCGAAAAGTGGCGTATTACACGGACTTATAGCATGCGGGATGTGGGCTATTAAACACTCGTGCTTTTTTTTACATTTCCCGCACTCGTGCGTTTTCTTTCCCAACTGTCAAAATAATGTCTATTAAAAAGAAAAACCAACCATGAAGTTTTTACTAAAAAAAATCATAGAAGTTTTTATGAGCTACTGAAGGGGGTGGTTAAGTGAAAACGCCAATTGAGTAGCAGAAGTAAATCCTTGTATTGATTCGTTTTACATATAACTGTACATAGGTAGGTTTTTCCTATCGACATATGTTTTGACAGACATTGCTGTCCCTATAGATACTGTGAGAAATCACTAGAGGTCCTGCAGTTAAGCTGGTCGCGTCTAGTGTCCCTAAACTGACGTTACTGGTTAGACCAGCAGTAAAGCCGGTCCTGCCCAGCGCAGTCTTCTAGTTAAGCCCTAGTCCAGACGTTACTAGATAGACCAGCAGTTAAGCCTGTCTTGTCCAGCGCGGTCGCTAGCTAAGTGATCTTCATGATGCGGTGGGGCTCCTTATATTGGGCTCTGGCGGCCGTTGCTTGTTGGTGGGGCGCAGTGGAAGGGCGACGAGTGAGAACGATAGTCTGTGTGCGAGCGAGAAAGTATTCGGGCCCATGGGCAAATGGTTCTCTTGTTACAATCTCCCCCTCTGGTACTCGCTAAGACGTCCCGTAAGAGTACCAGGACTTATGGTGCAGGATTTTTTGTGGACGGCCTCGTCGCCGCAGAGACATAATTGGAGCTGGAGCCGATGCTTGTTCATTTCGGTTTTCGTACTTGGTAATTGCTGAAGTGAGTATACGGCTGGCATACTCAATAGGGCGTTCGTTAAGACCCTCCCCCTGCATTAATGCTGCTCCGATGGCATAGCTGCTAGCATCAGTTGTTGAGGTAAAAGGAGTTTCATATTCAGCTTGCTTCAAAATCGGCGTTGTGGTCAAAGCAGTTTTCAACGTATTGTACGCTTGTTTGGGCTCTTCATTCCACTGCCAAGTTACCTTTTTCTTTGTTAGGTTCGTTAAAGGTCTTGCTGTTTCAGCAAAGTTTTGTATAAAACGTCTGTACCATGAAGCTGTTTGAAGGAATGATATCAATTGTTTCACGTTTCTTGGTTCTGGTCTTTCCAATATTGCTGATATCTTCTCTGGATTAGCCATTATTCCTTCTGGGACTATAAAATATTCGACATCTTACACGTTGATATGCGATGAAGTAGCTCAGTGAACTGATCACTCGTGAAATGAGTGGGTAGATCTGCGTTGCTCATATTGTCGTTCGTGGATTTCGAACTACCCTCGCCTTCTACCTGTTTATTAATTAATTTCGGATTGGTTCTCATTCAGTAGGTAGTGAAGACTTGTCGGACGGTTTGTCGCTTTTAGGTAATTCACGTTGGGCGCCACTTGAAGGGGGTGGTTAAGTGAAAACGCCAATTGAGTAGCAGAAGTAAATCCTTGTATTGATTCGTTTTACATATAACTGTACATAGGTAGGTTTTTCCTATCGACATATGTTTTGACAGACATTGCTGTCCCTATAGATACTGTGAGAAATCACTAGAGGTCCTGCAGTTAAGCTGGTCGCGTCTAGTGTCCCTAAACTGACGTTACTGGTTAGACCAGCAGTAAAGCCGGTCCTGCCCAGCGCAGTCTTCTAGTTAAGCCCTAGTCCAGACGTTACTAGATAGACCAGCAGTTAAGCCTGTCTTGTCCAGCGCGGACGCTAGCTAAGTGATCTTCATGATGCGGTGGGGCTCCTTATATTGGGCTCTGGCGGCCGTTGCTTGTTGGGGGGGCGCAGTGGAAGGGCGACGAGTGAGAACGATAGTCTGTGTGCGAGCGAGAAAGTATTCGGGCCCATGCGCAAATGGTTCTCTTGTTACACTACTAATTTGTTTCAATATCAGATTTAATGATTTGATTGAATGAGTTAGTTAGGTTTCATTTCATCTCATTAAATTTCATTTTCATTTCATATCAATAAAAAAATTCTTCTGAAGACTTGGCTGTATGGGCATAGTTCCCTTTGCCTTCTAGAATGGGTGAAGAAAAAAAAAAATTTTTTTACGGTTGGCGCCATTTTCTAAATATATTTTTTTATTAAATTGCTTATTTTTTTCGCAACTGTATTAAAAATAGTCGTTCAGTACACGTGCGGAACCGTCATTGCAACTTGTCGGAACTCTTTGCAATGACAGCCTTTCCGCACTTGTAATGAAATATACTATATTGCACAAAAGATAATGTAGAAAAGATGTATTTTCTACCAGTCAACCCGCAGGCAAAAAAGAAATAGCTAAAAATACTTCTAAGTACCAGTATTCATATTCGGCCGTTAATGTGTAAACTGTTTGTACGAGTATAATTTGTCGATAGTTTCTCCCTATCGACAAACTAGAACTCGCATTGTCCCATCCCAAACTGAGAATGTACTTGTTTTTCAATTTTGAACTTTCTGTCTTACTAGGTAAAAGTTCTTTTCGGTCCGACGCGGCGATAGTTTCATCTAGTGTAGAGTAGCGTTACTACAAAATGTCAACCTTAATTTCATTATTGTCATTTGAATTTGATCATTGTTAACATTACAAAAAGGTGCATATTTTAATTGAAACTTTTATGATGTACACCTTTTCGGCATTGACTTTATTTACCAATGGCAGGTTGGCATTCGTAGTGTGCGTTTGGTTTGTAAGTATCAGTTTGGTTACACTGGTTTTCGTACTAATGTGTCATGTCGCTACTTCTACTCTTTTTTTATGTTCTGTGGGGTTGTTAGACTTTAAATCGCTTTATTTTCACTGTTTTAGTTAAATGCTTAAATATTATGTTAGTAATATCATCTTTACTTCTTGTTACCGAATATAACTAATAAAAGAGCGGCATTTCATAGCACAGTCGTTGCACACTTAAAAGTAGATCTACTCTGCCTTGTAATTTTTATTTTATTAGATCACCTAACTAAACCCTCGACTCCAGCCACGCCTGATGGAAAACAAAGACTGGGTCCTATATGTTACGTGCTTGCCTGTTAAATGCTGGATTACTTTAGTTTTACCATTCACAGACGCCCAGATTAGATTTCATGAAAAGAATTGTAGAAATAAACATTTTTCATATTCCACTGTTTCCGACCGCAGGATTCGCACAGTGACGACGAGCGCAGCTCCTCACAGCCGCGCAAAAGCGGCGGCGTCGAACTCCCACCCGATCCGTACCTCCTGCTTTCGCTCGTGTATTTTGACACGGCCCGCTGTGGCTATGTAGTGAAGAAAGATCTGCAAAACCTCTTCATGAGCCTCGGCCTGAGACTTTCCAGGTCACAAATAAGGAGTATGCTGGAGAAGGTTTGCGTGAAGGAAAACTTTAATTACAAGTGAGTAAAAAGAGAAAGTAGGAAAGAGTGTAAGTATTGGAATTGAAACATCGATGGTTCTTAATCGCGCTTGGCGAGTTTTACTGCCTACTGTTATCGCGAGTAGAAATTAATGAACTATAAATTGTTCATAAAAACGATTAAATAATTTATGAAAAAAGTGTTCAATCGAATAAAAAAGACTGTTGGTTAGTAATCGCATTATTGGAGAACACTTGTATTTAGCTTTTTTTATGTTCGTAATAGTTCAATAAAATTTTTGGGAAAGAAAACTATGAAAAGAAGCTGAAATTTCCGAAAAAAAAGTGTTTGCTTTACTTTCGTTATTTCGGTTTCATCAACGTTTATCTGTCACTTAAGGTGTTAGACGAGTAGTTGTCATACAAATCTGTTAAAGTTATTGCTGTGAGAAATAAATTGCTACTATTGCTAAATCACTATTATTAAAGTAACTTTTTAAATGTATTATGAAATTAGATATATTTTTATTACGATTTGATTGGTGGCCCGTCGCGAATAATTTCGAACTTCGTCGTGATTGACGTATTTGGGAACAACCCTCCCCTGGAACATAGTGTCACATTTCCTTTTGTTTTCCTTTGAAATAAAATTTTATTTATAGATTTGTGGTGAACTATGATTCGATCATAGTTTATTATTGTCAGTGAGTCCGGGCGATGTTCGCTTATCGTCTCACAGGCAAAAAACCGTACATGACATAGGTATTATAAAGCCGTCTGAAGAACATAATTATTAATGTTTATCAAGCCCATATACACGACGAAGGAACTTGATTGACGGTTTATTGACTGTCTTTCGCTGATAGACCACCCTAATCCGTCACTGAAAACTAAAATGTCACTAAGGTTATATGTAATATTGCCAGTAATAAAAGGAAGTGTCGCCCGCAGGTCACTGGTGCAAGCTATCAAGGATCTGGCTTCGGGGTCGCCGGATTCCATGCAAGACCTCCCGCTTGACACTACGATCGTCCCCGCTGATGAAGTGCCTGTTCATGTGAGTTCCATCAACAGTGTTATATGTTAATGTTATGGTCGGCTTCTGTACTAAGATATCACTGGGTTGTTTTTATAAATGCCCCGCAATAAGGAAGCCCACTGGTTAAAGTGGTTTTTTGGCAATCCTGTAAAATCCAGAAAAATCAATTGCAGTGATAAGATATACCTACTCGCATCATATCGACGCTGCTTATTGTTCCATTCACTATGAATGTAACAATAATAATACATATTAAAGGTTCATTTAGTTTATATTCTCAACCCTGCCAGGACAGACTGATCAAACAAATACGAACGATAGGGCGACCGTGGGCATACTGAACGATGCCCATGGTCGCATTTCGTAATAATACAATTCATATTTTATTATGACTATTTCATGTACACTTTCCACTTGTTAACCTGTGGGTCTTTGGAATGTACATCGAATTGTCATAGAAAACCTGCTTGTCTCGCTGAACCATTCATTAGCATTTGCTTTGTTGGTATATACGCGAAATTAGAGCTTTGGCCACAAATGCTTACACAAACTTGCACTCTCTAACAATATAACTAGATTTTTTTTGTATAGATCGCGGAGCTGGAAGCGACAATCGCGGCTGGCAACCGTGAGTTGTTACCGGTGTTCAAGTCGGGAGATAGTGACGAAGGCAAAGCGTCCTCGGGACAGGCCACTGATGTCAGTAGCAATGGTCAGTATCTATCTCATCGGAAAATAGGGCGAAAGCATTTACTTCTATGAAATTATTGTAGGGTGGGTAAACCACCGCGCGTACCCGCCGCGGAATTCAAGCGCTGAGGTATGTAAAAACGTCTGATACATTTCTCCATGATGTTTTCTTTCACGCGCAGTACATGACATTACTCTGGTTTTAAGATAAAATTAATCTGATTTAAGAGTTCCTAGGTATTGGGTTTTGAGATTTTTTATGATGATTATAGATATTATATTTGTTGAAATAAATACAAATATTTTTCCAAGAATTTAGATAGAAGGCCTGTGCTGGGCCCGACAGCGTCCATAACAACCATAGAACATTTCATTACATGTGGTTACGGATGCAATAGACTATTGAAATTTTCACGTTATGAATGTGTTTTTAAGCGACTTGATACTTGATCTCAATAAGCCGCTTATATTGCACTTCAAATTTCCATGTTAACCACCTCTACCCAGGCATGGTGATGTACAAATCGCGGCTGGTGGACGTGGCGTCAACGCTCTCCGCACTTAGTCGCAGCGAGGCGCAACGCAACAAGCTCGAGGTGGCCCTGGCAGAAGCCCGCACGGTGGCTCGCACGATGCGGGCGGCCGCCGCACAGACGCAGGCCGCGTCCAAGAACTCCCAGACGCAGCTGTTAGAGTTGTCTGAGCAATTGACGGCGGCGAAAAACAGGATCGTCTCACTCACTGTAAGTGCATGTAGCCAAGGAGAATTTCTCTTTGATGTAGCATAGTGAAGCGCTTGTGGCCTAGGCGAACCGAGTGATTGGAATCAATCACTTTAGTTAAGCAACAGGCGCGGTCAGGTACGGGATTGGTGACTGTCCCGTGACTACCGTTAGTGGCATTTTTCCGAGCGCTTCCGTGCTTCGCAAGGCACGTTAAGCCGTTGGTGCCGGCTGTCATATAAAGGCAGTCGTTAAGCCATGTCAGAGGCCTTATGGGCGGCTTGATAACTTCTGAC
Organism: Yponomeuta sedellus; assembly: GCA_934045075.1. Classification (NCBI taxonomy): domain Eukaryota; kingdom Metazoa; phylum Arthropoda; class Insecta; order Lepidoptera; family Yponomeutidae; genus Yponomeuta; species Yponomeuta sedellus. Next base: position 8,910,591 of record OW203727.1, on the reverse strand, counting down.
AGTAAGGCCCGCTACTGTCTTACAATCCTCCACCAACCCGGACTTGGCCCCCGTGGTGGAGTATGGCCTAACCTTCCTGCGATGTAGGAAGAGACCCGTGCCCCAGCAGTGGGGACATATAAGGGTTGATAACGGATAACGGTCATAATAGATATTATGTAGTAAGATAAGAATATACTTTATTGTACACGAAATCAGGTGATGTAAAGATACAGATTACAATTGGCGGCAATTCAATCTCTTACTGAGATAAGCTCACCTTTGTACATTTCCTTTTTTTATAATGTTGTGTTTAATGTTTCCTTTGCAAAAAAGTATAATAATAATAAGTGTTATGAAATATTCAGTCATAAACTGCAAAAACAAACAAATTTCTGACCAATTCAAGCAGAAATATTCTCAAATCTATGGTTCTTACTATCGTTTAGCAATTTCGTGTGGGTCTAAATACAGCTAACACATTGTAAGCAATAAGTGAAGACTATCGTAACTGAATCTTCTAATATCCTTTCTAGGCCAGCTCGAAAATATTCCACTCGGCGCTAAAGGGCATCCAGGCTAAGGTCGAAGCCGTGGTTAACATCAAGTACGAAGATGATGACGTCATCGAAGTGGTCAACGGACCCGCCAAGTACGTAAAAATCCTGCACCTACTAAAGTACTCATCGGAATCTCAAAGAAACATAGCACTGTTTTATACTTAGGCTCGTTGCCGTAACAATACTGAAAGTTTGCAAGCTAACATTTACTTTAGTAGCCCTATAGACTTTCTTGATTAACTGGCATAATTTTATGGATGAAATTAATAGTTTCTTCTTCTCGGTCAATATTTCGGGCATCACTATTGTAAAATCCAATATCTTGTGTGTGATAACAGTTTATAACAATGCACAATGGAACAATCCACCCTATATTTTACCTATGAAAGGGTGAATTTGAAATCGTTATCAATATTTGAAGCAAAAATCTTTTTTGTATATATACACTAATATTCATTATTTAGAAGTACTAGTATAACATTTCCCAGATAATAACGATTTTCAATGCGTTGTTCATAACTGTTATCACAAATCAAAGAGGTACGAAGTAGTTTATCATTGATACATGTTTTCTTTTCAACATTAACGGCTTTCTAGAAACACGATTCCTTGTAAAAATTTCTCCACAGACTATTTAAAACAGCGTTTATCGGTATCGGAATCGTGTTTTTGTATATAATACCGTAAACATTCAACGTCGATTTGCATAAAGAAGAAAAATGTCATTCACTCTAAACAAATAACCTCATTTTTATAACTTTTGGCGCTGATATGGTTGGACTAGTACTTTTTGGTGCAAAATTTGTCTTTCCATTTGTTTTATGGGTTCTATGGATATAGTTTAAAAATTAGGGTTACTATCTATGGATAGATAGAATATTCTTTACTGTATGAAAACCAGAAATCATAGATATTCATTTTGATAACAAATACCATGCCATTCTGTACTTTCTAACAGTAAGCTAACGATGTATTTATCCTTACAGGGAAGAAAAACCTGAGCTAAAGTCTGAAGTTAAAAAGGAGGAACCGGACACGAATGTTACAGATGAATCTAAGGAAGAAGCAACCAACATTGACACTAAGAAAGAACAAGTGACTGACCTTATCCAATCAGAAAACATGGAAATTGATGATAAAGAATAATTCTCCTGTAGAACTGGATCACATATGAATGAAAAATGTAATGGTGTATCTATTTAGAAAGAAAAAGTGTGAGTTTCAAATATAAGTTAGAATAATGTCCTTAGTCCTGAATAGCTGATTATTTTTAATTACCACCATGACTGGAATGATAAACACACTCTAAAACAGATTTCAAATCAATTGAACTTGCAAGTAAAGCCAGCCGTTTCAGCCATACAAAAAGAAATGTTTTGAAATATATTGTATTACACAATATTGTACTCCTTTTAGACTGCAACTGCAATAATAACACCAAAAGTATTTTTGACGATTTTATTATGAATATGCATATTGTACAAGTAATTCCATACCTATTTCTATTACGGCTGAAAATGGAGATAGATTCAGCCTCATTTAGTTTAAGAGGTATAAAAGCAAAAGCATTTGAATTTAATAAAATTCTCAAAATAACGTGTGCCTTTTCTTTCGCCGAACTATAACAATAATAATTATACTAGTTTCGTCAACTTATTACTTATGAAATCTAATATTTATAATTGCCCTTTACAAATATGCCCTGGCAAGGCAGTAACGCTAAGATTAATTTGTATTTTGCAACCTAATAAATATTCGATTTATAAACGAACTACCGATATAACTTAGTCTTTACTATGTGAAAGATTACTGAATTTTTTCTTAGATTATTTTAGTTACTATAATTTTAAAAACTAATCTATGGCTAAGGCCTCACCGTATTATTTATAAAAACAAGATTCCTTAAAATCTTCATAAAAGCCGTACTAGAAAGTGGACACATGGGAGACCACAGCCTATTTATACCGCGTTTATAGAGTGTTTTAAGGGAATCGTATTATTATAAACAATCCCGTTTGAATAAACGAAACAGTACCCTTTCCATCCGAAAAAAAAACTATTGAAGTATACTTATTTCCTAGCATAAACTAAACTTAGAATATATTAAATGGAACATAACGGGAATCTCATTTCGGAATGCGTGTCAAATCTATGTCAGAATATAAAACAACTTGGTGGGTTACTGGGTTACAACTGATAACATAGTTGAATAGTTAAGCATATAGGGACTAAATAAGAAGTGAAGAACTTTGAACGATCAGCCTATTATTTGCTCTTCCACCTCACAGAATTTCTTTATTATAATAATAACTTCGACGACACTTGTCCTAGTCCGAAAGTAGGATACCCAAACATGGAAATACGTCGCACATAGAGGCCTCTTGTTGTTGCGCGAGTGACAAGAGGCAGTTAGGTACCAAATTTACGTTAAGATTTTATATCTGGTACAAACTCTTAGCATCTGAACGCAGCTAGTTAGACTCGAGACGCTCTTAGCCTCATATGTGGGCAACAAGCTTTAATTATGATCAAGTCTCCGATGACGCCGGTTCCCTTCAAGCATGTGTAAGGAATAATATAAGGTGGGGTAAAAGTAATGTCATCATAATGTAAACGTGCCATATTGTAAATGGCGCTTTGTCCTTCATGTTGTAATGGAGACATAAAAAATTATATCGAGTGATGACACAGATTTAGCCATTTCAATAGACTGGTTGCCATATCAACAAGAAATAATAGTTCTTGAAAGCCATCATTGAAGAAGAAAAAAAGAAATTTTACAACCATTTGAAAATGTGCATCAGAAAATGATCTGTCCGATCTTATTCATGTAATCTTATTCAGGAACTTTAGTCGCAAAACACAGACATTATGACATGTATTTTCTCTCATTTATATAATTAATTGACGGGTCGTCGAACTAAGTGCGCCCCCGCATACTAAAGGTTAAAAGTGAGGTGAAATCAGAAAATAATAACTCGGATGAACATATTACCTAGTTGGTTTACACATTTGCTTAAGTCAGATGTCGCTGCCTGTACGTAATACAGAGAATATTGTAAAGAGGTTCGAAATTTCACTGATGCCGTGAGTCGCCCATTGGCTCAATTGGTAGAGCGCTGGTACGGATAGCCAGAGGTTGCGGGTTCGAATCCCGGCATGGGTGAAATTTTTAGCCTCTAAATAGGTTTTTAAATTTGTTCCTTAGCACGGGTTAGTGCATTAAAAATAAAAATAGTGTAATCATGTGAGTACAGTGATATCGTTCCGATGTTAAACCTAACTGCAAAGTAGGTAGTCGGGGCTGTAAGTAATGCAATTTGCTTAAGTCAGATGTCGCTGCCTGTACGTAATACAGAGAATATTGTAAAGAGGTTCGAAATTTCACTGATGCCGTGAGTCGCCCATTGGCTCAATTGGTAGAGCGCTGGTACGGATAGCCAGAGGTTGCGGGTTCGAATCCCGGCATGGGTGAAATTTTTAGCCTCTAAATAGGTTTTTAAAATTGGTTTACACATGACATGGTAAACGAAATGTTCAACACGGTCAAATAATAAAAACGTTTGAACAATTCCAGTCACTGCCCACCGCTTTACGAATGTGGTCGCTCCATCTGAGTGCTTAGTGCGAGTTTCACAGATCCAATCGAATAACTTTACTACCGCGTTAATCGAGCATTGAGTAGCGAGTACTGAGTATGAGTAAGTTAACCGTTCGAAATGGCAAAACGCTGTCACAGTGTTCAACTCGCACTCGCGTTTATTCGTGTTTTGGCTGGTAAACGTGTTCACTTCTCAACGTAAACCATTACAACTCGCACTCAGCAATTTTAATTTCCATACTTGTCGCTAGGTGGCGCTTCCTCGATGCCATAGAAATATGAGTTTACCTTAACGCGATCGAGTAGTTAAAAAACTCGCACTAAGCACTCTGGTCACAGGGCGTTTTAGGCTACAATTGCATACTCGCGGTCTCCACTCTACCCCAAGTGACTGGAAGAGAAGAGTCGAAGATCGGACTCAGTGGCGTGTCTTGGGAAAGGGCCTATGTCCAGCAGTTGAATGACTGATTATGATGATGACGAATTCCCTCTCACTCATACTTATTGACGTCCATATCATGTGAGCAAGAGTCAAATATGGCTCTATCAATTTCTAATCTGTAATCTGTTAATTTCGTAATCTATGTATAGACTCATCACTCTTCCTTCATTCTAATAAAATGTATGGCGACTGGATCAATCCAACATTAGTGGATACATTCACTAAAACTGTCGGCTACATTCATTCTGTTTTTAGATTATTAATTCCAAGGAAAAACAGAAATGGGCGAAAAGTGTACCGTCTGATTTCGCTTTTAGACACAAGGCTCGACATAGTTGCCCGGAAAGAGACCGGTCACACCGTCCATGACGCCCTCCCACCAGCCGTCGTCATTCTTTTTCAACACGTAGATCACGGCACTCTCCTGGAACGATAGCTCATCCTCCTTGTCTGCATAGTAATCGTAGATCGCCACCACTGCGAAAGAAGTTTAGGGCCTTAACATCTTCTTGAACATAAACTGTTATCAGCTGTCAGTTGGTCAAAGTGCCTACAAAAAACTGACTGATAGCCTACTTTTATTACTAGAATGAAGGCCCGACTAGACTTGCTTCTAGTAATAGAAGCAGCATCGATTTTCATTGGCAATTTTGAATAAATATTAGAGAATACCACTTTTATTTTTAACAATTTCTGGGTTTCGAACCGCGAAATACAAATGGTACCAAATAAACATTCTATCTTTCTGAAAAACGTAGCCATTATACGATTAATGCTGCCCATCGATCTGTCAAAACTCTTTGTCTCACGAAAAAATGCTGATAATTGAAATGAATATCAAAAACTAAGCCACAAAGGTGTGAAAAATTCAAGCACTCAAATCATGTCCACATATTTTACACTTATCACAACCAGATTCTAGCTAAAAAGTGTCCCCACCTCTGTTTTACCTATAAAAGGCATGAAAGTTGCCTAAGTTGCGAAATCGCCAGTACCCATAGATCATTGTCGCTTACGGCTTAACGAAACATAGCAACTTGAGTTTTATCGTTATTAGTGTTCATTAGCTATCAATGTTCTGTTAGCGATCAATATTTCTACTAAAAATTCACATATTGGCAGAACGTGACGGAGTCACTTCATACCTTTTTCGATGTAATTCTTGGGCACCCAGCCGGGCAGGTCTTCTTCGTCGGGCACGATCGTCGGCACATTGCTGGTGTACTGGCCGGTCATCTTGTTCTGAGTGAACATCTGGAATAAGTCATTGACTTAGCTGAGTCAGCTGCCTCTTGTGGGAACTTAGACACACAACCTACGGTTTTTGTCTGTTTTGGATAGTTACCATTTCATTTCCCACGTCTGTGTCCCAGTAATAGATAGAGACCAGGGTCTACCATGATTCTTTAGTTTAATTACAGCAATTAAATTAATTTTAACCACACCCAAAAAATATAAAATAATAATATGCCGATACCCTCTCTCTCTGTGAAAGAAGTCCTGTGCCCTGCAGTGCGACGTATATAGACTACAAAAAGTATATAATATTTTATTAGTTTGATATCAGGTCAAATTGTGTGGAGGTTATATTTTTTTTATCTCTTTTTAAAATCCGCAAACTTTTATTACATTTAATTCAGTGAGAACAAGGACGGGCTGAAAATCAGCGCTGTAATAATGCATGCACTCACAGCACTTAGCTGAGCCTTGTCCTTTTTATTTCATATTGTCTCTAATTTTTTGTCATAGTATTCATATATTCTCTAATCTGTGTGTGATAAATAAGCATTTTTCAATTTCAATATTAATAATAATATAATTTCCACACGACTTGATCTGGGGGGCAAGTGTCTAAAATGATAGTTGTTCAATAGAATCATATTAGTCCGGTAATGATAGTTTCATTCACTCTATCGGTAGTCTAGTAACCAATCGCATTGCAATAGTGTAACCCGTGCTACTTAACACGGCGCCTCGCACGATTCGATCTTCTTCGCGAGAGATGTCTATTTAATTTGCGCAGGTCATACCCCTGGAATGACATTTTACTCCTATTACTTTGCAGACTTCCAAATTGAGGCAAATATCAACCTGTCATGCTTATATTGAAAAAGTGGTGTAAGTATTAAGCTCTAGGCCCTGGTCCCAAACTAATAAAATATTATATGACTTATAAATGTTGCGAACCATCGAGTGACATGAGAGGGGCAAGTCTGACTTCCCCCTTTCATGTCACTAGATGCGACACTTTATTGACGGCATCCCCCTTAACAGTGCAAACCTCTTCACACCATTTTTATTTATTTTTCTATCATTTTCAAATATTTAAATTACGTCACACATTATTCGATTTCCCTCATTTTTCATCACTAATACTTTACCCTTCGACCTTCATCGACTTTACGCTCGACCTTGTCTTTAAATTTTTAATTAACAAAATTAAAAAAAAAAATTGTTTTTAATATCCAGTTTTTCTGCTTTATTATACTTACTACTAATCTACAAATAAAACGACACCTGAAGTCCTTCCAGTGTTTATTATTATTATTATTATAAAAGATATCCAACATTCCAACTTGTAACGTACAGAGGCCCTTAGACTGTGATTCGGACTCACCTGGTGACCCTGGTGGCCCTGGTGCGGCCTGCCGAAAGCCTCGTGCGTGAGCTCGTCGTCCATCGGCGGCGGCGGCAGCGGCGGCGACACGGAGCCGCCGCGGGCTGAGCCCCCCGTCGATGACGATGACGCGCGCTGACGTATCGAAGGGTTTTAAACTCAATCATTTATATTAATAGATAGATAGAATATTCTTTATTGTCGTTATCAACCCTTATATGTCCCCACTGCTGGGGCACGGGTCTCTTCCTGCATCGCAGGAAGGTTAGGCCATACTCCACCACGGGGGCCAAGTCCGGGTTGGTGGAGGATTGTGAGACAGTGGCGGGCCTCACTGTCAGAAGTTATCAAACCGCCCATAAGGCCTCTGACATGGCTTAACGACTGCCATTATATGACAGCCGGCACCAACGGCTTAACGTGCCTTGCGAAGCACGGAAGCGCTCGGAAAAATGCCACTAGCGGTAGTCACGGGACGCTCACCCATCCCGTACCTGACCGCGCCTGTTGTTGCTTAACCAAGTGATTGATTCCAATCACTCGGTTCGTTCTTTATTGTACACAGAAATTACAGTAACGGAAATAATATAAAAATATATGTAGTGCAAATGGCGGCCTTATTACTAAAACCAATTTCTTTCAGGCAACCAGAGACGGAGACAAGAAAGGAATTAATGAATGTCCAAATCTAATAACTTTAGTTTAGTAGAAGAACGTTTTAGTAAAGTATGTGAAGTACTGGCAAAGGAATTTCACATTTACAGCCTTATTTTTAGAAAACACGATTCCAAAATACTTCTCAGAGGACTTGTAAGTAAAAGCATCTTGTAAAAACATATATAATATACATTATATTATACTCGCTTTATCACTTATATTAGCATAGTGATAAAGCGAGCAACAACTATATTACATACACAGTAGTAACACATACGGTGTCGCATATCGCAAACGGGCATTGACCCCAAAAAGGTGAAACTTTAAATCTGAACTCAAAAATTATATTTTATATTATATACTTGTAGATGAATGGTTGCAAATGTTTAACCAAACGACGGGTGAAGCATCCCACTTACCACTCTTGTCTGGTGCCCCATCCCATACCTATGGTGATCTAGATGGCCCTATTTTCAAAAGTGGTATGAACGAACACTAGCTAAATAGGACAGCTATATCGAATTAGGCTACTCAATTTTGACTGAAACAAAATTAGGTAGCCGAATGGCGATGAAAACTCAACGTGCAGAAAATAACAGAGCTTCATGCTATGAATGGTTCAAAACATAAAACTTGCTCAGCTTTCATTCTTATTTTATTCTTAAAGATTTAGCGCAACAACATGAACAAATGGATGAATTGAGCAATAAGTAATGACTGTGAAATGAAACAAACCTGTCCAGGCAAACTGAATTGTTGCGAGTGCTGCGAGTGCTCGCCATCAGATCCAATCAAAGGAGATGGCGGCGCTGTAGAGAGATGCAACGATGTCGTGTTAGTTAGTTCTCAGTTAATGAAGACATTCCTTCAAACTCATTCAAAGGCAGACACTTACGCGGCATGCTAGAATGCATATCCTGCTGGGTGTAGTTCGATTGGTGTTGATTTGGATGCACCATGCCAATCTGGAATTAGATTTCATAGATGGTAAACATAATTTGTTACGGTCATCAGACTCCCCAACGTGGCATGCGTAGATTCTGCTTTTTTTCTGCGCTACATGCGAAACAGGTGATAGGTACATCAGCGGCAAACACTGACAAACGCCCACACAGACCAAACAAGCCTGGTTCTGACCATTAAGTCAAAATTTTACGTCATGAAACAGATCTCAAGTAAAAAGAAACCATAAAAAACTAATGTTAGACTGATAAAATCATTGTAAAGAGGCTAAAAATTTCACCCATGCCGGGATTCGAACCCGCAACCTCTGGCTATCCGTACCAGCGCTCTACCAATTGAGCCAATGGGCGACTCACGGCATCAGTGAAATTTCGAACCTCTTTACAATATTCTCTGTATTACGTACAGGCAGCGACATCTGACTTAAGCAAATTGCATTACTTACAGCCCCGACTACCTACTTTGCAGTTAGGTTTAACATCGGAACGATATCACTGTACCCACATGATTACACTATTTTTATTTTTAATGCACTAACCCGTGCTAAGGAACAAATTTAAAAACCTATTTAGAGGCTAAAAATTTCACCCATGCCGGGATTCGAACCCGCAACCTCTGGCTATCCGTACCAGCGCTCTACCAATTGAGCCAATGGGCGACTCACGGCATCAGTGAAATTTCGAACCTCTTTACAATATTCTCTGTATTACGTACAGGCAGCGACATCTGACTTAAGCAAATTGCATTACTTACAGCCCCGACTACCTACTTTGCAGTTAGGTTTAACATCGGAACGATATCACTGTACCCACATGATTACACTATTTTTATTTTTAATGCACTAACCCGTGCTAAGGAACAAATTTAAAAACCTATTTAGAGGCTAAAAATTTCACCCATGCCGGGATTCGAACCCGCAACCTCTGGCTATCCGTACCAGCTCTCTACCAATTGAGCCAATGGGCGACTCACGGCATCAGTGAAATTTCGAACCTCTTTACAATATTCTCTGTATTACGTACAGGCAGCGACATCTGACTTAAGCAAATTGCATTACTTACAGCCCCGACTACCTACTTTGCAGTTAGGTTTAACATCGGAACGATATCACTGTACCCACATGATTACACTATTTTTATTTTTAATGCACTAACCCGTGCTAAGGAACAAATTTAAAAACCTATTTAGAGGCTAAAAATTTCACCCATGCCGGGATTCGAACCCGCAACCTCTGGCTATCCGTACCAGCGCTCTACCAATTGAGCCAATGGGCGACTCACAAATTGTAAGTAATGCAATTTGCTTAAGTCAGATGTCGCTGCCTGTACGTAATACAGAGAATATTGTAAAGATGTTCGAAATTTCACTGATGCCGTGAGTCGCCCATTGGCTCAATTGGTAGAGCGCTGGTACGGATAGCCAGAGGTTGCGGGTTCGAATCCCGGCATGGGTGAAATTTTTAGCCTCTAAATAGGTTTTTAAAAATGAGTATTGTGTGTGATTGTGGTGAGGCGTAGCGCCACGTAAATTTGTGGGGCAGTATAAAGCTGACGAACTATCGAGAAAAGTGTCGCTGCCGTTTATTCTTCTACTGTTGAAGTCCGACGATAAGCATTTTATTGACACCGTTTCTATCCTTTGAACAATCGAAACGGTGATCATTGTGCCACGAGAAGCGATGCTTTTTGCAACAAACGCCTTTAAACTGACACAAAAATCAAAATGTTTTAAAAATGCGTTTTCTTCTGGGCAAAATCGGTCCATCCTGGACCTCATTTTCACCCTCGGGCTAGGTAGAGGTGAAGAGTAAGACCATTCCGTATAAAAAAAGATATCTGTACAGCACAATCCTTGAGGACTATAGTTCTAGTTACTAAAATGACCCACTCTGTCCTAGCGTGTCGGTATCGTGATAAGATAACTAACACGGCTCGAAGTTTACTCGATCTAAGTGCGCTTAGAGCAAAATTACTACTCAGATGCTAATAGTATCCTGCACAATACACCGGCGATCTTAGTACGCTATACTGAAGTCATCTAATCTCACAATACATGGATCGTGTTCTAGTAGGCACGAACTGTATAGACCGCTGGTCTCACATTCATGAGATTGTGTATAGACCTGCACATGTTTGTACCAATGACTTTGTTTTTCAAGTTAGGCACACAAGTAAATTTGTAGTAGCAACACCACTCGCTAACCGTGAAGGTATACATAAAGGGGAAAGCTGGGTGCTTTAGGTTTTCACAAACCTCAATACTAGACATTGCAATTGAAATAAATGGTGATTAAGCCCCTGTTGGGACTTTTGGGGCATAATCACCACGCATGCCTGTCTGAGAGAAGGACTGTGCCCTACTGTGGGGTGTAGGGGTTCAGAGGTTGCATTATAATACCTGCGGCTGCGGCTGTGCGACGGGCAGGGCGGAGTAGCCGGGCGGGCGGCGCGGGTAGTTAGGCGCGTAGTGCGAGGGCACCTGCGGCGGCGCCACGGCCGGCGGAGTGCGATACTCGCGCGACGACTTGCCTGCCGATTCGGAATCCGATGTGGTAATTTTGTAACCAACGTCACAGGAAGTGGTGTTGGGCAGGCCATGTGTCTTAGAGAGATGGAAGATAGAAGAGGACTGGATGTTACAGTTTTATGTAGTGAATAAAATAAATGCAGTTCGTACTCAAAGTCGCACGACTCAACTTATTTCAATTGGAGGCACTAGATACGAGGCGACAGATGCCCATTTAATTTGAATAGGTTATACCATTGGACTGACATTGTACCGCTATTTATTTGTATACTACAAAATAGAGCCATGATACACCTATTGTCGTGCTTATATCATTTTACTAAACAACTATTAGGCTCTAGGGCCTGAATAGTTGATAACTGGATATTTTCTTTAGCTATAACGATTGTATTCATACTACTTTTCTTACCCAGAGTCCCACGGCCAAGCGTGCCGGTATTGGAGGCGTTAGCGGCGCGAATGGCAGCGGGCGGGGTGGGCGGCTTGGTAGTAGGCGCGGGCAGCGCGGCGGGAGGCGGGCCCGAGCGGCGCCCTGCCCCGCGCGGCGTGCCCGCACCGCCGCCGCCGCTCATCCACCGGGCACCGTGCCCGATGTCGTCTAGAGCTAAAGGAGAAAGGCATTTCTTATAGATTCATCTCCATGGCGTACAAACCCTTTCATATGTCAACCATTGAAAACTGTCTGATTGAGATTTTGTTCAGTGCAACTTCAAAATTCAATCTATTCCTGGCTGTTGTGATTATCAATTAACTACACTACATGATTTAAAAGTGACATAATCAATTACTACACATAGGTGTAGTAATTACTTATTACTGGATATATATCCAGCGACTAATGGGGCCCACTTCATAAAGCGAAAATCTATTTATTAAAATTTGTTATTTGATAAGGCTTCCGTGCTTCACAAGGCAGGTTAAGCCGTTGATGATGGCTGTCATGTAATGGCAGTTGTTAAGCCATGTGAAAGGCCTTGCGGGTGGCTTGATAACTTCTGTAAGTAAGTACTTCCGATATTAAGGCCCGCCTCTGAAGTACAATCGTCCACCAACCGGGTCTTGGCCCCTGTGGTAGAGTATGGCCTAACCTACCGATGCAGGAAGAGACCCGTGCCCCAGCAGTAGGGGCATACAAGGGTTGATAGAAATAACGATTGGGCTATTTTATTGTACATATTCGAACTAATCACATCTGGATAAGTTTTTTAAGGATATAAAGGATAAATTTTTAAGGATATAAAACAGCCAAGGAAGTTTAAAAAGGCAAATAAAAAAGATTAAAAAAAATATATATCTCTACTGTTGTAATTTACAGTCTGTTAGCTTTTAGAATAAAGTTTAATGGGTAAGTACACAATACATTCTGAAAAAGTAGGTGAAAGTTATGGTGTTTATATTAGTTAATAAGTTAGACCTGAGATTTTCCACTTAGCCTCATAATTGGGCTAGTGCTAAGGTAGTTAACACTGCATTAGGGTTTTCTTACATTGTTTTCCTTTACAGTTAGCGAGTAGTATTGCCACTTCACAAACATGCATAACATAGAAAACAAAGTCATTGGTAGGTATATGCCAGGATTCTAAACCACAACCTCCCGATTCAGAAGCCGGCATTCTACCGCTCCGCTACCACAGCTTTCGCTTGTTGCTGTTGAAAAGCACAATAATTACCTGAATAATCAATGCTCTTCCTCACATACTTTATGGGCTTCTCTGGATTAGCCGGAGCGATGATCTTGTACTGCCGGTTGGTGACTTTATTAGCGGTTAACACGCCTATCTCTCTCCTTGCCACCTTTTCTTTATGAATGGCCACAGTCTGGGCAATATGGTTCATTTGGCCCTCCATCTCAGCAAGTTGCATGGTTTGTAGCTCAAGGAATTGCAGGAAGTTGTAGGCAAGGGTGTTTATCTGATACGCTACGCTGGCCAAAGACTGCGTAGTGTAATTCTTAGTGCTCTCAAGTGCAAGTCTCTTGTTTTCACTCTGGAAATAGTTAGCCTCGCAATATTCCGCGACGCGCTCGAGGTTAGTGTGACTGTCCGTAAGGTGGCTGCGTCCTTCCGGGATCTCGGTTTGAAGCAAGGCGGCTAGTTCTGCCATTTCTGCAGCTTAGACCACACCTAGAGATAATGATTAGTGCCTTCCGGTAGGCGTTGGTCGGCTGAGGACTCAGAAATGAATGAAATCACAAAGATGCATAGAAATAAGTGTTGCATTTACCTCGCGTCAGTTGAATACAGGTTGATAAGACAAAGAAAAGTGAAATTTATTGCTTATTTTCGAATACAAAAACAAACACAACACAACTCATCAGTCAGTCGGCCGACATTTTGGTTATCTGTTCGTTTTTCCACCGTCTATTTCAACGTTGGTTAAAGCGGCACAAATCAAGGCACAAGGAACCAATGCACCATTGAGTAAAAGCCAACGGAAACTCCAACCGTTGAGCACTTTGGTTGATAATATAAACTACAACTCGCAGACCTCGCAGTTCGTCCAAAAATTAAAATTAGGTACCTATTTAAGGCCTGTGTCGGACATTGAAAGAAGTAGAACCTTTAATTAGGCTTTAATAAGCTAAAAGAATCAGACATTGGAAAATATAGACAAGCTTTGTTTACGCAGTGACAGTAGTGACACCTGACACATTTCTTCATATTACGACATTCACTCACCCCCTCTATGTTTAAGAGGTGTCATAATCACGAAGGTACGCCGGCTGTAGTCTGATCCTGTTCGAGCGACGAGGGGCCGGCACCGGTGGCGCTGGTTCGTTCGATCCAGTGGCGGCCGACGGTGTTGGTTTGTTTAGTTCAGCGGCGTCTTCGGTTGCGTCTTCGTAAAGGCTGTCACTGTCGCTCTCCGATACGGGTAGTGGCGCTAAATGCCTGTTTGACACATTGGACTCTCGTCCTTCAGGGGTTCGCACTGTCGAATAGTACGGATTTGACTCGAGAAGTTCAACCTGTTCTACTAGTGGGTCGTACTTTGAGTTTCTCACGTTTTTTTTTTAACAGGATAGGTCCAGGCTCTAGCAACCAGGACGGGAGAGATTCGCCGTTTAGTGTACGTCGAGGGTGATGGAACATCCGTTCGTGGGGCGTTTCGTTTGTTGCCGTGCACAGTAGATCTGATTGCGTGTAAGGATTCTGGCAAGACGCTTTCCCAATTTTCTATGGGGCTTTGTTTCGACAGCAAACATAACTGTATGGTTCGCCATAACGTGCCGTTTAGTCTTTCGACTTGGCCATTTCCTTTAGGATTGTAAGGCGTAGTTCTGCTACACGCAACTCCTTGTGATGTAAGGTATGATTTTATTTCATCCGAGATGAATGCTCCTCCTCTATCGGAATGAACGTAGCTCGGTGTGCCAAATACATGGAACAAGTCTCTTAGACATTTTATGACTGTACCGGAGGACACGTCTTTACAAGCATAAGCGAATGGGAACCTCGAATATTCGTCTATTATAGTCAATATGTATCTATTTGCTCCCGATGATGGTAACGGTCCTTTGAAGTCCATGCTCAGCCTCTCGAATGGGGCGGTCGCTTTTATTAGTCTTCCATGTGATTTATAGAAACGAGGTTTTACTTCAGCGCAGATCGCACAGTTTTCTGTCATAGTCTTAATGTCAGAAATTGAGTAAGGCAGATTCTTTGATCACACCCAATTAGTCATTCTTACAACTCCAGGGTGACAAAGTAGTTTGTGAAGGTTGTACAATTTATCAGTATTTACGTTCGCACAAACTCTTGAAAGTGCATCTGCTACTATGTTCTCTTTCCCTGGCCGGTATACAATGTCGTACTTATAGCATGAGAGTTCAAGGCGCCAGCGTTCAATTTTTTCATTTTTGATTTTGTTGCTATGTTTCTGATCAAACATAAACGAAACCGATCGTTGGTCCGTTATCAGGAGGAAGTGTCTGCCCATAAGATAGTGCCGCCATTTTTTAGAGCTTCGACAACAGCACACGCTTCTTTTTTTTCGATTGAACTTTGCCGCTTTTCGGAGTTTGTCAGGGTTCTTGAGAAAAATGCCACTGGTCTATTCTTTTGTGTTAGCGTTGCAGCAAGGGAATGATCAGAAGCATCTGTCTCTACCGTAAACATTTCGTGGTCGTCGATAGCAGTCAACACAGAGTCAGCTATATCTAGTTTCAGTCGGTTGAAGCTTAAGGTCGCTTCTTCTGTAAGCGGGAATGTAGTGATGACCAGCGGGTGGATTTTCTCAGAGAAGTTGTGAATCCATTTTGAGTAGTGTGCAAACATACCGAGTGTTCTTCTAAGTTCCTTTTGATCCGATGGCGGTGGCAGATTTACCAAGGGTTCCAATCTGTTCTTGTCTGGTTTGATTTCATTGTTTTGGATTGTATATCCTAGTATATTGATAGACTCGACACAGAACAAGCTTTTCTCTTTGTTGATAGTCAGTTGGTATTTTTCGACAGCGTTCATGAATTTGTCTACATTAACGTCATGATCTACCTTGTCTTTGCCGCAAATTGTAATATCGTCGAGGTAGGCGTACACTCCTGTTAGTTTCTCCGTGTCTATTACGTATTGTAGCGCTCTTTGGAATGCAGCTACGCCATTTGTCACGCCAAAAGGGATTCTTGTAAACTGGTAAAGCTTCCTGCAAGCTTCAAATGTTGTGTATATTTTTTCCTTTTCTAGAATTTTTATTTGATGATAAGCGCTTTTTAGGTCGATTTGACTGAAGAAGTTGTTCTTAGCAACTTTTGCCACGATAGTCTCTATTTTCTGTAGGGGATAGGCATCTAGTAACGTATATTTATTTATAGTTAATGAATAATCTATTACCATTCTCCTACGGTGAATGCCGTCTCCTCCTGTTACTAGCACTTGCGCTCTCCACGGTGATATGCTCGGTTCTATCACTCCGTCTTCCAGGAGTTTAGTGACTTCAGCTTTGATGAACTCTTCATCGTCTCTTTTGTAATTTCTTGATTTGATGGCAATAGGTCTTATGTCTGGAGACATATTTGTGAAGATAGACACGGCGGGTACAGTAGCGGCCATAACGCTACAAACTTTAAGAGCTTCTTTAGGGCCTCCAAACTCCAGCATCAATGACTCGTGATCCTTTAAAAGGTCATGCCCTATGATTACGTCAGCGCAAAGATTGTTTACGATCAGGAGAGGCAATTGTTTGTAAACATGCGACTGAATCTTGAGAGTGGCATAGCACATACCTTTGACAATAGATGTGTGGTCGTGGGATACGAGAGTTATAGATTGGTTGCAAGGCTTTCTTTTGAGCTTCAGAGTACTTGCCAGATTGCTGTCGATAAAACTCAATGTACTCCCCGTATCTATGAGTGCTTCTGCTCTATGCTCGTTTATCGTAATTGGAGTTGTTGCTTTTGAAAGTGCGCCCGGCGTTGCTGCGGTTATCGCCATCAGGTTTTCTGAACTGTTATGTGTAACGTCTAGCATGAAGTTTATGTTACCGTCGCTCCTACAAACTTTAGCGAAGTGGCCTTTCTTTCCGCATTTCCGACAAGTAGCTTTGAAGGCTGGACATTTAAATCGGGGGTGCAGAGTAGGGCTTCCGCAAAAAAAGCACGATTTCTTGTGAGAGGCTTGATGCAGGGCTACGACGATGCCCTCTGAACTAGTTGAAGGTCTTGCTTGAGTTTCATTGTTTTGACTGATATTAGCCGAATAATTGCTCATGTGAGGTTCAGTGTAAGACTTTGTATTCCTCTCGGCCATTTCTAGGGAACACGCTTGATTATGTGCGTCGTCAAGCGTTAAGGTGAGGTTCTCTAATAACCTTTGTCTGATAGCGTTCGATGATAGTCCTCGAATGAACGCGTCTCGTATGTACTCACTTTTATGTTCCTCGGCTGTGCACGCTTTGAAGTTACAGTTTTGCGATAGATTTTTCAGTTCACGCAGGTATTCATCAACCGATTCACCTTCGTGCTGCCTTCTTGTGGCTAGTATGTGTCTCGCATGTACTTCGTTTTTAGTTTTCACATACGATTTTTCTAACTGGACAATGGCACTTTTGAAGTCCTGGCATTCCGATATCAATGAGAAAACTGTAGGCGATAGGTGATTTGCGAGTAACATGAGTTTGGTTACCTCGTTAGTGGAATTTGGAAATTCGGCAGATATGAAGTTATTAAAGGTGTAGTACCAGTGTTTCCATTTTAACTCAGAGCCGACGCTGCTGGAGTCAGTCTCAAATCGGTCTGGTCTTAAAAACCGTGATATGTTCTGGACTGGTGGAACTTCTGAATCTCCTTTATTAGCCATGGTTGCTTCAGAACTTTTAGCTTATTAAATTGTCGGACATTGAAAGAAGTAGAACCTTTAATTAGGCTTTAATAAGCTAAAAGAATCAGACATTGGAAAATATAGACAAGCTTTGTTTACGCAGTGACAGTAGTGACACCTGACACATTTCTTCATATTACGACAGCCTGCGCAGACGAAGGACTTTTGTCCCCGAGGGACAAAAGTCCGTAAATCGTAAAAAATGTCCTCCGAGTAGATACTTGTCGCGGACTCAACGCCTGCGGTGTGCGGTCATTGTGTTCCCCGGAAATTGAGTAAAGCGTACGCTTTGGAAGCAAATATTCTAAGATTACCTACATTGTGTTGTAATAATTTACATGAAGTTGAAAAAGGAAAGGCGTTTTAAAAGAGAACACCGAACTTTTGTCCACTCCGGTCTCTTGATGTCCTCGGTAACTTGAGGGACTTTTTGTACGGGGTACTTTTAGTCCTTAATGTGCGTTACTCGATACAATTTATAAGAGATCTATATCGACGGATAAAAAAGTGCGCGGGGGATAGTCCCTCGTCTGCGCAGGCCTATAAGTAGTTCGCCGAGTTCGTCCTAATTTGGCGTCACAGCTCACAGGCTACCTACCTCCGTTTAGTTTTACAGAAAAAGAATGTCGCATTTATTGATGCGAACTAAAAAATAAAGAGGGTTCCGAAGTGAGGAGGACGTACGACAGCAGTGGCCTAGTTTCTTAAAACATTCGTAGTTTATTAGGACAATTCGATGTACATCTGTGTAATTTCCTTTTTTATGAATAAAGTGTTCTCTATCTATCTACATGTACATCGAATTGTCCTAATGTAATGAGTGTATTACAAAACTGATTAAACACAGATTAAATACGCAATGTACACTAAACACCGTTTAGAATAGTTGTTTCATGAAAGGAGCATGAATGAAAGGGGTTGGTTGGTTGACTTTCCAATTCCAAAGGTGTTCCAAAGAACATCGATCTGTCCGTAAACGAAGACAAGAGTTCTATGAAACAGGCACTAGCTGGTCGACAGATCGACCTTTAGGCTCATAATGCACTTTGTCTGGTCACCGGCGACTGTCCCTCGGCGACCAAATCATAGGCAACTAGGGTCGGAGTAGAGTATTGGGTACATCCCTTACTGTATACAATAGTCTGCGTCAGTCTAACCAGACTGATGGAATTGACCAGACAGAACGTGTAAACTCCGTCATACATTTTTGTTGAAGTCACCCGTAGCGTAACAGTTAACAGCGTAGAATGCATGAATATAAAGTTGATGTGTTGTCGGCTGGACAATGCAAAGTCCAAAACTTCGCCATTAGCAGAATCCAGAAGGAAGTTCACTATACCTGAGCCAAATTCGATAACGAATGGCGATAAACAACCCGTTGCTAGGCAACGACTTGTTTACACCTAAAAGGCAGATGTTAACAACCTTTTCTAGAAAAAAATTTCACACAAATAATAATCGTTCATCCTATTAATGTAAAATGCTTATTTATGTTTATATGTTTATGATTTTATAGTGAAAGGCTTAACCGATTTGAATATCACATATGACAACACTGAAATATAAAATATGACACACAGATTTAACACACATCTACGCAAGCCATGCCGCATGATTTTCCTAATAGAATTAAGCGCGTTTAAGCAAAAAACATACAAACTCTTCAACTTTATAATAATTATAAGTACTTATTTGCTACTATGAAAATGAGGAGATTTGGACCTACTGCAAATATTGCAATAAAAGAAAGTTCTTTGTATTATATTTATTCATATGTTCTCACTAATCATCACTGTAACTGGCCAAAGAGGAGGATGAATTTGTGTCTCCGGAGACTTGAATTATAAATTCATCAATGACATTATCCATTACACCATCAAATTCGGCTTTTTCTTCTCTTCTTTAATTACGTGTTCAACACAACGTTGCCATGCTGCTGGAGTAATTTTACTTATTGCCTCATCTAACAGGACCTTTATTTAGTTCGGCCATTTAAAAAGTTTTATTTTTGGCAGCAACATGGCCTTTTACTTGCCCCCATATGATTTCTATCGGATCTAATTCACAATGATATGGGGGCAATCTATATTTTGTCATGTGCCATTTTGTCACACATATACCTACCTATGCTATATACTTATGCCATATACACGTATTGACAAACGACTAAACCGTGCCAGCGCTCTACCAATTGAGTCGCCCATTGGATAGCCAGAGGTTGCGGGTTCTAATCCCGGCATGGGTGAAATTTTTAGCCTCCAAATAGGAATATAAATATATCTATTGACGGCCTCGGTGGCGCAGCGGTTTGGGACGCTGACTGTAAAATCGAAGGTCTCGAGTTCAATCCCCGGCCGGGTCAAAATAGGAAAATGAACTTTCCTAGTTTGTCTCGGGGCTTGGATGTTGTCTATGCATTCATTGTGTTAAATCTATCATCGAGTTAGCACCTATAACCAACCTATAACTCAAGTAATTCAGTTGTCCTTAGTATAGGGCTACCGAGATGTGTGTTATATGTCCATTAATATTTATTATTATTATTAGGCCGCATTGTACGATTTTTATAATTTAAGTATAATAAAAAATAGTAGGTATATTATCAAGAATAAATAATATTATTGTCCATTGGTATGCATCGTGAGAGCAAGTTAAAATAGGTAGACAGGGGATTATTACCAAAATAAAATATTGTTAGAATTAATTTTGTATTTAAAAAGTCTAAACAAGTTAATTCAGAACACAAAGTTTATAATTTGTATAAATTCATGTACATACATAGATGGGAAATAGTCATGGTACCTACATAATTTTAATTGTTCATTCTATGGAACACATGTTGCTTACTTCATAAAAAATAAAATAAAAGGATTTATCTACCAGTCCTGTTCACATGTAAGTATACCAATTAACTATTTGGTTGAAGAAGGTGTATAGGTAGTTGTAAGATCATAATTATTATTAATAAAGTTAGACACACAGTTACATTTACAATGTTACTAACACAGCTAACATCAATCCAGTTATAATCCTAAGGATATTTCATCATCATTAGATTCATCACTACCATAGTCAAGAGTTGCCACAGAGCTCATATCATAATACTTCTTTAGACTATCACAATATAAAAAAGCATGCATGGTTTGAGTTTGAAATCTATAAAAGGAAGTATACAATATTTCAATCATACTTTTATGCCTTTTTCACTCTAATAATGCTTGCTTCATGCAGTTAACAGGATATCCCAATTAATTTCGTTGTTGTAGACTTCCTGCTCCAGCCACAATTCATAGTTTTCTTTAAATTCTTCTTCTAACTCTACATTAGATTCCAGTATGTTGTTGATGTCAGTTTCCAGAGGAGTGAGGTCTAGCTCTTGATCTGCCCCTGGACCATATCTCCTGGCATTGAATCTGTCTACATTTGCCTTAAGAGCGCATTCCTCATCCTGGAAGTCCCAGGGTCTGGCATCCACATCATTGCCGAATGCCCAGTCATCATTCAGCCTGTGACGCACTTTGGAGTAGATGGCGCTAATTGTCTTCATGTTGGTCTTACGCCATTGTCTGCCCAAGTATTTAGTTTGCATCTTCAGTAACTTCAACACGTAGAACTGCATAAGTGCATGTCTGACTTTCAGAGTCCTCTTGAGTATTGGTGCACTCTTGAAAACCACTAGCATCATAATTCTTGCATTTTTCCATTTTGTCAGTTTGTTCAGTATCCTCAGTAAGTTAATACAGGAAAACATGTTCCTCCAGGAGTATGGGACTGAAGAGTCCCCTATGTCCAGACATTCCTTTGTCAGCTCTGGTTGTTCTCCAATGACACAAGCTGGGAAGTCAAATATAGGAATACTGTTCTTAGCTCCAACATAAGACAAGATGTTCTGGTTGAAAAACTTCAATATCAATGGCATGCAGTTGGCATAAACCAGGTGTTGTGACATCACTTCAAACTGGTACACATGATTGAGTTTGAAATGTTTAAGAAGCAGCAGCAATATTGCTGTCACTGCTTTTACAATAATCTCTTTGTGTCTGTTTACATCAATACCAAGCTTTAGTGACTGCAGCACAGTCATAGGCATCTCTTCTGGCAATAAATCTGCCATAATATTGATAGAATATGTCTTAGCTGTAGAAGTTGGTGCTGCTGCCAACAGAATTTTTAGCAAAGCAATGGTGTAATGTGGTAGGTTGGGTAACAAGGCCTTGTAGAGGACCTCTGGTTCAGTTTCCTCTACCTCCTTCTCTCCCCTAGTGAGTGGGCTGCGTGCAATCTCTATTTCTCTTTCCACTTGCAGCTCAGACAAGCTGGTATACATGTGCTTCTTTAAGATCTCCATACCTTCATGTATGGGCTGTGGGAGCCCAGCAATGGTCTGTCGGTCTCCAGGAAGAGAGTAGCCAACAAATTTCACCCTTACATTGTCTAAAAAATTGTCAATGTCTCTCTGTCTTACCTTGGATTTCCATGGTAGGCTCCTGGGCAAAGGTGGTGGAGGAGGTGGACTGTCAAACTGCTTGAAATACATATAATAAGCGCAGTTCTGGTTATTGGGATTTTGTGCATTTTCACTGGGCATCGACTGGAACTCCATAGAGTAATCTTCAGAGCCATTCCCTGTTTCCTCCTTGTCAATGAAAATTTGCTCATCGGATTCATCTAAAGAAGTCTGTTTCATGAAGGTCTGCCTTCTCAAAGCTCTTTCATTTTCTTTCATCTTTCCAGGTCGATTTTGGTTTTCAAGCATGTCAGCAGCACTGGGAGGTGGAGAACTTGCACGCATACCTTTAATTATCTCAAGAGTATCTTCTTCAAGTGGTGGTAACCCATGATTTTCTCTTAGTGCAGTTTTCTTTTCTTTCAACTCTTCAGAACCACCCATATAGACAAGGCTAATTTTCCACAGCAACAGCAGTACTTTCTTCATAGGAAAGTGTGGAGAAGTTCCTGCACATAAATGTGTCACCATATTCATCAACTTCACATGCAATAGCTCCTCACCAAATGGTGTGCCCAGATCTTCTTTGAAATTTTTCACTAAATGTTTATACTCAGAGTCGGGGTTCTCTTTTTCAGTTCTCATGTATTCTGTTATCAGATACAGGACAGATAAGATGACTCTGAGGTTAGTAGAGTCTGCTAGAGATTCGGCAAGTTTTCTTGAAGCAATGGCAGAGCTGCTACGTACAATTTCAAAGTTGAGAAGTTCGACAAAAGCAGAGAAGATGCCCATGTCATAGAGCATCATAACATTGAGTCGTGCCCAGTGTTGCTGCTCAGCGTCAGACTGCATCTCCGCCCAACAACCCTGCACCAGGTAAAGGATACAGCGCGTAGCACACATGCGCACTTCGCTAACAGCCATGTCCAAATGCTCCAGCAGTTTCATCACGACCGTGCGCTGCTGAGCATTGGTTAACCTCTGCCAACTAGGAGGGAATTGAAATTCTTCCATGATATCTTCGAAAGCTTTCACATTGAGCTGGAACTCCGGATGCTCGGTGTAACTGTAGAGCTCAGCGATCTCGTTCGCCTGTGTGTCGCAGTCGTCGTACACGAAATCGAGCTCCGGGCTCTCCATATCGTTGGTACAGTCTCCTTCCTCCATTGGGCGACGGATATCGGAATCTGGCAGCTTGGCTTGGCGCCTGTTGTTAACGTTCTCGTTGGATACACCCCTCGCGGAGTGCATCATTTCACTAAGAATAAAACGGCAAATGGACAATGCAAAGATTTTTTAAAAATTATTGGTATTTCGAAATAAAAATATTGAAACGAACCATTTTGTGTTGACAAAATCTCATTCCACAGACTAAATAACCTGTTTAATTTGTGAATCAGTGTTGCCAACGACTCACAGCATGATATCGCCCTTTTTCAAAGCTTAAGTAGCCTAAAGTAGCCCAATTTTTGCCCAGGTAGCCTAAATAAGTAGCCTAAACTCAAAACGTTAATAATAAAATAGAAAAGTATTTTTGAAAAACTATTTACCGTTTACTTTTAAAAAAAGTTGTTATTGTAGTGTACAATTTAAAACATAGTAATTTGCTTTAAAAATATACTATTCTTAAAGACTGTAGACTTAAACACTAGTATATCTTTAAAGCAAATTACTATTTACATAATCTAAAATAAAAATAATTTACACAACAGATGCTGCTTCATCTCCTATTAGCAACAGCAAAGAATCTACTAGCTTTGAGCCCGCAGTACACAATGGCCCATGCTGGCCCACTGCTCGCCATTGCCAACAGTAGGCCTCGATCACTTGCTGTTTACACAATGGCGCGTGGCTCATTGCTGTCTGGCAAACCACTTGCGATACACGTGGAAGTAATTGCGGCCGCAGCATTTATTTATTTATTTACAAGTATTACAGAAGTATGTACAACAACAAAGTTATTAAAAAAAAATGGCACAAAAGGCGCAAAATTACGGGCTCAGATTGATATAAATCAAAAACACTTTAAGGTCAATTGACTAAACGATGGGCCACTGTGTAAACAGGGATGGGCCATGCTACGCCACGATTCCTTTGAAGTGTGCCCAAAAAACCGACAACTGTCCGATTGCGCGCCACGATAGGCAATTGTCCGCAACTACACACCATTCCCCCATGTACAAAATGGCAATGGCGAGCAGTGGGCCAGCATGGGCCATTGTGTACTGGCCGCATTAATAATTTCGACGTTTCGACACAACCTTTTTCTTTTTTAGGCTATCTCAGAGTTGCCCTCGAGATAGCCTAAAAGGCGACAGGTCGCCGTTCACATTTTTTCGTCGCCGATTTTCTATCCGAGTAGCCTAAATGGCGAAAAATCGCCCACGTTGGCAACACTGTTGTGAATAACAAAAGAACTAAAGTACAGTGCGTTCACATTAACTTGACGCGTGAGAGAATACGGATGTTGACACATGTTACCAATTCATGTTAAGTTATTTTTTTATAATTAAAGACCGTATTTAAAAACGTATAATAACATTCTAAGAATATATTTATTTGCCATAAAATAAATAAAAATAGTTTAAATTGCATTATTTAATACCCATTATCACGTGACTGCGAACGTCCATCAAAGCGCGGGTGACGTCACTGACCGCTAAACAAAACAAGCTCACGTAGTCAAAAGTATCACCGGCGAACTAATTTCAACGATATTATTATAATATTATTGTAATATTATAACAATGGAGACTGGATTCATCAAAGGAAGTAGTTCTAACTTACCGAAGATAGATTCGTTGATGGTGGCAAGTTATTTTGCCCGAAATAAGGATTTTTGTGCAGCGGAGCTTAGAAACGTAAAAATGTCATCGTAAGTACGTTTGAAATACCTACCTATAATTTTACATCACTACTTTTTATTAAATTATATTCACTTTACATAATTTTTGCATACTTTAATGTCATATTACAACTAACTATAACAAATTAACAACAATGTGAAAAGTTAGGTTATGTAAAATTTTTATTGTACCTATATTTACGCTACCTACTTTCTCTATTCCAGATCTTCAAGAGAATCTTATGGCGATGATGCCGTAGGATAGGTACGTTCAGTTGAGAAGAGAATTGAACATTTGTACAGTGAAGTGCCGCGTGTGCCCTGAACACCAAGTTCGAGCTAAGCCGTATACAGTGACTGTCATTGTGGATGAAAAAAACAGTCTTGTTATCAGCACACAATGCCACGCTTGTGCTGCATCAATGGGTGGGTGCAAACATGCTGTAGCATTTTTGATGTGGATGCACCGAAGAAGCGAAGAGCCATCATGTACTCAGATAGAATGTTACTGGAAAAAATCTCAACTATCGAAAGTGGGAACAACGCTAAAATTTATTACAACCTCATAATTAACTAAGACACAAGCTTCAACCTCTTCAGATGCCAGTGTTTTTGACAAGTTTGTGGAACAGGCTACAGCGAAAGGTATTCACAACTGTGCATTATTAAGATATGTGCAAAACATCACTAACGATGAAGAAGGGCTTTCAATGTACCAGTTAGTGCAGAAATTTAAAGAAGCATGTAGTGATGACTTCATCAAGCAAATATCTGGCTTATTTACTACTGACTTATTAAAAAAGGTGGAGGAAAACACAAGAGACCGGACTGGCAGCAACTTGGTTTGGTCTGGTCGTTTGATTTGTTGAGAAAGTTTGATTTGGTCGAATAACAGCTTCCAAGGCTTATGAAGTGAAAAAATGCAAAACAAGTGATGGTACCTTAGTATCATCATTGAATTTTCAATGGTATCATTGATAATGGGTGGCAACATTCCGGATACTCCAGCTATGCAACGTGGGAGAGCTTTGGAATGTAAGGTATTAAAAACTGTGCAAACCATGCTCCAAAAAAGGATAAGGAAATGTGGTATTTTCATTAGCAAAGACTTTCCCATGATTGCTGGTTCACCAGATGGAATAGGCGAGCAGTTTCTTATAGAAAATGCCCCTATAATGAGAACACTAAAACATTATATACAGAATGGGAAACCCTCAAACAAATGTTATGTTATGACCAAATACAAATGTATGTTTGTGGTTATAAAAAGTGCTACTTTTGTGTTGCAGATGTTAATTTTCAAATTAATAATAAAGTAAATATTATATTAGTGGAATTTGATAAAGAATATGTTAGTTCTTTAATAAATTTTTTATTATTATTTTCGAAACAAAATATTTACCCGTTATTGTATAAAACAACAGATGAGTAAAAGAGAAAAAAATAAATAAACACCTCATTATTTTTATTTTAGTGTTTTTATTTTCAGTTTCATATTATTTATATTATCACTTATTAATTAATGAGTTTTGTAAATTTATAAGACCACAAGCAATAACTATGACATCATCAAGTTTCCCTATAAGATAACTATTTACACAAGCATGTGGCTTTAAAAAAGAAAACTCTCTGATGCGTCTAATAACTCTCTCTATATGAATCCTCAGACTTGCAATTTTTTTCGTCTCCTTTGCTTCTTCTTTAGATAATTTATTACCTGATACTACACTAGGTGGCCTTATTAGTTTACACCCAACCCTAAGTAATAGTGTTTCAACATGTTTAAAGCCTCGGTCAGCCATTACATGTGCCCCACTTGGTAAACAGTTAAGAAATTCACTATTTTCTACCAGACATACATCACTGATTCTCCCTCCATAACCCTGTGAAATATAATTCACAAGTCCATTTGGTGTACTTGAAATCAGGTATTTTATGGTGTTGGCCTTTTTATACTCTGACCATGTCAGAGATTGATTTAAGGCTTTACCGGGTTTTTGAATTTCAATTTCGAGACAATCTATTATGCAAGTTACATTATAATAATTTTTTCTAAATGCAATGGGCAAACATCTTTTGATTGCCAACTTGTCTAAACTTACAATAAAAGGCCTCATAACTTCAGCTATTTTGCCTACACTTTCTGTAAATATTTTACATGCATATGACTTGCTTATTTCAAACTCATCAGAAAGTTCAGAAAACTTGCTGTCCAGTCGAATTTTCTTCAAACACAATAATATTTTGTGTTCTGGAATACCTGTATGCTCATGCATAATTTTAATTAAATCAAAACAATCTTTCGGTACACCTATATAGAACTGTGGATTTTTTTTTATTTTATGTACAGTATGTTCTACCATAGATTTTAAATTAGGTATTTTTTTCAACTCATCTTTGAAACTAGTTGTGTCAGAAGAAGTTTTTGATATGCCTGATACAGATGGATTGTACATTGATGATATATCACTGTCTGATTTGTCATCGTTTCTTAAGTTGCAGGATGCAATTGTTCTCAATAACTGTGGTTTTATAAATGGCTTCAACTCTGAAACTTTGAATGGAGAAGTAGATATAGAAGTACTAGGAAACTTTATCGGAGAGGTTTGTCTTGTGCGTGTTTTAATTTCAGTCTGAGTAGTTTTACTGCGATATTTGGGCCTTATGTTTATCTGGGCTGCTTTATCAATTTTTGTTGTTTGTTGTTGCTCATGGAATGCATCTGAAAGACAAAGTTCTATTAAGACAGACATATACTAGTCCCCACCGAGGGGTCTCTTCCCTAAAGAAGGTCTAAGGCTTTGACTTGGCTTAAGGACTGCCATCGACGGCAGTCGGCACCAACTGCTTAACGTGCCTTGCGAAGCACGGATCAGTCAATCAAAAGTACTTTATCTCAAAGTTGGAAACTACATTCTACATCCTACTGACAACCTCTGTGGCGTAATGGTTAGCGCATCTGCTTACTATGCGAGAGGTCCTGGGTTCGATCCCCGGCTGGAGAGAAAAAAAATAACTCTTGGATGTTTACATGTTTGTGACGTAGCTGTTTCTCGTTCCCACGACACAGGGTATCCTAGTGTGGGGCCAGAAACAATGTATGTGCCTGTATGTTAATGTTAATACATTCACAGGTAACATAGTTATTGAAAATAGTTTCAAGGGGTTAACAATAATTGTGGTACACAAAAAGTGCTTACTTTAACACCCTGAATTTACTTTATGGGGCTCAAAGGGTACTGACCTTCATGTTGATTAGGAACTTCAATATTTAAATTTTCACTATGTTGAACTGCAGCTTTTCTTATGTCTTCTTCACATTCATTTATCAATGCGAGCCTTTGCCTTTTTGCAGCTGCTGGTCGGCAGCCATAGGTAGAGGTATTGGCCCTTGTTGGTTGGCAAGCAAACTTTGTAGGTAAACAACCAGGTCTCATCCTTATTCGACCTACCGAGCCCATTGTTGTATATTGTACATAGTTTTCCATGTCATTTTGAAGCTGAAATTTGATGTGTTATAAAATGAGTTACGTATAGTGTACAAGTGTGTAAAAAGTTGAAACAAGTTTTGCCACTTACATAACCTACAAAACTACCTATCTAAAACTATTTTGTACCTAAGTACATACTCGTTAAATTTTATCGTACAATACTTTTAGAATATTTGGCTTAGGTACCTACATCAAAGTGGTCTTCACAAAAATAGCTGGTACTTGTAGATGACAATGATGTTGAACATCTTCTAGCAAGCGTTAGCCACTTTCTCCTTATTTTAGCAATTTTCGGAACATGTATGAACATTTTTTGCGGCGTACTTATTGACGTACTTTTACACATGGGTACTGCACAGCATTTGTACATCGTATTCATTTTAACACCTTTCAGAAAACTTATTTATTCGTAAGATTTCACTGAATATCAGGTTAACTTTCATAGAGCGCGAGATTGTTTATCGGTCTGTGACGTCATCATACTCACGCGTTAGTTTAGAACGTTTTGGCGGGAATTTTAAAAAGTAGTTTTAATTATGTATTTTTTTAGTAAAATATGACGTATTTTTTCATGAAATAATTTTTTTCGTGTTTAAATAGCGTCTATCTATAAAACAAAATCCATTCCGAACATTAGTCCACATCCCTATTGGTAGCACTGATATGTTTAGTGCTACGTGTTTATATGCTCTGTGGTGCTACCATGTTAAATAAGAAATCATTCCCATTACTTGGGGAAAATAAAGGGATTGAGGGCTTGTTTTACCATCTTCCGATTAGGTCCAAAAGCTAATTCACATGTTATGTCCTTGTTACCAATTCTCTCACGCGTCAAGTTAATGTGAACGCACTGTAAAGATACCTATGTCCTCAGAACAATTATTGTTCTGAGGATATGTCAAACTCTCAGAACAAGAGGTCAAACTCAGTTTGACCGTTTGGCTTGGCAGTTTGAGTAGGTACCTAAGTATTGGATGTTTCGCTACATTTTAAATTCGGTTGACTTTTACCTTCCTTATCTTCTTCAGCGAAAGAACATTTTTTTACCTCACTCTTCTGATTGTAATCCGTCAAATAAAGAATCGTTGGGACATTTTTTAGGACATTGGTTTTTCGAAAAACGGAACGTTTCGTATGTGATATTTTTTTTCCTTCACCTCACAGATTAAACGGCGGTTTCTATTATAACCGTAGACAGAAAATAGAATAGACTGGGCCTGTGCGTAAACAGTGCGTTCACATTAACTTGACGCGTGAGAGAATTGGTAGCACTGAGATGTTTACTGTTACCATGTTAAATAAGAAATCATTCCCAATACTTGGGGAAAATAAAAGGATTGAGGGCTTGTTTTACCATCTTCCGATTAGGTCCAAAAGCTAATTCACATGTTATGTCCTTGTTACCAATTCTCTCACGCGTCAAGTTAATGTGAACGCACTATACCTTTGAGATGGAGATAGAAGTAGGTACTTCTTAAGAGTTGCTAGCATAACCCATAATTCCCAAAAGTATGTTTTGCGTATTTACAAGTTGTAAACAGAAAATTGGGAAATAAATCAATACCTCAATAGAAGCAAAAAAAAATATTAAAATTATACGTGGGACGTATAATTTTATTTCACGATTATAACAATTTATCGTAGACAGAGAATAGATAGACGAGACATAAGCATAGAAAAAAAAAAGAAGAAAGAGATTACCTAATACGAGTCTCATAAAGTGTAAGCGAGAAACAGTAGTGATCTTCTGTCCCTTACGCGCGTATGCGATTTTTTTGTTTGCCACAGTTCAAATCTGTGGCAGACAAACCTGCGTCAAATCTGAGTTTGATCGAGTTTTACTTTAAATTTAGGCAGATATCGGTGTTTTTCTCCATAAAATTGTACTTTTCGTGTTCGGTGCAATTGGACGAAAGTGATATAATGGTAAATTGCAGCATTTTAGGCTGTGGAAGCTGCAGTGAGCGTAAAAACGCCAACATAACCTTTCATTTCGTAAGTGCTATTAATTCTCCTCTAATCTCTGTTTTTATGATGTTCAAGACTACGGCAAGGTTTAAAATGTATCTACTGCCCTCAATTATCCCTAAATTAGATAAATATGTGCCGTGAAAACTAAATCGTAAAATTTCAATATTTTGGTGTTACCCGTCTAAATTATGTAGGCGCTCATACGATAGATTGGCAATATAACTGCGACAATCTTAATTTAGACGGTTTATAATAATGTTAGTGTTACCAGACTTAATATACAAATCCCTTAGTGTTGGAAAAAACAAGGAAGGCCAAATGTGAAGAAAAAAACTCACGCCCGATATCCCCGAGGGTGTAGGCAGAGGAACCAACCACGAGTTAGACCATTGTTTTGACGAGGTCCCAAACGTACCATTGGCAAGTCTTTCCCCGTTATCCGGGCACATAATGTTTATATTGTTCAAAATTATTTTACAGGTACCCAGCTGATCAGGCTCTACGGACCATATGGGTTAATGCCACGGGTTATTTGGACTGACTGGCAACCGACAAAGTATACCCGTGTTTGTTCCCGTCATTTCGAGAGTCGAGACCCATAGTTTTCGAAAAACAAAGAGACTTTTCTGACAGAAGGTTCCGTTCCGAAACTGTTTTTGCCGGTAAGGACTCCCTAAAATAATATAAGTTATAAGTACATTTTAGTGATGCAATATTTTCGTACATTATTATGTTACCTCACAAATATATTTGCGAATAGACCATTCAATGCATTATTTGTAAGGATGTAAATAATATTAGTTATGGGTATATTTTAGTGATTCAATATATTCCTACATTATTGTTATGGTTTACCTCACAAATATATTCGTGAATATACCGTTCAATGTAAAATTACGTCTTTGTCCTGGGTCTATTATTTTTTCAATCTCTACTTAATGTATAGTTCACTAAGGTTCTAAACTATAGTATACTTTGAAAGGTATTTTTTTTAAAACGCCGTTTGTGTTCTTTCCAGGCTCTTCCTGAGGCTACATCTTCGTATTCTCCATCACTTGCGGTTGCAAGTACTAGTACAAGAGCTACTGATATTCCTACGATGGACAGCCTGAAAAATCCTGATTTGGCTCCGTGTGACTTCTTTTTAATTCCCTAAAATTAAAAACAGCTCAAAGGGATACATTTGTCATCGCCGGAAGACGCGCTAGCAGCGTTTGGGAAGGCTGTGGAAGAGGTGTATGCGGAGGGCTGGATAAATGTTTTGAAAATTGTTTCAAACGCATGAAACTTGGTATAGCGGCTGATGGAGAGTTCTTTGAAAAGATCTAATAAAAATATTTTTTTCATAGAAGTTAGTTTTTTAGTTTCTCAAAACTTTCTGAGTGTCCCACGTATATTTTTAATAATTTTTTTGCTTCTATTGAGGTATTGATTTCCGATTTTCTGTTTACAACTTGTAAATATGCAAAACATACTTTTGGGAATTATGGGTTATGCTAGCAACTCTTATGAAGTACCTACTTCTATCTCCATCTCAAAGGTATACGCGCAGGCCCAGTCTATTCTAATCTCTGTCTACGCGATTTATACACGGATGTCAAATATATGACATATGAAATTGTATGGAAGGGCTAGGGATGTGATGTAATGGTTTCATTCGTTCATTTCGTAGAGGGAGTAAAACTACCTACGGTTCATTTGCTGTCGTTTACGTCAAGTGTCCACGGTCCTAGTCTGTGGAGAACAATGTTGCCAGATGAGGCGATTTATCACCATTTGGGCTATCTCAGGTGTCTGGAATTGACCAAAAATGGTGTTCGGCGCAGCAGCGGCCGGCTGCCAATTAGGATATCTAATTTATCTAATTTAAGCGATTATTAGGGCACTCGCGTTTTTTTCTCAATAAATGTGTTTTCTGGATTTATCATGGCCTTTCGAGAATTTCATGAATGTCAAAAGCGACGTTGGATCTGTAAAAATTAACAAATCTATTTTCACATGTTAAATATTGAAATAATTTTAATAAACAGCTGCTTACAAAACTACTTGCACCACTATTTTAAAAGTAATTTTATTGAGGTGAGTTTGGGATACATCGCTGAAAATCGGGTGATTTGCGCAGTTGCGCTGTAAGAGCTAAAGGCGCTTTGAGCTGCTAACTAGCGCCTACCAGTAGAATAAAAATTATAACTTTTTTATAACACATTTTTTTCAAAAGGGAAGCATTATAAATCTTAACAACCTACAGTTTAGAACCAAGGATTAACAACCTAGAAAAACGGCTGTTTTAGCGAAAACGATTAAGTCTTAGGATGTTGATACTACGTTCTGGTCTGTACCTATGTTCTAAAAATTGTTACCACAGATATTAAGATTATTGATGTTTACTGTTTTGATTTTTCAAACGTATTATAAAACAAGTTATGATTTTTAATCCATTGGTGTCACTGTTAGCACCCGTAAGCTCCTGAATCGATTTTTGAGTGCTTTTCCATATTTTGGCGACAATGGCCTGCCAGCATCTGGCAATACTTGGTGCACATCCTTCACCATTATTTTAGATATCGATTGTCATGACAACAAAAAAGAAAACAGTCAAAATTAATGAAATTCTAAGTTAGTTGTAACTTTTTGAAAATAAACATGATATTTTACAACTTTTGGCAGGTCTTGCAGTGGTATTTGCGACCGTTTATCAAGTGGTTTCTTAGAAAAACTACATGTTTATGCGAACTACAACGAATTTGTTACGGTGACAAAGCTGGAGCCCCTAGAACTTGCAACGCTGAGAAGTCCCTGATGCTGTCACGCACCCATGAGATACAAGAAGTAGTTAAATATTTAGATAGAATAGCTGGGCAAAGAATGTTTCGCCTGAGAAATTCGCGCGATGTACTTGACCCTGCCATTGGTGTCATTGTCAGGGTCAAGAAGATTAATCCAAAACTACACTCACCATTCATTGTTTCATTACGAGTGTGCTTGGAGCAGATATGGTTTTATAAACAGTTGGTTGAAGAAGTTGAAGACCTCAGGAAGACACAATATGACAGCAGTAACTCAGAGCACGAAACAAAGCTATTGCAGCTATGGTCCTTGTTGGTGCCCAACGAAAATTTAGAAGCGCGAGTTACGAAACAATGGCAATACATTGGATTCCAGGTTAGTAAAGCTCTTGATACATGATGTTCCACAGGTTGAGTTGTATTAGATTCTAATAAGATACATCTTTGTTCCAGGGTGATGATCCAAAAACAGATTTCCGTGGAATGGGGATGCTAGGCCTTGAGAACCTCATCTACTTTGCTAAAGAATATCCACAAGCCTCTAGCCATGTGTTGAGTCACTCTCACCATCCACAATATGGATACACATATGCTGTAGTAGGCATTAACCTCACGTCAATGGCATATCACCTCCTCAGAGAAGGTGCAGCAAAAACATACATTTTTAATGCAAAGCATTACTTGCCTGATGTCAATTTATTTCATAAATTCTATTGCTATCTCTTCTATGAATTTGACAAACTTTGGATTGAGTCTAAACCTCAAGACATGATGGAATTCTCAAATATTTTTAAGAACTTTGAGGAATTGGTAAGGACTGAATTATCTGACCCAGCATCTGTGTTTAGAATAAACTTAAATGTTGATACAATATAATTGGCAAGTAGAACATTTTATGAGACTTTGCTATTTAGTAGCACAGACACATCACATTTGTGTAATACTCATTTTCAGGAATTCCAATTTGCATTTAGTCAGTGGAACACTTCTGGTTTTTAACTGACAGTGTGTCTTTCATGTAACAGTGCAATCTCAATCCAATCTAAGCTTAATGTTGTTTACCTAGATAACAAGTTCAGCATTGGCTGAAACTATTTCTTGCCACCAAAATGTACAAGTAATTAAATGCACTTGTCGCACTTGATATTCTGTTTGTAAAGGGGTTACAAAAGTCTCCAATATGTAGATAATTTATATTTAGTTATTAATAAATAGGATTTCCATAAAAAAGAGAATTTCATTAAACTTACATAAATACCCAGCATATAAAAATATGACCAACAACAACTCCACCAATTTGTAAGTCGTCATTTGCTTATAAACTACTTTAGTTTAATACTCCTACAAAATATTAAACATACATAAGCCCTTGTCTGTAGAGAGGGGTAGACACAGGCTAGAATTTGCCCACGCCATGATTCCTACAAACCTCTTCATTAACAAAATATATGTAATAAATAATTTTGAATTTGGACGGAAATCAACAACTAATGTTGTAACTAATTTATGAAGTAAATATTTTTTTCCAGATTTCTCCTAATCTATATCCATCTATCACTAGATGGTATGATTTATACTGTGTAACAAATTTAAAATAATGATAGGCACTGATAATTTCTGGACTGGAAACTGGAACCACAATAACAATGATAATAAATGCTTTATGAGGTCTTTAGGGTCTTAACTTTGTAGATAGTAGTGTCTTTGTAATATAACGGTATCACTGTGATGCCATAAAACAAAGTAATATTTTGTACTTTTGTCTGGAGTTAAATCTACTACATTAAAATTATTTGCTTTTCTTCTCCTTTTTAGCTTCTTTTGGTTTTGTAGCCCTGGCTTTGAAGAGGGCAATGACAGCTGTGATGGCCACAAGACCAAACCCTCCTAAACCAATTTGCCAAATCCAGGGGTGTTGAATCAATATTTTCATTCCCAAATCCACTCCAAACTTGATCATTTCAACACACCAGTCAACTAATTCATCACTGCAATAAAAAAGAATGTTGAGATAAAGCAGTTACAATAATGAGTTACAAAAAAAATTTACAGGGTTGTACTTACAATGGTGATGCCAACAATGGAACAGTATCACCTTTAGCATGTTTGTACCAATCTTTAGCAAAGTTCACAAAAGACTTTACATCATATTTCGGTAGTTCATATGTGTAGACTTTTCCTAGCCGGAAACTGCAAAAACAGAAAAAAAATATTAAGTCTATTAATATTTATGGTGCCTAAAATAAATAAGAGAAGGCTTGGGCCCTTTAGTAGGATGCACTTACACGCATTAGCATGGATTGTAGAAAGGAAGCAGAAAATCATAATTACATCAAACATTTGTGAATAACTTACAACAAAAAACTGGGCAGTTTCGCCACATGGAATCTCTTGGCTGTATTCACACCAGCTAGGCTGGAGTCCATACGAGCCACATTGACACGACCGCGCAGTGTTGCACCTACACCCTCCCATACTGCATGCAAGCGCTGGCACTCAACACATGATGCTCCATAACTGTAATTATAGACACCAATGAGCCGAAAATGATTCTTAGCAAACCGCCCGTAATAAGCACCCCTGATAAGACAGTTATTATTATTATTATTTGATACACTAGCAGCTTAGAGCTGATACGTGTATGTCTTATCACTGCACTTGATTGTTTTTGGTTTTTACATGATTATCCAGTCTATTTTTAAAACAGTTTACTGAGTCTGCACTAACAATAGAGTCAGGAAGTTTGTTCCACTCTCGCACGACACGGTTTGGGAGGAAATGCTTTCGAGGGTTACTTGCACACAGAGAGTTGCTTATTTTAAGGTGGTGGCCTCTTAGGTGTTTATTTTCGTTCATAATGTAGTTATGCAACATCAAACAGTTCTTGAACACAGAACTGAATGATATGAGTTATTTATGAACATGTGAACTGCAAACATATTAAAAATGTTATGTTCAGTGAAAAGTTTCTTGTGCCTATTATACTGGGCTAGTTCAGGTTCTTGGACTGCCCGTGAGACTATTTTGTATATTGCATGTTTATGTCTGTTCTTATATGATTTATTTTTACTTACAACATAACAAACCAGTCCCCTGTGGTGGATCCAGTGGCAGCCTGGGTCAAGTGCTCAAAAATTTTGTCTGTTAGCTCCTTCACTGCAGGTTTCTGATTCTGCTCAAAGAA
Organism: Yponomeuta sedellus; assembly: GCA_934045075.1. NCBI lineage: Eukaryota > Metazoa > Arthropoda > Insecta > Lepidoptera > Yponomeutidae > Yponomeuta > Yponomeuta sedellus. The sequence goes on along the minus strand of OW203727.1, from coordinate 8,874,205 downwards.
TTCATAGATTTCACCTTCATCTTCTGCACCTGTGAATGTTTATAACCTAGTCATATCCAGTTTTAATTAGTAACAGTTTTCCCAATGCATGTAACCCTTCAGAAGAGCAGCATCGGTGATGTTGAAGAACAAGGAGAAGGGCTATATCTCGACATAGGCCATGTCAAGTTGTCTCAAGAGACCACTTGACAAGTTTCAGCACTAATAGTCAAGTGATATAAAATGTGAACACTTTAAAAATAGTTTATAAAATTAAGACATTTTGTCAAGACAATAAAGGCTTATTATATGTAACCCAATCACCTAAGGTGGGTGGAGATAATTCTTGGGTGCTATTTATGGAATATTTTACATAAGATTTTGAGAAAACTTTTCAATGTCATGATCCTACAACCAATCTAACCCTATAACTTTAGCAGAGTCTAGAAACACAAGGTAAGCAAATAGTTTTTACCACTGTAAAGCAACGGGATTCCATGTCTGAAGAATATGATGGCTGGCTCTTTGGTGGGACTGTAGAGTCGCGTCAGGTGACTGTTCTCTGTCTTCACAGTTTCAGCGTTCAAGTCACGACTTAACTCGTCGTGGATATTTTCAACAGCCTTCTCAAACTTTTCGCAGGGCGGGCAATTGGGTTTCGCTGAAATTATTAAAAATCGTGACTTAACCAGTAGGAATAAACCAATTACTATCATGAAAAACTAGTTTACATAATAGAAAAGTATGATTTATTGTACTTACTGAACAGCACAATAAGTTTTTCTTTAACTTTTATCAGCTGTAGTAAATCATCATCACTGACACTTCGCAGAGTCAAGCTATTGGCGTCAATGATACCAATAAATAAAATAAGTAGTCCAGTTTTAAGTTGCATGGTTAAAATTGCACAAAATCAATTAATATAATATAATTTTAACTTTAGACAGCGGCAAAATATGATAATGGTACATTCCACCCATGCAACAAATTCTATGCACAAATTAGACAGGCAGGTAATGTAATTCTATGACGGACACTTGACAACTCCACTAAGTACGTAGTGATGTAACCTGTTCTAAGAAAACCGGTGATAAAAAAACCGTTAATAGCAGATGGTTTTAAAAACTAATCGATTACTTTTTGTACAAGCCGTGAGCGTTATTTTACTCGCATGCCACGTAGCTAGTTTCCGGTAACTAGCTACGTGGCATGTGATCGATTCACTAGTTTCTCGTCAAATGACAAACTGTACACAAAATAGCTAGTCACACACGGATCAACGTCAGCGGCCGAGCGAACCAAGCAAACAAAAACTAAATACAAAAATGAACTTGTAATAAGTAACAGGAGGGCTATGTCCAGCAGTGGACTAATATAGCCTGAAGAAGAATAATAAGTAACAGTGTAGCCACTATAAGATAGGTCTCGTTTCATAAGTTAAGTTTTCTATGACAGCCTTACCGTTCCAAATAAGATTTAACCGTAGAGGGACTCTATCTACGGATTTAACTTTTGCAAAAATCATAGAGTGACTCATATTCATGCCTATTATGTATTGTAATTTGTAGAAGACGGGCAGTAACGCAGTTTAAAATCATATTTTTAAGTACCTACAACCTTTATTTTCAAACTAACTAACAAACATGCATTAAAAGTTAACACATTTAAATATTTTGGTGACCTCCGATAGTCGGTATTCATATTTTATCAACCTGAGGCGATGAAAATCGACATTTTCAGGCTGGGTAAGGTGTTGGATGATGATCTTGTTCTGTTTTTTGCACCAGTGTAGCGATTTTATATGTATAAAAAATAATTACACGACAGACCCTCTATTTTGACAGTTTTTTCGATATTAAAAACTTAAAATCTAAACCGTTCCGCGACACGACCGGCTGAAGTGTCGCCATCACATCAAATGTCAGCATATTGGGGACCGTTAACAGAGGCAGTGATAATCAGGGCCCAATTTCTATCTTATAGTAAATTATCTAAATTTTTCGAAAATTTCGTAAGTAAATAAAAATTATAAATATTATAAAATAGAAAAAAACTGTTTTTCTAAAGTTTTTTGTTTATGGTTATACACGGTGTCTCAGAACAATAACTAGTTATTCAGACTCAGAACAATATTATTGTTCTGAGCACGGTGTTAAGCAAAGTTACTTTGCAGTCGACAACACCTTTACAACACTAAAAAATTACTTTTATTCACAAATTAGAAACTTTAATTGCAATTAAATACATATAGAGGTTGCTCTGCTGAGCTACTCTTTCGTTATACAAAAAGCTCAGAATAATATTATTCTGAGACAAAATGGCGTCGTTTTTAAACGGACGACGCCGTTTGTAAAACGCGGAATCATAGTACAAATTTCGAACATTCTACTTGGCCAGTAAAATGTTTAGCAAGTTCATTTATCATAAAAAAGTCTTGTGCTGATATTATGGGAGCCTAATATTTTTTTTCTATATTTTTTAACTAAATAAGGAGATGCTGTATTCAGTAATCCTTCTTGAAAGTGAACATAACAGGGGTGCCGTCACACTGTGTGGAGTCAATGTACTCGTATGTACGGCGACCCGAAAGGTATATTCCCGGGTAAATACCTACCCAAAACGAGTGAATACCCGAAATGCAGAGTGTTCAAGCTTCAAACAAAAAAATGAGTAATAGATAATATTATTACGCTATAAAATCGCGAATCACTGCCATTTCATTTTGTGTTCTCGTAAGACGTGTATTTTTAATCAAGTAGCATAACAATCAGCTATTTCTGAAACTTAGATGGAGATGGCGCCCCACGACAATTTTGGTTCAAGTAGTTTTTGTAGTTTCAGGAGAGATGGCGTTATAAATTTAGTTCATATCCTGGAAATAGATGTCACTAAAGATAAAGTGATTTCAGATAATAAGGATGCCACACCTAAGTCCTTTGCCTGAAATAAATCATATTTAGGTTCGTCCATGAACGGGGCTTTTAAAACTACTTTTATACAGTTAAATATTTTTTAAAACTGTTTTTTAAAATAATAATTATCTTACAAAAATTAAATAGGTATTTTATTTTATTAATTTCTTTTAGTTCGCTAAGGGATTTCTTTAAAGAAACTAACATCTTAATAGTTGCAAGTCAATACATTTATGAAAACATTATGTATGTTAGAAAAAATCTCAACAATGGGCGTTTTTCCTCACAGATAAATTCTGTGGCAATAACTGTCAAATTCGGTCTATTATCTGTGGTTTCCTTACAAACCATAGAGCAGTGCACGGAGTTTGACAGTGGTTCCAACTATATTTGACATAAGGAAAAATACCCATTACGGAAATATTGATAGCAATCATAATAAAAAAATAAATTTAAATAAACATAAATGTATGAAAAATTTCAATGGCTTGGAGAGTCTCATACCAAATATACAAGAAGCAAGAATGGCAAAAAGTTGGCAATACCAAAGAATAAGACAGCTGGCTTCAGAGGCAGTTTCAAGTTCTCTGCGGCAAAAATTTGGAATGACTTACCGCCACCGCTCCATGACAACATAACTCCATTGTCATTCAAACAAAGGCCATACTGTTGGAAGCACAAATCAATGCTACACAATATATTTATAGCCGAAAGCCGCAGAAAATTAGAAAGATGAAGGAACTTGATAAGTGAAACACGACAAGAAATACCCACCATATCTATCATCTTGTTATTTTTTATTAATTTTTTATAATCCAGTTTCATTCAGTCCACCAATTCCAGTACTAGACCAATCCTGTACCAAACCACGACACGTTCCGTAACAAGAAATTTATTTATTTATTTGTTTGTTTGATTGATTGATTGATTGTTTGTTTGTTTATTTATTTAACATAATAACTTATAATAAATAACAGTGTTTATCTAGTAATATCTACGTAAATAACTATATTTTATAAAAATATATTTATTAAATATGTATTTTAATTGACTACATGCATATATTATTTTTATTTATTTATTTATTTATTTATTTATTTATTTATTTATTTATTTATTTATTTATTTATTTATTTATTTATTTATTTATTTATTTATTTATTTATTTATTTATTTATTTATTTATTTATTTATTTATTTATTTATTTATTTATTTATTTATTTATTTATTTATTTATTTATTTATTTATTTATTTATTTATTTATTTATTTATTTATTTATTTATTTATTTATTTATTTATTTATTTATTTATTTATTTATTTATTTATTTATTTATTTATTTATTTATTTATTTATTTATTTATTTATTTATTTATTTATTTATTTATTTATTTATTTATTTATTTATTTATTTATTTATTTATTTATTTATTTATTTATTTATTTATTTATTTATTTATTTATTTATTTATTTATTTATTTATTTATTTATTTATTTATTTATTTATTTATTTATTTATTTATTTATTTATTTATTTATTTATTTATTTATTTATTTATTTATTTATTTATTTATTTATTTATTTATTTATTTATTTATTTATTTATTTATTTATTTATTTATTTATTTATTTATTTATTTATTTATTTATTTATTTATTTATTTATTTATTTATTTATTTATTTATTTATTTATTTATTTATTTATTTATTTATTTATTTATTTATTTATTTATTTATTTATTTATTTATTTATTTATTTATTTATTTATTTATTTATTTATTTATTTATTTATTTATTTATTTATTTATTTATTTATTTATTTATTTATTTATTTATTTATTTATTTATTTATTTATTTATTTATTTATTTATTTATTTATTTATTTATTTATTTATTTATTTATTTATTTATTTATTTATTTATTTATTTATTTATTTATTTATTTATTTATTTATTTATTTATTTATTTATTTATTTATTTATTTATTTATTTATTTATTTATTTATTTATTTATTTATTTATTTATTTATTTATTTATTTATTTATTTATTTATTTATTTATTTATTTATTTATTTATTTATTTATTTATTTATTTATTTATTTATTTATTTATTTATTTATTTATTTATTTATTTATTTATTTATTTATTTATTTATTTATTTATTTATTTATTTATTTATTTATTTATTTATTTATTTATTTATTTATTTATTTATTTATTTATTTATTTATTTATTTATTTATTTATTTATTTATTTATTTATTTATTTATTTATTTATTTATTAACAGTAAAATATTTGCATGTAGGCTTTATTTATTTTTATATTTAATTTCCTAGTTTAGTTAGAATAAAAGGGCCTCGCTGAAAATCAGCGCCTTTTGAATGATGTGTATTTATACACACATTCAGAGGCACAACGCTGAGCGTGGCACCTTTTGCCAGAGCCTGTCAATTTAAAATGTGTTTTTCTAAAAGTGTATGTTGCCTTACCATGTTGTATTTAGATGTACACATTAGTTTTAATTTTCTTTTATGTTCCTTTTATATCTGGCAATAAACAAAAATTTATTTATTTATTTTATTTATAAATTGTCCTTTCCACGGTTTGCAAAAGTTAATTACACGATTTGCAAAAGTTAATAATTACATCCTTTATGGGGCACTGTATACAGTTCTATAATAAGTTCTATCCGATTTACAGCCGATGCCCGTGTTAAGCATACTTTGTGCAAAAAAGCATATTATAACATTAATGATTATTTGGAAGATACAATTTATGATTTGGACTCAAGAGATTAGGGAAGTTCTATTATTCCTGCGAAGTGCCGGTGTTCTGCGCTGTATTGGTAGCAAAGACACTTGCGAGAGATCTCAATTTTCAACATCAGTTGCAATTGCAACTGTTGATACCTACTGATGATGACGAGGACATTGATATTTTGTTTCACTGATATCTTATTATTCCGCACAAGATCAGGTGGGTGATAGATTATGAAACATTTAAGTGAATAAACATTTTGATTCATACGTTAACATTTTAATTTTGCATATTTCGTAAAAAGTTAGCATATTTTCGACATCGATCTCGCATATTTTGTAGTTTCTGAGTTGGCAACACTGAACCTAACCTAGCAAAACCATAGTAGCCGTGGCGGTGGCGTCTGCGCTCGTAAAAGTAAATAAATCTTTTCTTTGCGTCTGCGCTGTATACATTTGGCTCCTGTTTTATTTAGTTTTTGGATTGCTGTTTTCCGTTGAGTTGAGCTATTGTTCCTCCGGCTATTACATCCAGAAATTGCGTTAAGAAAAAGGACTGTGTTGTTACAGATACAAGGAATTTGAAAGTCGACGGTGGCTGTGCACTCCCAGCACAGAATTAATAAATTTAATATCTCAGATGCAAGACATCATTGACCACATTTTGAAAAAGAGAATTTAAATAAACCAAATTTAAAAGAAGTCATTATCATTAGAACTGCCTTGATTACACTTGTAGATTTTAATTTTATTCAGTGTGTGGAACATGAAGAAAAAGTAACCGATTATTTAATCAATACGGTGAGCAGGTTTTTTATCTTCCACTATTGTAAAAATATAAATAAGATTTTAACTGGGAGGAGGGACGTCGATGAAAATGAAAATTATAAATATCAAATAAAAGCCAAAAAATACAATCAAAAATGTTTTAAAAGAAAGAAATAAAAAATTGATTTTACTTGGAGTTTTCTTTATTTAAAAACTAGAAAATAAATCTACAAATAATAAATTTTTGAACCTATACGGGTACCTATATAGCGTATTTGCGTATAGCTATGTTTATATGGTAATGTAGTAATGAAACATGGTATCAGATGGCGCTAGTTACGCATTACCGATTTTATAGTCGGAGTTTGGTCTCTATATAAGTAATGTACTCTGTGCCGAAATGGGTATTGTGAAGACTGTATGTCTCTATGACAAACTCTTTGGTCAAACGATTGAGCATTCTACAAGGTTTCCTAGCAACTGATGTTTTCTGTCTCTTTGATTTTTCTCAATTGATTGCACTTGTAAAATATTTATCTATTATTGTTTATTTATTTTACTAGCTACAAATAATACAGCAGTTCAGTTTATAAAGGTTTATTCTTGTAGCACTTTAGGCTTCGCGGCAAATATCAAATCTACCTCTCACGCTCTTCCACTGCGATTTATTCAATACTTAAAAGGTATTTATGTGGGTAAATACGTTAATTGGTGTTTTCGTTCGCTAAATTAGATTGCATTACCGTTAAATCCATTTTTACTCACGAGCCTCAGGACTATATTCACTATCTTTCTTTCTTTTTTGACGAAAGAACGAAATTAGTATATCTCAAGAAAATAACTTTTTTGCGATGGACTTATTTCATGAATTATTGAGAGATTGTTAAAGATTCTGACTTAGTAATTATCCGCCTAAGAGTAAATAACCATAAATACCAGTTTCTACTGAGTATTTAACGAAAACTGACAGTAAATATTTTTAATTGGTTTTTTACAGTAAAATCTTTTAGTTAGGGTCTTATTTGATCGGTATTGATGAGATCTTTGTTTAAACTTGGGGAGCATGGTCTCATGATAGCGCTGGAAGGTGTGTATGGGATCTCCTCAACAGATAGCAGTAGACCATTTGAGTTTGTACTTATTCGATTAGTATTTATGACATCTTTCTTGAAACTTGGTGACAAGTTCTTAGATGGCACAGCAAAGTACCCAAATTCTAGTGCCATCATCAGACCTTTCAGACACTAGATCTTCACAGCGGATAGTAGGAAACTATTCGAGTTTCGCCTTATTTAATCTGTATTATTGAGATCTTTAGCAGAACTTTCTGATAAGATCTGATTACGGCAAAGTAAGGTGATTAGTAAGTTAGATCTGGGAAAAAGAACGTGGTTACAGGATCTCCTCAACGGAGAACCTAGAATGATTCATATTCATTTATTTGATTTCAATAAAATCAAATTAACAAAAAACATAACATACCGTAACATGATTACACTATTTTTATTTTAAATGCACTAACCCGTGCTAAGGACAATTCAAAAACTTATATAGAGGCTAAAAATTCCACCCATGCCGGGATTCGAACCCGCGACCTCTGGCTATCCGTGCCAGCGCTCTATCCAACTGAGCTAATGGGCGACTCACCTAACTGCAAAGTAGGTAGGTACTCGGGGCTGCAAGTGATGCAAATTACTTCAGTCAGATGTCACTGCCTGTACGTAATTGTGAAGAAGAGCATTTAATCTGTATTATTGAGATCTTTAGCAGAACTTTCTGATAAGATCTGATTACGGCAAAGTAAGGTGATTAGTAAGTTAGATCTGGGAAAAAGAACGTGGTTACAGGATCTCCTCAACGGAGAACCTAGAATGATTCATATTCATTTATTTGATTTCAATAAAATCAAATTAACAAAAAACATAACATACCGTAACATGATTACACTATTTTTATTTTAAATGCACTAACCCGTGCTAAGGACAATTCAAAAACTTATATAGAGGCTAAAAATTCCACCCATGCCGGGATTCGAACCCGCGACCTCTGGCTATCCGTGCCAGCGCTCTATCCAACTGAGCTAATGGGCGACTCACCTAACTGCAAAGTAGGTAGGTACTCGGGGCTGCAAGTGATGCAAATTACTTCAGTCAGATGTCACTGCCTGTACGTAATTGTGAAGAAGAGCATTCTACAAGTTAGGTTTCCTAGCAACTGATGTTTTCTGTCTCTTTGATTTTTCTCAATTGATTGCACTTGTAGAATATTTATCTATTATTGTTTCTCTATTTTACTAGCTACAAATAATACAGTAGTTCAGTTTATAAACGTTTATTCTTGTAGCACTTTAGGCTTCACGGCAAATATCAAATCTACCTCTCACGCTCTTCCACTGCGATTTATTCAAAACTTAAAATGGTAGCATTTACGTGAAAACATACAAGATATTCAAACATGTCGAAGATACGTATTGAACCTTTAACTAAGGACAATTACGACACTTGGGCAATACAAGCTGAGGCTGTGCTAGTGAAAGACAAACTTTGGAAATATGTGCAAACTGCCCCAAGCGCTACTGCGAATGCTGAAGATATTGAAGGAGACAAACAAGCTAAGTCTACACTTATTCTTATGATCGCTCCATCAGAACTGAAGCAAATTAAACAATGCAAGACAGCAAAAAACATTTGGGACAAACTAAGAGAAATATACGCAAGCAAAGGTCCAGCTCGTAAAGCGTCACTTCTAAAACAGTTGATACTCACAAAGGGAACAATATACGAGAAAACCTGAACAGGTTTATGGACACTGTGGACAAGCTCGCTGACATGGATGTAATCATCAACGATGACCTGTTGACCATAATGATGCTCTATAGTCTTTCACCAGACTATGAAAACTTCAGAGTAGCTATTGAAAGCAGGGATACTTTACCTAAACCAGATGAGTTGAAAACTAAAATACTAGAAGAAAGTGAGGCTCGACACCAAACTCAAATGGAACCAACAACGAGTTCTCAAGCTCTTCAAGCTGCTCACTACGCTAAAACATGCAAAGTATGCAAAAACAAAAACGTTTACTTCAAAAACAGCTCTCACAAAATTTGCACAAAATGCTGGTCTAACGAAAACAAAAATAAGAAGACGAAGAAGGTGACATCAAAAAGTGAAACGTCAATGTGGAAGAAGACTGTCTACTCAACGTTCAACCTGCACATACAAATTGTAACTGGGTTCTGGATAGTGGATGCACTTCTCACATGACCTACGCAAGAGAACACTTTACAATGTTAAAGGAAGACTCTAGCAAACTTAACTTCGCTTCTAAAGACCAATCGACTGAGATTAAAGGACGAGGTACAGTTAAAGTTGTAACAAACGAATATGGTACAGTAAACCTTTTAGAAACGCTGTATGTACCTACCCTTACAACTAATCTCCTGTCTGTTGCAAAAATCACACAAAATGGTGGCACCGTAACTTTTACTGAAAACAGAGCTACAGTTACCAAGAACAACAAAATGATGATGACAGCTGAAAAGAAAAACAATCTTTATTATGTCAAAACGCAAATTAAACATGGTTGCACAGTAATACCTGAAACAAACATGGTGACAACTCAAGAAAACTCCATTGTAGACTGGCATAGAAAACTGGGACACATGAACGGCAAAGATCTTCACCTAGCGTTGAAAAACGAGACACTCATTGGCTTAAACTTCAACAAGGACGAGGTATTGTCAGATTGTGAGGCTTGCATTCAAGCAAAAATCACACAAGTGCCAAGCCCTAACCCAAGAACTACGCCCAGAACTACGCAACGTTTAGAAATTGTACACAGTGACGTCTGTGGCCTTATCAAAACGCCTTGCACTGGAGGTAACAAATACTTTGTTACATTCATCGATGACTACAGCAGATATGGCCGCGTGTACTTCCTGAAACACAAATCTGACGTACTGAAAAATTTCATAGACTATAAAGAAGAAATGGAAAACTTTACTGGCAACAAGATAAAATTTTTGCAATCTGATAACGGTACAGAATATATAAACAAAGAATTTCAAAACTACCTAAAGGCAAACGGCATTGCACAACGACTATCGGCACCCTACACGCCACACCAGAACGGTCTTGCAGAACGGAAAAATCGGACACTAGTAGAAAAAGCACGAGCTATGCTTATTGATTCCAAAGCCCCGATGCATCTATGGGCTGAAGCAGTTAATACAGCTAACTATTTAGCAAACAGAAGCATCAACAGTGCTATTGGAAATCAAACTCCATTCGAACGATGGGTACTAAGAAAGCCCTGCGTCAACCACTTACACCCGTTTGGATCTAAAGCCTTTGTTCTGAAGAAAGGTCCTAAAGGACATAAATTTGCGCCGAAAGCAACACCTGGTTTGTTCGTCGGTTACTCAGAAATCAGCAAAGCATACAAGATCCACATTCCACCTGAACGCAAGACAGTCATCTCAAAAGATGTCAAAATACTGAAGACACTCTTCTACGAGACATCTACAAACATTCTCAACAACGACACAACTTCTCTAGAGCAAAACCAAACCGCTCAAACAGAGATAATTGAAATAGAACTTGAGAATAATGAAGAAAACGCAATCGAAAGCCACCTGAATGACAGTGTTTATGAAGAATCCTTGGAGCAAGTAGACCAAATTGAAAGCACAACTCCTGACACTGAAAACGTTGACACTTTACAGCAAGACGAAACAAACATTAATGATGAATCTGTAAATGTAGAACCTATACAAAACCAACGGTATCTACGAGATCGATCATTATTACGGTTGCCACAACGGTACGATGACTTCGTGCTGGCAGCTGCTGATGAAGTTAACAAACACGGAGAACCTACTTTATACCAAGAAGCACTTAATTCATCTGACAAGGACAAATGGCTCGAAGCAATGCTAAGCGAGATCTCATCCCTCGATGAAAATGAAACGTGGGAACTTGTAAATTTACCAAATGGTAGAAAAGCCTTACCAAGCAAATGGGTTTATAAAATTAAAATGAACCCTGACGGAACCATTGAACGCTACAAAGCAAGATTGGTTATCAAAGGTTTTTCACAAACACCTGGAGTTGATTACAACAAAACATTTAGCCCGGTGGCTCGACTGAGTACCATTAGAGCTCTACTCGCTACATCAGTAAAACAAAACTTAAGACTTTTGCAATTCGACGTCACAACTGCATTCCTAAACGGGAAAGTTGAAGAACAGATCTTCATGAAACAACCTGAAGGTTTCAAAGATGGCACCGACCGTGTATGCCTTTTAAAACGAAGCCTGTATGGACTAAAGCAAGCTCCACGCTGCTGGAACACCTGCATTAACGATTTTTTGTTACAATCAGGATTCAAACAGTCTGAAGCTGATCCATGCCTATACACAAGAGTAAGAGGGACAAAGAAAGTCCATATCGCTTTGTACGTAGATGACGGACTCGTAGCCAGCAATAATGTTGAGGCTGAAACCGAATTTATTGATGAGTTACAAAATAAACTAAAGATCAGAACGTCACCTGCTACATATTTCCTTGGAATGGAGATTAGTACAGTGGATACCACGATCACTCTCCGTTAAACGTCTTATACAAAGAAACTCTTACAAAAATTCAACATGAGTAACTGCAAGTCTGCACCGACACCTATTGTCAAAGAAAACATGGGAGGAAAAGATGAACAAGGAACACAAGGTGAACCAAGTTTTCCTTACAGGCAAGCCGTAGGTGGACTGACATATTTAGCAGTCGCCACGATGCCTGACATATCTTACGCTGTAGGAATGGCATCAAGACATCTTGAAGCTCCATCCACTAAGGACATTGCACTCGTTAAACGAATTCTGCGCTATCTCAAAGGAACATCTGACATCGGTCTGGCATACTCGAAGGAGTCGCCAGAGAATATACTTTGTTATAGTGACTCTGATTTTGCTGGAGATCAATCTACTGGCAGGTCTACATCTGGTATGGTGTGCTTACTTGCTGGTGCTGCTGTTAGCTGGAGATCGCAACGCCAAAGTGTTGTATCCATATCCTCGACGGAAGCTGAAATAATCGCAGCCAGTGAGGCTTCTCAAGAACTTATATGGCTGAACAGCCTCTATAAGGACCTAATGAAGCTGAACAAGCCTACGGTTTACCTAGACAATGAGTCGGCAATGAAGCTGTCACAGAACCCTAAGTATGAGTACCATAAGCGTACTAAGCATATTAAGCTTAAGCATTTCTTCATCAGAGAATGTGTGGCCAATGAAGAACTTGAAGTGAAGCAAGTGTCTTCAGAGCTACAACTAGCTGACATGCTGACCAAACCGCTCTATGGACCCAGACTACAAGATTTGAGCAAGAGAGTCGGTCTCAACAGAATCTCTCGATCCTAAAAAAGTTGGGAGGGTGTGAAGACTGTATGTCTCTATGACAAACTCTTTGGTCAAACGATTGAGCATTCTACAAGTTAGGTTTCCTAGCAACTGATGTTTTCTGTCTCTTTGATTTTTCTCAATTGATTGCACTTGTAGAATATTTATCTATTATTGTTTCTCTATTTTACTAGCTACAAATAATACAGTAGTTCAGTTTATAAACGTTTATTCTTGTAGCACTTTAGGCTTCACGGCAAATATCAAATCTACCTCTCACGCTCTTCCACTGCGATTTATTCAAAACTTAAAAGTAATACAGAGAAATTTTCACTGATGCCGGTGAGTCGCCCATTAGCTCAGTTGGAAAGAGCGCTGGCACGGATAGCCAGAAGTCACGGGTTCGAATCCCGGCATGGGTGGAATTTTTAGCCTTTAAATAGGTTTTTGAAATGTCCTTAGCACGGGTTAGTGCATTAAAAATAAAATTAGTGTAATCATGTTACGGTATGTTATGTTTTTTGTTGATTTTATTGAAATCAAATAAATGAATATCATAAAATAAATGAATATCATAAAATAAATGAATATGAATCATTCTAGGTTCTCCGTTGAGGAGATCCTGTAACCACGTTCTTTTTCCCAGATCTAACTTACTAATCACCTTACTTTGCCGTAATCAGATCTTATCAGAAAGTTCTGCTAAAGATCTCAATAATACAGATTAAATAAGGCGAAACTCGAATAGTTTCCTACTATCCGCTGTGAAGATCTAGTGTCTGAAGGGTCTGATGATGACACTAGATTTTGGGTACTTTGCTGTGCCATCTAAGAACTTGTCACCAAGTTTCAACAAAGATCTCATAAATACTAATCGAATAAGTACAAACTCAAATGGTCTACTGCTATTCGTTGAGGAGATCCCATACACACCTTCCAGCGCTATCATGAGACCATGCTCCCCAAGTTTAAACAAAGATCTCATCAATACCGATCAAATAAGACCCTAACTAAAAGATTTTACTGTAAAAAACCAATAAAAAAATATTTACTGTCAGTTTTCGTTAAATAGGTACTCAGTAGAAACTGGTATTTATGGTAAGAATCTTTAACAATCTCTCAATAATTCATGAAATAAGTTCATCACAAAAAAGTTATTTTCTTGAGATATACTTATTTCGTTCTTTCTTCAAAAAAGAATGAAAGATAGTGAATATTGTCCTGAGGCTCGTGAGTAAAAATGGATTTAACGGAAATGCAATCTATTTTAGCGAACGAAAACGCCAATAAACGTATTTACCCTCATAAATACCCGTCGGGTAGATTCAATGGGAATATTTCCGCGAATCTACCCATTTCGGGTAAATACCCGGGTAGAATCACAACTCTACACCCTAGCGAGGACAACAAGGCAGTCTAAATCGAAAAATAATAGAAATTTAAAAATAATTAATTTATTCAACAAGGCTAATTACATACTATTTGGGATCCCACCATTATATTCTTGGTGACCTTTCTAACGCAGCAGACCAATTTGAATAAACAGTTTTTTGTTCTTTTCACGTTTCGATACTTTTCGATTTCGTTCGATGAATACGGCGGCACCGTGTCCTGTCTACAGGAAGTGCGCCCCGACGCCTAACTGTAGTCCAGGTGCCGGCGCGTCGCCCGCACACGCGCGCACCGGCACGCAGTAGTTGATCTCAGCGCGCGCCACCCGTCCCAGCCGGAGAGTGATACCCGCGCCGGCAGAAAAGCGTGCCTCAGTCAGGGCCTGCAGCGCGTTCGTAGTTTGGTCCGGCGGGGCCAAGCACCCTGCGTTCACAAACACGTGCGATCGGAACAGTTCTCCTAGCCCTCCCTTTCCAGGCTGGAAAGGCAGCGGCGTGTAGAGATGCAGACCAGAGCACCAGTAAACCCTACCACCTGTGGCCTGGCCCTCACTATGGGGCCCTACTCCTCTCTGTCTGAAACCACGCACAGTTGTAGGCCCGCCAAGGTAGAAGTGTTCACTGAGTTCTGTTCCGAACACGTCATGCAGGACTCCCATGGCACCAGTCAATTGCAGAACAACATTTTCAGCCAGAGGAATATTGGCTTCAGCTTGTAAATCACTCTTGAGATAAGCTACCCCACCGCCCAGCCCAGACACTTCACTGGTGAACTGAACTCTGGCACCACGAGTTGGGAAGATGGGCTCATCGCGGTGGTCCACAGTCACAATGTGGCGTAGAGCTGACTTCATCTGGGGGCCGCTGCTTTCTCGCACCTTGAAGCTTGTGGTCTTGCTGAGCACAGAAGTATCTCTGACTAGACCCTCCCATTGCAGGTTATGCTTTGTAGTGCCAGAACTCTTGAAAGCTACATCAAACAACAAGCCACGATCCAGTAGTCTATATCCAGACCACGGGTATTCATGATTCTGCTGGAACACAGAAGCTGAAAAAACAGGCACAAGGGGTTTCTGTGGGTAGGGCTTGATGGCAGTGAGTGAGAAGTTACTAGTGCTCCGGTAGCCCATACTGTACTCAGCCTGCAGCTTCTCACCGCGGCCGGCCACGTTGGGCATTTTCACTCCGATGACGAGGTTGCCTTCGTTTTCGCTCACTGTGGTGTTGATGCCGCCCACAATCCTGGACAACTCCTTCACTTGAAAAGTTACTTCGAGTCCTTCAGGCGTGGCGCCGGGGCCCGACGACACATCGATAAAAACCCCGATGTCGCGGAAGCACCCCATAGAATCGAGCGCTCGGCGCACCCTGTGTGCTCGCATGATGACATCCTCGAAGTCAGTCGCGTGAAAGAGATCATCGACGGTGCTACGGATGATATCGTCTTTCGTTCTGTTTAGACCGTCGACGTGCACACGGTCCACGCGCGCTCGTACTCCGTCCAGCTTGATGACGGGTTTAGGCATGGGCTCGTCGAACTCTATCGGCTCCTCGAACTCGAACAGTCCGCCGCCCATGTTCGCTTCGTTCTCTGCTTTTGCGTGAACTGTGCCCATTGTAACTGGTGCCTCAGCGGTGCCACTGTATGAGATTTATACTAAACGAGACCGATTTATTGTAAATTTTGAAATTTTTATTTGGAATTACATAAATATGTCAACATGTCAAATTTGACAGAATTACCGACGTAGACAATATAGAGTGAGGCTCATACAACACTTGTATGAGTCTGTCAATGCAACTCTTTACATCAGATTTTAAATGAATTCATAAATTAGAATATTCATTTCAAATTACTGAATATTTATCAATTTCAGTTCCTTACCTCTCTCAGCTACAGAAATATCTATCACTGTCTTGTCTATGATCATACAAATTGAAAGAATGAAAATCAGGTGACGTTTATATTACACAGATACTAACCCATTCTGTGATGGTCGAAGAAGTGGTGGTGGGGAAGTGGGAGTGTTAAGTTTGTTGTTGAATTTAGATTATTGTCTTCAATCAGATTAATTCTAACCGTGAACAATTTTATTACGGATAGAGGTGAAGGTGATCTACAATCCCATAGTATTACGTCGGACTGGCACTGGCACCAATTATTATTGAAACTGGACAGTCTCAAGCTAGTTTTGTGAAAGTTGGTTATTTGATCGAACATCTGATTCATTTCGACCTAACTAAATATAGGTAAGTGTGTAAAGTGCCTGCCTGCATCTCGGTGCCACTCGCCGAAAGTCTAAAAAGGGAGGTTACGAAGTATGAGTCATCAAGCAACTTCTTGGGCAGTTTGTTTACAGGATTTGTATTCTGACTTACAGAGAAAGTAAACATGGAACCGATAGAAGAAAAAGTGATAATGACGCCGAAGAGCAAGACAGCCACATCTACAACCTTGGTTATCGAGAGGAAGGCAGTGGAAGCTGAGGCCAGTGATAAAATCCATGTGGCTGGTGGAGACCACACGGGCATCATCATAAACAAGGAACAAGTCTATGGTAAAATGTAACCATCAATAACTACTACTACATAACAATTAAAAGCGGTGGTAGCGGAGCGGTGTAGAATGCCAACTTCTCAATCGGGAGGTCGTGGGTTCGAACCCCGGCATGTACCAATGACTTTGTTTTTTAAGTTATGTACATTTGTGAAATTATAGTAGCAATGCTACTCGCTGACGGTGAAGGAAAACATCGTAAGGAAACCCTAGTGTCTGACGTGTTAGCGTACCTCAGCGCTTGCTACGTACAATGGCCCAACTATGAGGCTAAGTGCGGAAATCTCAGGTCTAACTAACTACATAACAATTAAAGCCATTAAAATAAGAAGTGAATTATTTCCAACATTGTGACTTGGTAGCTTACTGATAACAGACATAGGTTCCGTGTAGAGTGGTGGCAGCACATTTGTGGATTTGTAAACTTATAACATGAAATACCACTTTCTGATGGTGAAGGATGATGAGGATGATTCTGAGGAAACCTGAGTATATGATGTGGTCACATATCTTAGCTCAGGGTATGTATAACTATGAGTCTAAGTCTAAGATCATAGGTCTCACTAACTAACAAGTGCTGGCACACATCCAGAATGCCTTTCCGAATTCTGAAAGAAATAAAACCTTAAATTCATTGACAATCATCTCTCTTATGCCATTTGCAACTGAATTGCCTGCAACGTAATAAATGATTCAATTTTTCAAATCAGTCTACTAAATCATAGCTCTTTTTGCGTGACACATAAGAGCCAGTGTAGTTTGAGGAACACATAATTGGGAGGCCTTATTTGACCTTGCTTCTTCCTGTTATGAGTTAGGGAGTTTCTGAAATGTGTTTCCTCTTGATGATTATTAACTATTACATTTAAACTCCAGCCCACTACTTAGTGACCAATAGATAAAGCACAAAACCGATAAAGTCCCATTAAAAGCTACATTGTGTGATAATGCAGTACTATGTAGTAGGTGGCCCATGACTCATGGGAGAAACAATGAACTTAGGCATTTCCCGCTGTTAGTAAGCTCTATAATTATCTCACATTGTGTGTCTTATTAATCTAATTATGTGCCTGTGTAGGTTTTTGAGTATCTTAATTTTGTCCATAGTGCTACTATAATATTAGCAATGACATGAGAATGTCTCTTAAAGTCATGCTGTGGCAACAACTGTCTATCACTAGATAACTGCATGCCAACTAGAACAGAATGTAGAACCTTGGGAGCTGGACTTAACAGGATTGCTGACCAGGTTATCTTGGTCTGTCTCTGTCTAACTGTTAATGTATATAGTTATTATTTGTAGAAGTTGATAATTTTTAAATTATTTAAAGTACTTTAAACATCAATTATCTATACTGAAGGAATGGTATTCGGCTTTGGGATTATTTCGATAAAATGCTGTATTTTATGTACATGTTTTAAGGTGTCTGCAGTACTCCTGTAAATACAATAAATGTATGTACACAAACAAATTAAATAATTTACTAAAATTTATTGCTAGCAGTTGTTACTAAAATAGCTTAAACAATTCAGGTATCCGTGGCTAATGAGACAGACCATTGTACTGCGATTATTTGAGTATTTTAGAGAAATCTTGTGTTTTTATAAATCACACTGAATATAAAGATAGGTACTTACTTTTTTTTTATAATCTTTATTTGAAAGGGTTTTGTACAAAAAATGACAATGTCACCCTTATAGATACAGACAGACAGACAGACAGCACAGATTTTGACGTTAATGCCACAAGTATTACATGTTACTTAAAATTTAACTTAAATGTTGCTTATTCTACTAACTCTAGCAGAAATAGGTACTTACTTATATTCCATGACAAACAAACATTGATTTTCTGAGATCATAACTAAATATTAAAATTTTTTCGCTAAGTAGGCTGACTCATCCATCACTGCTTAGATCACACAGAGCTTTTATTAGATAATTAGATAATTAGATAACCTCATTGAGGCCACTGTTCTCTATCACAGGTCAATGATATTTTCTTTGAAATTTTCTGTAATGTAAATTATGTCACACTACATACCTACTCACACTGATATTATTTACATAAAGGATGATAATAATATTACATTTCTTATTATAGGCACAAAACTTCTATCTCTTATTCTTTTTTCTTATTCTCTCTCATCTGTAGAAATACAAACTTATGTTTTACGGGTGTATTAGCTATGCTATACTCTTTCTACAGAGAATGGCGTCTCAGAGCCGTGCCATGCGCAGCTAGAGTTCCGGGTATACCTAGTCTCGGCGGCGACGAGCACCCACACGCGAGAGGCGCGTGCGCTGCGCTTCTGGTTCAAGCCTCAGCTGATTGGCTACGAGCGACAGCAAGAGGCCCATTCCTTCTTCCGGGAGCTTGTCAGTCCCCAGGACTTCCCTAAAGGTTAGATTCTTACTTTTTGGATCTACTTTTTCGCGCTCTTTATGTCATGTATGGTCAGCCCTCTGTTGCGCGGGGATAGTTTTTAGAACCAACGTCTATATTTTCTGGTAGCGAATTAGGCGTTTTGAGAGCGCGAGTGGCCCGCGTCTGTCAATGATAAATAGTAAGCAGTTATAGTTATATCAAAGTGTCATGATGATACAGGTCAATACTTTAGTGTAAACTGTATGTGACATAGTCTGATTAATCGGGTTTGACACGTACGTAGGTGTTACGGATAGGAAAATGTTGACAAAAGTATGATCTAACAGATCTTTTAAACCATATTTTGAACGTGTATTTAGTACGGTTTTGCTAGATATCTCGATTTGAGGATGACAAAAAATTAACGCGTTTGGCATGTCCCTCTATCTCGTCATCACCGTATTCATTAGTAATGATGTCTGTCTAGTTTTCATTAAATAATTCACGTTTATTTCCAGACTATGTTGGCTTCATAAAAAAAATCATCAAGCTGATGCAGCACAAATATAATCAGTTAAAGATCTTGGAGGTGGAGTTACGGCAAGAGGGTACCTGTGCGCCCCCCGCAGGTTTGTGTCCTTAACATTCCTTAACATTAACATTACCTCTTAGGAGTGGTGGCCTCACTATATAGGTTACGGGTTCGAATCCCGACTTTACGCAAAGATTATATTTTCTCATTTACGTATATTTGTGAATTCGTAGTAGCAATAGTACTCGCTAATGATTAAGGAAAACATACTGAGAAAACCCAAGTATCTGAGGTATTTTATTAATATAGGCAAAGGCACATTACATTTTTACCAAAAACAATTCGCGGCAGCGCCTGGCCATCAATAATGGCCATCAAGAATACTCCCTCTCTTTGTGTATGAAGGCATGTACCCTGCAGTGGGATGTATGTAAGCAACTTATGTATTGTCGCGGTCCTATCCCGAACCATCTAGAATAGTCGCCGCATGCTGCGTTTTAGTAAACAATAAACGCTGCAAGCAATAATGACTCGTATGTCCACTAGCGTAAGGTGCAAAACTCTTTAAATGAGTAACTGTTCGAGCGACCTTGCCGCGTGTACCGAGTGTAGGTACGTAGTTACGGGAATGTTCTAGAACCCTGGCCGGCGGATATAAATAGCGGCCGCCGCGGCGCGCTGTCAGTTCCGTTTGGAATAGCGAAGAGTGAACTTCGAGCGAACATACCTGCGATACGAGCGATAACCTACGACCTCAGCGATACTATTGGACTTCGATTGAACCTGCGATTGGAATCTACGTGTGGACTTCGTGTCGTGAAGACCTGCAGCCCAGACCCTGCGTGAATAAATCCTAAGAAGCTGTCATTGGTGTTTTACATCCAAATCCAGAACCCTAGCCCGTAACATTTGGTGTCAGAAGTGGGATTTGGAGATGCCACTGACTCCGAGAGAGGATACTTCTGGAGTGAGGACCAGGTCCAGAAGTGCTGCGGAGGCCACGCCCACTGCCCCTCAGGCCACGCCCACTGGCCATAGGGACACGCCCACTGGCCCCGCCCACCAGGCCACGCCCACCGACCAAGCCACGCCCCCTGGCCCCGCCCACCAGGCCACGCGCGTAGTGGAGACACAGCATACCTGCCCAGCGGCTCCGCCTACTGGCCACGCCTACCAGGCCACGCCCACCGCCCCCGTGCACCAGGCTCCGCCCACCGGCCTTGACCACCAGGTTTCACCAACCGACCAACAGGCTCCGCCTCGTAGCCACGCCCACCTGGCCACGCCCACCGAAGACATTAAACCTCAGTCACGTACAATGGAGGTTTTGGATATGTCGTGCCTGATGGCAATGCTGAAGGGCATGCGAGAAGAACAGAGCAAGCAGATGCAGTGCCTGCAAGAAGAACAGAGAGGCCTGCGAGAAGAACAGAGCAAGCAGATGCAGTGCCTGCAAGAAGAACAGAGAGGCCTGCGAGAAGAACAAAGAGGCCTGCGAGAAGAACAGAAGGCAGATCAACAGGTGATCCTTTCTGCCGTTACAAAGTTCAGTGATACGGTCGCTAAGCTACATGAAGATGTAGAGGTAGTGAACGAACGGGTTTCCGAATTAGAGGATGACCTAAAAAATGTGAAAACCAGCCTCACTGGACTAGAGCAGGAAGTTCGGCGTATTAAAGCTGCTGGAGTTACATCGAGCGGAGTTGTCAGCATAAACCACGGGCCTAAAGTGAAGGTGCCTCCGTACGATGGTACTACGTCTTGGGTCGCTTACCGCCAACAGTTCCAGACTGTCGCTGCTTCAAACGGGTGGACGGACGAACAGAGCCTGACAGCCCTCACCGTCGCGCTCAGAGGTTCGGCTTTATCTGTCCTGGAGGCACTGCCCACCTCAGGCAGCGAGTTCAAAGACCTGCTGGAGGCACTTGAGGCTAGATACGGGGAACGACACCTGGAACACGTTTTTCGTGCTCAGCTGCGCGACAGGACTCAGCGCCTGGGTGAAGGACTTCAACAATGGGCGTTGGAAATTGAGAAGCTGGTTCGAAAGGCGTACCCTTCTGCTGATAGTAAGATGGTGGACACGAATATTTTACAAGCCTTCGTCGACGGGATCAAGGATCTTGAAATTAGGGCTGCAGTAAAGCTTCGCCACCATTCTTCATTAAAAGAAGCTCTGGCACACGCCCTGGAAGTAGAAGCTGTGCGTCATGATATCCGGCAAGGGTATAAACTTCGAGAAGTTACGGAGGAGGTTAAAGAGATCAAGACACCTCCCAAGAGAAACTCCGGGCGCATGTGTTACAAGTGTGGGGAAAGAGGGCATCTGCAATTCACGTGTCCTAAGAAAGAAAGGCAACCGACCAAAACAGATGACAGACTGGATGCGTGTCTCAACAAAATAGAGCAGCGTTTTGAAGAGTTTGTGAAGAAGCATAACGCTGCGCCCTCCGCCGTGAATCAGGGAAACGAGTAAAAGCCAGGACTGCGGGGCGGGTACTGGCTGGAGCGGAGGAAGCCCCAGTAACCAGAATCTCACAAGCATGGAATGGGAACAGTCTACTAATATGCGGTGCAGTGAATAAAATAGAGTGCAAAATCACCCTAGATACAGGAGCCTCTAGAACAATAGTGAGACCAGACCTGGTGAAAGCTGTAGGGAGACACAAAGGCACCAGTTTATGCAGACTTCTCTCCGCTTCTGGCCAGCAGATACCCGTCCTGGGTGAAAGGTCGGTTACGATATGCGTTGGGGAGGCGTCATATATTCACAACGTAATCGTAGCCGAAATTATGGATGATTGCATTCTGGGCCTAGACTTTATGAAAAAACACAACTGTCACATCGATGTCACTAACGGTGTCTTTAAATGTGGTGATGAGGAGAACTTCATACTTGGCGGTCCCGATGGAAATGTCACGTGCCTGAAGAAAATCGTAATACCTAGACGAGCACAAACTGAAGTAAAGGTGCAGCTGCCTTCAAGTCAGAAGAATCAGCGGAATAGGTGTGTGCTGATTGAAGATACACGAGACAGTGCAGCCAGTCAGAAATTGCTGACAGCAAGAACTCTCGTCTATGGAGGCAAGACCGCTGTAGTAAGGGTTGTGAATATAGGCGATCGTGAGATTACCCTTAGCAAAGGTGACGTTATTGGAAGGTGTGAGGAAGCCGTTTGGATGAGAAGCTGCCAATCATCTCCAAGCTCAAACACATCGAATACCAGGAGTGAAATTATAGTCACTAAGCTCCTTGAGGATTCTAAGAGTAATCTGAGCTATTCGCAAAGCATGAAAGCTAAGAGGTTGCTACTGCGCTTTAGGGATATCTTCTCTGACGAAGGAAATCCTGGAAGAACATCGTTAGTTCAGCACAAAATTGACACCGGACAGGAGCGACCTATTCGTCAGCGAGCGAGGCGCATACCGATTGCCAAAGAAAAGGAAGTACAAGACATGTTGGACGACATGAAGAGAAACAAGATTATAGAACCTTCTGCTAGCCCATGGTGTTCTCCCGTTGTGTTGGTAAAGAAGAAAGATGGTAGCACAAGGTTCTGTGTAGACTATCGACGGCTTAACGATGTGACCAAGAAGGATAGTTATCCACTGCCACGAATAGACGATACCCTGGACACATTGAGTGGTATGAAATGGTTCTCGACATTAGATCTGAAATCGGGCTATTGGCAAGTGGAAATTGATCCGAAGGATAAAGAGAAGACAGCCTTTTCAACTGGCAAAGGTCTATGGCAATTTAACGTGATGCCTTTTGGATTGTGCAACGCGCCAGCTACATTCGAACGACTTATGGAGTGCGTACTGGCCGGATTAGTTGGGGAAGCCTGCCTTGTCTACTTGGATGACGTCATAATCATGGGTACGGATTTTGAGGACCACTTACAAAATCTAGAGCAAGTTTTTAAGAAGATAATGGGAGCAAACTTAAAGTTAAATCCGAAGAAATGCAGTTTATTTAAGAACAAGGTTAGCTATCTCGGCCATGTGATAACCAGCGAAGGCATACAGACAGATCCAGCCAAAATCGAAGCAGTGCAAAAATGGCCTACTCCCAAAGACAAGACTGAAGTGCGAGCATTTTTAGGGCTATGCTCATATTATAGACGGTTTGTTAAGGGGTTCTCTGAAATTGCCAAGCCTTTACACAGACTGACTGAAGACAAGCAGTCATTTCATTGGGATGACACATGTGAGAGTTCCTTTCAAAAATTAAGAAAATGTCTTTGCGAGACTCCAATTTTGGGATTTCCGCAACCTAACGGCCAATTCATTGTAGACACTGACGCCAGTAACACAGCGATCGGAGGAGTGTTATCGCAGAAACAAGGCGACAGAGAGGTTGTGATGGCCTATTTTAGTAAATCGCTATCGAAACCTGAAAGGAACTATTGTGTGACAAGAAGGGAGCTCTTGGCTGTGGTAAAGACAGTACAGCACTTCAGCAAATATCTCCTTGGCATGCGGTTTACGCTTCGCACTGACCACGCCGCCCTGAAGTGGCTGTTACAATTTAAAAATCCAGAGGGGCAAGTTGCTCGATGGATCGAACAACTGCAGGAGTACGACTTTATTATTGAACACCGCAGCGGAAAGGCGCATGGAAATGCTGACGCACTGTCAAGAAGGCCGTGTCCGGAAGACTGCAAGCACTGTGCCAAACAAGAGACAAAGGAACTGCCATTGAGATTGACAAAAATGAGTCCATCGAGATCTTGGGAAGATGAGGCGATGAAAGAAGCACAGGAAGATGACGAAGATGTACGGCTCATTGTCGCATGGAAGAAACGAGGCGAGGACAAGCCAAGATGGTGCGAAGTCGCTCCTACTAGTGCTGTCACCAAGGCATACTGGGCTCAATGGGACAGTTTTATTCTTAGGAACGGAATACTTTACCGAAAATGGGAGAAACCTAACGGCAGAGAGTTCCATCTTCAGATAGTTGTCCCAAGAGATAAGGTACAAGATGTCCTTCGTGAAGTACATGACGGCGTGTCAGGTGGACATTTGGGCGTAAAAAGGACTTTAACAAAGATTCGAGAAAGGTTTTACTGGCTCCATTGTCGAGAAGATGTGCAAGATTGGTGCCGCAAGTGTGTTACTTGCGCCGCGGTGAAAGGCCCACCAACTAGAAGCCGAGGAAATCTGCAACTTTATAACGTTGGTGCGCCATGGGAACGCATTGCAGTTGATGTGGCTGGACCGTTCCCAGTAACGGAATCAGGAAATAAGTATTTCATGGTAGTTATGGATTACTTCACTAAATGGCCAGAGGTATTCGCCATACCCAATCAAGAAGCCACGACTGTTGCCTCCAAGTTGTTTGAGGAAGTAGTTTGCCGGTTTGGTGTGCCCTTGGAAATACACTCCGACCAAGGCAGGAACTTTGAGTCTCAAGTATTTCAAGAACTCTGCAAAATATTGGGAATGCATAAGACTAGGACCACCCCATATCATCCTCAATCTGACGGCATGGTAGAAAGATTTAACCAAACACTTGAGAGACATTTAGCAAAAGTCGTTGACAGGCACCAGAGAGACTGGGACAAATACATACCGCCATTTCTTCTGGCCTACAGAACGGCAGAACATGAAAGCACGAAGGTAACCCCGGCGCGTGTAAATTTTGGCCGAGAACTGAGAATACCAGTAGATCTGCTGACTGGAGGCCCTCCTGACGACTCACGTTCTCTACACGACTACATTTCCGAGTTACGTGAGAAAATGCGAGAGATTCATGCCATAGTACGGGAAAACGGATTGGAGTCGAGTGAAAAGATGAAGACTAGGTATGACCGCCGAGCAAATACAAGCAGCTTCGAAGAAGGAGCACTAGTCTGGCTTCACAATGTAACTCGACGAAAAGGAAAATCTCCGAAATTGCAGACAAGATGGGAGGGACCGTACAAAGTGGTAACTCGGTTAAATGACGTGACGTACCGAATTCAACGGCAGCCAAGAGGTGCACAAAAAGTGGTTCACATCGATCGCTTAGCTCCTTATCACGGCAGTAATGAAGATGCTCGGGACGAGCATCTCTAAGAGGGGAGCAGTGTCGCGGTCCTATCCCGAACCATCTAGAATAGTCGCCGCATGCTGCGTTTTAGTAAACAATAAACGCTGCAAGCAATAATGACTCGTATGTCCACTAGCGTAAGGTGCAAAACTCTTTAAATGAGTAACTGTTCGAGCGACCTTGCCGCGTGTACCGAGTGTAGGTACGTAGTTACGGGAATGTTCTAGAACCCTGGCCGGCGGATATAAATAGCGGCCGCCGCGGCGCGCTGTCAGTTCCGTTTGGAATAGCGAAGAGTGAACTTCGAGCGAACATACCTGCGATACGAGCGATAACCTACGACCTCAGCGATACTATTGGACTTCGATTGAACCTGCGATTGGAATCTACGTGTGGACTTCGTGTCGTGAAGACCTGCAGCCCAGACCCTGCGTGAATAAATCCTAAGAAGCTGTCATTGGTGTTTTACATCCAAATCCAGAACCCTAGCCCGTAACAGTATATTATGCACCTACGTACAGATATCAGACGTTCATATCTACGCAAGTACAAAAAATCTTGTTTAACCTCAATTAACTTTCTTAGAAGACATTGTAATCAATGGTGTTAGAAATGTAAACATAAAAAATTAAATGTTTTAAGGTAATTAATATTTTGCAATGTGCCTTCTATCAGTGGCAATAATTTCTCTACTCCTGTTTGTAGATAGGTCTAAGAAAGGCAATCATATTGCCATGTGTTCTGTAGGTTCCAATAGTTAGTCAATTATGTACTATGTATGTTCTCAGGCTGAAAATTAAATATTGATATCAAAGGAAATACTGGCTATATTTAGTTGGTTTTCCCAATCATGGGAACTGAGCTTGTCAATTGTTTCAGTTTGAAGTCGTGTGAAATGTTCCCACTGATCACACATGTTAAGATACCGGCTTTTGAATACAATATAAGTCTATAACTTTTCCTCCTAATATAAGTATTTTTCAATGTAATAATATGTATTTGTTTTAAATCCTATCGTACAGAAGCCAATGGCGTTATAACGAGTAAGAGCATTATGTACAACTTATGTAATGGTTGTATGTATCATCGTATTTTAGTCAGCATGGTTTGTGTTTTGGCAGAATTAGATCTTTGACGTGTGTTTTATACCATCCATCTATCCACAATAGTAGGACGTTAATAATAAATTCTAAATCAGATATCAGAAGCCCCGTTCCAACCTTATTTCGAGTCAAACAGTCCACTATGATTTGAAAATAACTCTCCAAGGTTCTAAAGTATCTGAGTGATCATTCCACCAGTCAGCTGTCACCAGTTAGTTGCCCCCTGTGTATTAAGAGTAATTTCTGAAATGAGTAATACAGAAATGTCCTAATAGAGTTTGTGTTTTGCAACCACTGCACTATGAGTTTTTCCCATTTTTAATGTAATTTTATTAAACTCGTAGGCATCATCAACATCGCAGCCTTCAATAAATAATTGTCGTCGATAGAGCGACGTCAATTCTATTAACCATATATGGTTTTAAGTATTATCTATGAAACAGCGTCACTGAAAAGAAACAATTTTCTACTATGCATTTTAAAATACCCTGGTGCAATTTAGATTATACTGTATTTAGGTACTGTATAAGTAATATAAATATACCAATATGTTTCGTCGCCAAAGATTTAGAAACGCATTTTCTACATGCTGAGCTTGATATTCCGGACCGATAAGTCCGTGTAGCGGGGTTTCTGACATTCCTTCCTTGACATCTCCGAAACTTTAGAATCCACCGGTAACACTTCCTTAGTTGTTTATTAAACCAGATATTTGATATAATTAATCACAATCAGCAGGAAAATTTGCATGCTAGCTACACTGACTATTTATTAATGTAAAATAGTACCCTATTTGCAATGCTGTGTAATAGTAAACTTGTCTAGTAAACCGCTACCTATATTAAAATGAAACGTTATATTCACAATCATTTTCATGCCACCGTAGTGATTCCTCAAAAATCTTACTTTAATTACTGATTGATTATTTATTTATTTTATTCGGGTATAAAAATACTAATCGTTGATTATGATTTCAGCCTTCATAGAAGAGCGGGTTTCAAGCCAATCGCCCGTGCTGTCAGAGCAAAGAGTATTGGACATGATAGAAAATGCATACCCGAATCCCCTGTCGGTGGACGATTTTGTCACGTAAGCATATTTTCATAGTCATGAATAAAATCGCACTGCACTATATTGTATGGAATCAGGCGTCGCGGAAATCGGTTTGATCACCAAGCACGAGTCGGATTCGCGATCCATTTTTTGCATCGAGTACGCAATACTAAAAAGTACTGACATTAGGTTTCCACCTGATTTTACATCTGACATATTGTCTCGCTTGCACATTCTAATACTTTTCATAATTGTGAATAAATTGTGTATGTATGCTTTTGAAAAATTTGGTCTAAGGGTTTGATGATCTCAAAGGTTCTCGAGTGGAGATTCGAGAACCTTTGCACCCCATTAACCCCACCCTATGCACCCCACCCCATTAATCGGTTCTTCGGCATATGTGATCAGCCCACTACCACTTCGGCTTCCTAATCTATAGAGGAATTGCGAACGCGATGCTCACGCATCTTCTTCTTCTTTGTATTTGCCTCTTCCCATTGTTTGGGGTCGGCTCTCCTCGTTCTTTTCTGTCCAGGAACGAGGATTTTCTGTCCTGGGTTGTCCGCTCGCTCAACTAGGCTCGCTCCAAATCCTTTGCTACCCACCAGGCAACGCGTATAACGCGATGCTCACGCATATTAAAAATTAAAGTTTACCGAAACGCGATTAGACGTTGCATCTACGTAATGAGATGTTTTATACAGCGTCCAGTGGCATCCTCACTCACACAAGATGGGTGAAGGGACCACTCGGATGCTGTAGTGATGGTTTTAGTTGGTGTAGACCATTTTTTGTTTAAAAAAATGCACTTGTTTCAGGGCCGGAAAATGGTCGAAAGTTGAGGTGAAGGACGCTTTAGAATCACTAGAGGAGAAAGGCCTTACGCGCACTATGTCAGAGGGGCTTTATATCAGACAGCATAGCATAGACACGCAGGTAAGCTGTCCAACTATAAACAAGTCTACACAATCAAATAAAATGTGGAGACTGTGAAGTTCAGTCTGGGTGTATTCCATGTCTTTACCTGGTTACCATGGCACAGGGTATCCTAGTTTGGGACCAGGACAAGTGATTTTGTTTCGTGGAAGTTATTTATTTATAAGTTAGATGTTGTAGAACTTTGTATAAAGTTTGGCTCACAGATAGAGTGTGACATTAGTTATAATATTAAGATAAAAGTACATAAGAATATTATTAATTGATATGGAGCAGAGAGCATAACAGAGATATGGAGCAGCTGAAATTTTTTGTGGTTTTCCAGTCCATCTAGTGGCTATGCACCCAAATTTACCGGAAATGGTAATCAGACATATCACCGTTAATCTAACAAGACGAGTCAATGAACGAGAAGTCAAGGCAACGAACACGACTAATAATAAATAACTTCCACACAACACTGTCTATGATAACCAGGCAAGGAAATTGGAATTGTGAATAAGTTAGCAACACGTATTCTGTCGTCTGGAGATCGTTTTTGGAATATTTGAACGAATTGTGTTTTTAAATAACTTCAAAAAAGGAGGAGTTTATCAATTCGACGCGTATATTACTTATTTTTTTTTACTATGTTCTCGCATAACTTCGTCAAATCTTTATTTGACAGATTTCGACATTTATAAATAAGGTCGAAAAAGTATAACTACGCCTATCGATATCGATCACAAAGAATATCATAAACATTTGAGCCTCTGGTGTATAAACATAATACCCATTTTCCCCCCATTTAGGTGGTGAAGCAAATGCCAACGCTGTGCTCATCGCGGCAGCCCAGCATCGCCGTGGTGACGGCGCTCTACTGCGAGAAGCAGGCCGTGGACGCCATGATGGATAACCAGGAGACGTTCGTGCGGTTCACCACTGTCGGTGAGTGCTGACTTCACACAGTAAAACTCTTCGGCCTGAGGCGTACGGAAAAGACGTAGGACGAGGGCGCAGAAATGACGCGATGCGTTGTTAAAATTCGCGTACTTGCCCCGTCATATCTGTGAAGTCACGGGACCGATTTTATATCAAAAGTGAATGCAAGGACGCCTCGACTTTTCCGCGTTCTTGTCCCACCTCCTTACTGTGTGATCTACGATTAAGTAAAACGTCTACAGGAGAGAGCGGGTGATCTTGCTCTTCCACTACAAAGGGAAATTTCCCGCCAGGCAGATCGTATGCCTAAGGATGGCCGGTCCAACTGTTGTTAGTCGGATATTATATTTATAGTATGTCATGTGAAACACATTGATTGCGCGATGCAGGAATGTTGGAGTTTATAGTGCGTGCGTAGAGTTGACATGTGACACGTCACATGACGAAAACTACGAAGCGTTAAATTTCTAGAGTCTTGGAAATTACAGATATTTGCCCCAACTGCGGTAATATTCATCGGAAAATTGGGGCCGCCATATACCTATCCTGTATCCACGTCGCTGTTACTTTTTGTAGCCACATGATAGTATTAAGGCTGTTATGTCTGCTGGCAAGCTATCTCGCTCGTAATATTTCACATTCGACAGGAATGTCCTCCGTCTCTGGATATCCTTGCCGTTCGGACATTGTGTATCATTTTTAATGACTAATAAAAGTTGCAAAGTTTTGAAAATTGTAGTTTTGTTAGACCACATTTTTAAAAAACATTACAAATTATATTCTAGTTAAGTTTTAGAAAATAAAATAAAGGGCAGGCATTTCGTTTAAAATTTTACATAAGTACCCAGGTTTTAGATAGGTCGGTATAAACCATTTTTTTATGTAAATGGGTAGCGGTTCTGGCGACAGATTGGTGCAGTGGCGTCATGGAGCACCTGGTTTAGGACCCTTGTGTACCTTTCACGGCCAAGTCACACAACAATAAATATAATAATAAACAGATCGCAGTAAGGAACCTTAGACTTGACATGACTTTGTCTAGATTTCATTACTTTTTAAAGATAAACGAGCACCTCCATCGAGACTTGGCTAGTATTCACAAAATGTTTTTGGTGGGATTTCACTTCTTTTCGTAGAAACGTGGGCATATTGATTAATTTTATTAGATTTTCTTATAAAATAAATCAATCCGTCCCCCCCTAAATCAAGGGCAGTAGAAAAATGTCGTAAACGACTGTAACGCGGCCAGTTGCCACTTCGCCATATAAGGTTATCGGATAAACAAAACGTAAGCGCGTTTTAAAATACAGTCAGCGCCATCTAGCGACGTGTGCGGGTATCACCGCCACTCTTAGTCCAATGCATTATATTTTGACCAAATTTTGAGCGACATAATAAAATAAATAATAATCTTAAAAACCTATTTAGAGGCTAAAAATTCCACCCATTTCCACCCGGATTCGAACCCGCGACCTCTGGCTATCCGTGCCAGCGCTCTTTCCAGCTGAGCTAATGGGCGACTCATCAGTGAAATTTCGAACCTCTTTACACTATTCTCTCTATTATACGTACAGGCAGCGACATCTGGCTGAAGTAAATTGCATCACTTACAGCCCCGAGTACCTACTTTGCAGTTAGGTTTTTACATCGGAATGATATCGCTGTACCCACATGATTATACTATTTTAATTTTTAATGCACTAACCCGTGCTAAGGACAATTTTAAAAACCTATTTAGAGGCTAAAAATTCCACCCATGCCGGGATTCGAACCCGCGACCTCTGGCTATCCGTGCCAGCGCTCTTTCCAACTGAGCTAATGGGCAACTCACCGGCATCAGTGAAATTTCGAACCTCTTTACACTATTCTCTATATTACGTACAGGCAGCGACATCTGGCTGAAGTAAATTGCATCTCTTACAGCCCCGCATTAAAAATTAAAATAGTATAATCATGTGGGTACAGCGATATCATTCCGATGTAAAAACTTAACTGCAAAGTAGGTACTCGGGGCTGTAAGTGATGCAATTTACTTCAGCCAGATGTCGCTGCCTGTACGTATAATACAGAGAATAGTGTAAAGAGGTTCGAAATTTCACTGATGCCGGTGAGTCGCCCATTAGCTCAGTTGGAAAGAGCGCTGGCACGGATAGCCAGAAGTCGCGGGTTCGAATCCCGGCATGGGTGGAATTTTTAGCCTCTAAATAGGTTTTTAAAATTGTCCTTAGCACGGGTTAGTGCATTAAAAATAAAATAGTATAAATAATAATCTTCTAATAGTTTGGTTGGGCTCTTGTGTTATGTGTTCTGCCAGGGTCACCAGGTACTCAAGATCTTCGATTTTCCTAGTTTTCCCTTTATGTGGCCGTTAAACCCTAACTCTGTACCAAATTTCAGCTCTCTGAGTTTATGGGAAGTACTAGTTCTATTTTGATGATCATCAGTGAGTGAGTGTCATAAATGCGAAACTTTGCTGTCGCTTAACTTCTGAACTAAATGACCTACAGACTTGAAATTTTGGATTTTAAGTATGTGACTATAGCTTACTAGATGACGAAAATTTCGGCGTTCTGGTCTTATCTAGAGGTTCTCAAACAGGGGCCTGAAAATGCGGCGAAATGGTTCCTGTAAATATAGTTACGAGAGTGTTTGCTTCGCGCTCGACTTGGCGTGGGCACTGCCGTGCCCCCTGATTATGTGTGAGAACGGAGACCAATACCTTCCGTATTAGCACGGCAGGGTAGTACAAATGGTTTCCAATACAAAATCAAATTTTGCCTGATATACCATGTCACGATGGACAGTAGATTACAGATAAGTTCAAAGTTGAATTTTAATAAAACAACAATTCGACCATTTCTAAAACACCTATTTACAATTTAATTTTTCAAATTCATGATACAGAATAAAAAAGTAGTTCTTCTATTCATATTGTCTGGTTCAAGGATAGTATCGTAAAAATATTGAAATAAGTTCCGATGATTCTGAAAATGAAATGGACATTGACTGCACTCCACCAGATTTAAGATCGGAAGCTAAATTAGGGATGGGAAACCTGCTTCCAGCTAAATCAAAAGAAAAACAATAACATTTTCGTTCAATAATTTGTCCTAACATGAGCAATATCCATTAATATTAATTAAATGTATTACTGTAAAAGGCCCTTTTTTATTTCCTTGCATTTTTTTAAGAAAAGCACTATATATCCCTCGGCCGAAATGGCAATTGCCTGTCTCGTATCATTGAAGTCCTCGCCTGCGGCTCGGCCTTCAAACTCATACTCGACCTGCAATTGCCTATTTCGCTGCCTTTGCAAAAATGTACTATTTTTAAGATGTTTCTTTCTTAAAAAAAATCTTTTAGTGCTTACGAAAATTTTAGATTTGCTCTTATTCGTAGGTTTGTAATTCTTGGTTTATCGTGTCGTGTTGGTTTGGACAGATGTTTACTACTGTTTTATACTTAACTAGCTGTGCCCCGCGGTGTTACCCGCGGTCTATTAGGGAATAAGATATTCCGCAGTAAACTTAGATTATGTGTTAATCTAGGGTGTCAGCTAACTCCATACCAAATTTTAATAAAATCGCTCCAGCCGTTAAGACGTAAAGAAGTAACAAACATACACACTCACACACTTTCGCTTTTGAAATATTAGTGTGATAAATTTTTGATATGTTGCTTCTCTATGGATTTCCGATAATTTTATCCTTAGCATTAGCAATGACATCGAGCTCTAGAATTCTATAATGAATAAAGTGAAGTTCTCGCTAGTATGAAGCTTTCAACGTTGTTTAGGCGATACTGCACATTTTTAGATAATACTTTTGACGTTTCAACCAGTGGGGCCGTTAAATAAATTATTTTCTCGCATCCTCGCGATCTGATTAGCAGCGTGTAAACAAGGTTTATTTGAAATGAATCTCAACTAAAGAAAATCCGGGACAAGATACGTAAAAGTACTTTTTATTATTTGTTAACTTTACTAAACTCCGCTGAATTCCAATTTACGTCACGCGAGATAGTCATTTAGACAAGATATTTGCCGTGTATTATACTAGGTTAATGTCCGAAACATGGACGCTCACAAAACAGAACATGCACCGAGTTAAAGTAGCACAGAGAGCTATGGAGCGTTCCATGTTGGGCCTTAGACTCGTAGATCGGGTTCCAAATATCGTTATTCGACGTAAAACGAAGGTTGACGATGTAGGGGAACGGATCTCGAGACTTAAGTGGAGGTGGGCGGGGCACTTGGCAAGGCAGGAAGACGGCAGGTGGACCAGAGCAGTCACAGAGTGGCGGCCGAGAACGGGAAAGCGGTCGGTGGGCAGACCGGCGGCCCGATGGTCAGACGATGTGGCAGAGTCAGTGGAGGGTCCTTGAATGAGGATGGCGAGAGACCGTGAGGCTTGGCATAATGGGGAAAAGGCCTATACCCAGCAGTGGGCAGCGGTGGGCTGATGATGATGATGATACTAGGTTAGCAAATTCGTGAGACATAAATAACTTCCACACTACATGATATCAATCTTGTCCTGGTCTTAAACTAGGATACCCTGAGCTATGCTAACCAGGCAAGTGGCAAGGACATCACTACAAATACACCCAGAGGCAACATTTTGTAGTGGGAATCGAACCCACGGCCTCCGGCATGGTAATCAGACGTGATAACGCTAGACCAACGAGGCAGTCAAACTATTGATCTAAACATGGTCAACATAAGGTACAACGGTGCGTACATACCAATAAGTTTCTTTGGAAAGCCAACATTTGAATTTCAAAATATCAAGGGATCTTTTTAGTATTCCCGTCACAGAAAACTCTATCAAACTTGGAATACCGATAGTGTGTTTCGGAATAGTCCCGTCAAACTTGAGGATAATTCTATTCATCAATACAAACAATTAGTATGGATCCGACTGAAAATCAGCGTTGCTACTGATCTCTCGGTTGCAACATTATGTTGAGTCGGGCCCATTTTGGGGACTCAATACTTCAAACTTTCCTATATATTTTTTTTGTTATAACTATGTATTGTTTGTTTTGTGTTATCTATATTTTTTGCCGTTACCTGCTATTCGGCTTGTAAATACTTTTATTTTGTGTGATTTTATTTTGGTCGTCAATAAGTCAATAGGTCGTCTTTCTTTCTCCTCTCAATTTTCATTGTCATGAAACCATCCCTGAATATCGAAAATATATGAGCCCGTTGCGTCCAGAGAGCCGAAACAAATGTTACCTTTAAAATACTTATAATTTTTTTTATTATTTGCTTATACGAGGAAAAAATGGAATTTTTGTTATTTTGTTTTTGAATTGTTTGTTAAGAATGTAGTAAAGAAGCGATTCTTATGGCAGTTTTCCATTAGTTGTCAATGTATGGCCTCTTTAAAAAGTGCAATGTGTGTAAGATTCACTCCATAATACTTCCGATTTCTAAGTACGAGTATCAAGAATTAATCTGACAAAATGAAACATCAACAATTTAAGTTATTTATATAATAAATAAGACAGTATCAAGCACAAAGTTGCTCCAGGCGGATGTGGGAGAACTGGTTTTCGTTTTGATATGCAAGTAGACGGGGAATGATGTGTCTTCTTGCTTATAACAACCCATCAATCTTTATATCTAGGCACTTTACTCAGTAACGTTAGGGCCTAATTTGTAACTACAATGTAAAGGTTAATGTGCTGTTGACTGCTATAACTATTAACTTTTTCCACGGGTTAAAAGGAAAAGGAAAATGTTCGTTATTTAAAATTATTTTATTGTTATTTTTACCACGAGGATATCCGGCTTTACTTATCTACAAATAGGTAGTTAACACGAAAAGGCACAAACTTTTTAGTGAAATCATCGCCTCTTCAATATTCTGTATGTAACGGTACAAGCTAACAATAATAGTACGATTTATTCACACAAAAGCGTTCGGCCTCGAAGTCTCTGTAAAACATAAAGCATCGAAATAATGCGCGTCTGAAGACGCTGTCACAAACACCCAAAGCGCAGCGAGGAATGATTTTTTTTTATGGAAGCAGCTGTTAGACTACTGACCAGTTCAGTTCTATAAAAAGAAGTGCTGGCACCTGATGTTGCTACGTGTGGCTGCGCCTTTACAAAATGAAATCGTGGCTTACGTAATAGTCACTCGACCTTCAAGGTCAGATTGCCATGAAAAACAGCCGCACAGCATCATCTACTTATTGTACAACATTATAATGAGAAATGCGTTACATTTTGGACATCATCTGTTGTATTCTAAGACTAGGCAATAAAATTAACAGTTTACGATCTTTATGGTGGGATCTACTGACTATTAAAACAAATTTAAACTGAAGAAAATGGCTATACTATCTTAAATGGATAAATACATACTAGATCAATTTACAACTAATGACCTTGGCAAAAATATCCCATTGACAAGCCACTCCGATTTCGTGATGACATCAGCCTACCGCTACAGAAAAGTATCATTTCGAATGAATTATCTAAAGATATAGATGATAGTTAAAGCTATTACAAACATACAACGTTCACTTAATTCCTAGTACAAAAGCGATTATAAATAAATTATAAATGTATATTTAGATCACAGGTATTTAAGCGGTACTTCGATAGAAAACTAATTGAAGAGACCTCTTGTGTCTTCGAATCAAAATAACACTAACCTAATCATCAGTGCTCACAGCTTGACAACGTGCGATTTCGTTTGTCATGCGTTTTAACATCATACAGTGCCTGCGAACAACCGTAGGCCTCTCATACTGATACATGCAAGCTATAAAACGCATGAGAAACGAAGAAATGCGTTGTTATGCTACAAGTACTGGTACTTACTTTAGTTCATTTCAAATGCCAACTTGGTCACTTTTTCGACATCCCCACTTAATGTAAGATATCTAATTTGGCTCAAGTTGTGCTTCAAGGTAACTTGTTCAAAAGATGATCCACCTATGAACACATCCATATATACTTCTCCATTTGGATTTGAGTTTATATTCACCGCAAAGGTAAGCTCCAAGTTCGTTCCTGGAAATGAGACAAGGAAAGCATTAAAGCCATTTGGTAATAAATGATCTTATTAAGGAATTACAAATAGAAAGACATGCTCGGTGGCTAGTGGTACTACCAGTGGAACTATCAGTAGTACCACGGGCAAATTTTCTTCCCGTAGTACTATAGACCTCTTGGTAGTACTACGGAAAGAAAATCTAAAAGTGGTACTACTAGCATTGCTGTAGGATTTTTTTTAACCCTCTTTTACTAGCAGTCGCCGTTGTCGTCCTAGAAAACAAAGTAAAATAATATTTTTTTAACTTTGAATATGTTTTATTTTTGACTAAAGAACTTATAATTATTGG
This sequence comes from Yponomeuta sedellus, assembly GCA_934045075.1. Taxonomy (NCBI): domain Eukaryota; kingdom Metazoa; phylum Arthropoda; class Insecta; order Lepidoptera; family Yponomeutidae; genus Yponomeuta; species Yponomeuta sedellus. The sequence goes on along the minus strand of OW203727.1, from coordinate 8,837,129 downwards.
TTACTTTATCTTACATCGACTAGATAACAAAAAAGTTTTTTCACTTTTTTTCTAGGATGACAAGAGCAATTGCTAGAAAAAAGGGGTTAAAAATACATAAAACGCATTACTACAATGTTAACTAACATTGTAGTAATATATTTAATATATTTTATGTATTGATTATGATGAGGAAGTACCACGGCTAATATTTTTTTTCCTATTGTATTACTGTAATACTATAGGAAAAAAAATATTAGCCGTGGTACTACCACAAAGCGGTCAAGTAATCATTACTTGACCGCTTTGTGGTACTAGGGGAAGTAAATTTTGCCCGTGGTATTACTGGTAATACAGAGGGCATGAACATGTTAATTTTTCTGTCTGTCATACAATTACGTTGCTCAATATCAGTGTCACACCTCAGTTATCCACTTAAACACAATATGCCCTATGTATGATTCATATCACACCTTATAACTATACAACACAGCAGACCTAAGATTCCTTACACACATGTGTGTTAAAAGATACATAATGTAGGGTTTCGGTCAACATTATCTTATTTACTTAATATTTAGACTATTGTCAGACTCCATCTTCTGTATACTCTTTCGTTGTTAGAAGTAAATAGGTTACAGGTAGGCCATGTGTCAAGGGCGGTGGTATCGGAGCGGTGTAGAACGCCGACCTATCAATCGGGAGGTCGTGGGTTCAAACCCTGGCATGTACCAATGACTTTGTTTTCTAAGTTATGTACATTTGTGAAATTATAGTAGCAATACCACTCGCCGACGTGAGGAAACCCTAGTGTCTGAAGTGTTAACATACCTCAGCGCTTGCTACGTACAATGGCCCAACTATGAGGCTAAGTGCGGAAATCTCAGGTCTTACTAACTAACTAGGCCATGTGTATCATTATGATCTAGAAGGCTGTCAAAGAACTTGCCTGCAAGAGGAGTATGTAAAAGAATACTGTTTTGAATAAAGTGTAGATATTCTGAACACAAAATTGCTGAGATAAAAGAGTAATGTGACGCACAGCATATTAACAATACATAGCCCAGGGTATCCTAGTTTGGGACCAAGATAATGGATTGCGCTATGTGGATATTTTTAAGTTAGTTGGTGCTTATGTCTACAATTTAAATATTTGTTATGAAAAATATAGAACTGTTTACCTCCAAACATATCAGATGCCGAAGATTCTGCATATACTGTTTCATGCTGTCCATTCTGTATGACTCTCAAGGAAACATCATTTGTGTTGAAGTTGACCGCTAACTGGCAGGCAATGTTCTGATAATCAATGTAACCTTCCCCCGTAACAAGATTCACGAACAACCTAAAAAAACAGCAAAAGAAAAGTTTTTGTTGTTATCAATTCATAAACGTTAGAGTAGGCAGTGGAAAATAATGTGGAATAGCCTATCAAATTTGGTATGTAGTAACAATATTTTTCCCTGAATTTTCATGATTACACTATTTACATCTGAAATGTTCTGATTATTGTTATGTACACAATGATACTAATAGGAACTCTTTACAATTGCACAATCGTGAACAAGAATGGCAAAACCAGGAATATATTTTCAATACCAGCCTGAATATTACAATGGCACAAATCAAGCATATTCCTAAAATGTCACAATTCGACAATTAATGTAACAACACTGTAACATGTCTCGACTTTCGCCATTCAGAACGCGACTAGAGTCGTCGTACCATAGGCAGAACTCTCTTGTGACTGTATCACTAAACTGGTATTATTCATTTTTGTGAAATCTATTATCTTCGAGGTGACGCACATATATTTAATAAATCTACACCCTTTTTTTCATGCCCTTAGGAATGTTGTTGAGTTACAACAGTTGCCTACCAAATTACCAAAATCATTCACTTGTACTTACGTTTGTGGATTGCTTCTGAGGCTGCCAGCCACGTCGACCCTGTCCCCGATCTTCAGGGTCCTCGGCAGCAGGAACATGATCTCGTTGTCGTACTGGGGCGTCGGCCACGGCGGGAGTGCCGTCGTCAGCTGCGTCGAACCGCCGTTCAGACCCGGCCCGTACGCTGCCTCTCGCTCACCGTCCCTTACGCTTCTAAATTAAACAGACAACATGCAGGCTTAGCTACAACCAGCCGCGCGTATTAACACGAGCCGGTATTCGAACTATGAATATTGTATTAGTCACGCATGCGATGCTAATCTTATCGTAAATATATCGCTGGAGTGGAGCGGGCCCAACTAACCTCACTTTATAGCGCAACTCTCGATTTTAATGTTTGTTCAAGTGTTCGTTAAGTCTTTTATTACTCGCAAGTTAGGTATCTGCAATATCTTTGAGGAAATTAAGTGTCAAACAAAAACACCGTAATAATCGGGACGGAACCTGAGAATTAGGGATTACCAGGTTTTGTTTACGTTTTTGTTTGACGTTTGGTTTTTTTTTACCCCTAGTGCGCAGAGTTCTAGCTAAACAGCCAGACTTTATAAAAATGTTACGATTCTTATCAGTGAAGGAAAAAAATCATATATTGAAAACAGAGTTTTCTTTCGTGTAATTAATTTATTATCCTGCTTATTTTCTTTAAACGGAAAAGGTATTCCATGAGAAATTGCACTACCTACGTAGATATTGCAATCGATAAAAATAGCGCCTGATAAAATTCTGCTGAAACGTTAAATGAACTTATCAAAAGGAACAAACTGTACCTACATAAAAGGAAATTCATGCGTACCCAACTGCGCAATCCCAGCATGCCTTTAACATTTTAGCACATTCACACATTTGGTTATTTCAATATGAGGACACGACCGCGAGACACTGGCTCGTTGCACTCGGCCGTCGATCCATCTGCGATCCGTTACTCAATCACGATACTAATTCAATTCCCGGCGGGCGCACACCGGTGACGAAAAACAAACAAGTACACAACTCGAGCTGACGGCTACGCGTCATCCGACACGTATTTACGCGACTACCGAGCGAAGTTAACTGAATCTCGAATACTTACTGCTATCCACGGAGGCAGTATGCGCTAATCGATGTAGGCAGAACCTACCTACAAAACGTGTTTATTAAACTATTTTATACGAAACATAATATTGACCATGGATATTACATAAAAAAGAACATGTAAGGCGTAATTAAAAATTGTTTTTATACGGATTTATGCTCGTTTATTACATTTTTTACAATTTTCCAACGTTTCGGCACTTTTTCAGGTGCCGTGGTCCCGGATGACTATGAGGATGGATGTAAGGCGTTCTTATATCTGTAAGACATTAAAATGTTAGGGTTGATCAACTTACGACTTTCTCATTCTCGGTACATCCTCAGCAACGTAACCAACCATGTTAGCAGGCAGGCGAATATACCTATGATAATTTTATCACACAAGACTACTTAGTGCGTGAATCGAATCAAAAATATCACTATTTCGATTACTTAGCCTTGAAACTACATTAAACCGTAACTTAACTGTCTCATAGGTGTATAAATATGCACTTGCAACGCTACTGCGACCCGGCGACACTACGCCCACTGAAATTGGTGTCGCGGTTTTAAACATTGCATATAGTCTGGCTTGACTCACTATTTCGTGACCACATGTAAAAAAAATAGGTAAATTAAATACGCAATATAAATTAAATTTATTACATACGTAAAACAATTGAATCACTTTCCCAAAAACCCGAATAATCGACGTGCGTGCCTAAACGGCGAAATTAAAGTAGAGCTGGGCTGGTCATGTCAGTAGCATGCTCCCGGACAGGTTGAATCACTTTTCCAATAACCCGAATAATCGACGTGGGTGTCCAGACGGCTATATTAAACTAGAGCTGGGCTGGTCACGTCAGTCGAATGCACCCGGACAGGTAGCCGAGTCTCACCACCGAGTGGGTGCCACACAACAGATTACGTAGTCGAGGCCGGCCTAGGAGACGGGGAGAGCTGATCTCGACCAATATCTGAAGAGTGGTCTGAGGTGGCCCAGTACCGAAAACTGGACTAAATTGGGGGAGATCTTTGCCCAGCACTGCAAGACAAACATAGAGACTTCGTAACAAACATAATGTTGGTACATTTTAAGTGAAAGAAGAAAGGAATAGATTTATTGGAGAAAAAATAATACAGCACAAGAATGAAAAGGCGTACCACTCATCGTAAGTAGATTCGAAGACCCTAAAACCATAACTAGTTTTTCTCCAGGTCCGTGTATTTGTGGCGTGGCGAACTGTAATGTTTCTGCGGATATCCAAATATTATGTTACCAATTTATAATCCATGGTATGGTTAATTTCGTGCATCACAGAATGTAGTCCATATAAAATAGTCACTTCGAAAACCTGCCTGCTTGACAGGTTGCTCGCTCTCTCCTTAGGCAGGTGGTCAGTACCGGTCGTGACATTTTTGAGCACCCAGATACATGTAATGCGGTCCACTTCTTTGATAATATTCATATAATGTGGTTCACATTCATTAACAAGATCGGCTATGTTAGCCGTGCACGAGCATACCAGCGACGATTAGAATAGCTGAAGCGGTCGCCGTGGCCAAAATCGGTCGAGGAGGAATTAATATTCGTAGTGTACAGTTTGTGTTTTTCAAAGAACTTTACCAAATCCTAGAATAAAAATAATAACAATAAACTTTATTTGACAAACAAATATTAAAAACCTATTTAGAGGCTAAAAAATTCACCCATGCCGGGATTCGAAAATTCGAAATCGAGAAATGTTTAGCCTCTAAATAGGTTTTTAAATTTGTCCTTAGCACGGGTTAGTGCATTAAAAATAAAAATAGTATAATCATGTGGGTACAGTGATATCATTCCGATGTAAAACCTAACTGCAAAGTAGGTAGTCGGGGCTGTAAGTGATGCAATTTGCTTAAGCCAGATGTCGCTGCCTGTACGTAATACAGAGAATAGTGTAAAGAGGTTCGAAATTTCACTGATGCCGGTGAGTCGCCCATTGGCTCAATTGGTAGAGCGCTGGCACGGATAGCCAGATGTTGCGGATTCGAATCCCGGCATGGGTGAAATTTTTAGCCTCTAAATAGGTTTTTAAATTTGTCCTTAGCACGGGTTAGTGCATTAAAAATAAGAATAGTATAGACAAATATTACATAATGAAACAGAAGAAAGAACAACCTTTATTGCCGCAAAAGCTACTCGCACATAAAAAAATATTTACTCTAAAACTTTATAAACAAGAAAGTACAATGTCGCGGCGTGCTGCAAATAGCAGCAGACTCAGTGCTGAGACTGCTGAGGGTTCACACCCTTCAGTCAGTGCCGTTAGTCCTGAGTAGAGTTTCATAAAACACAATTCGTAGTTTATTTTAACAATTCCAGGTACATTATGTGGCAAAGTATTTACTTTTAAAACTTTTTAACCTGTAGGTTAATGATCTTTGCAATGTCCATCGAATTTTCATATTATACCACAAATTGTAGTTCCATGAAACATGCACCTAAATGTTCTAGACCGCATCGTGGCTTGTTGGGAAGATGCGCTCTAGATGTAATACGTAAAACATATGGGCAACATAATTTCAATTACCCTCATCTATGTAGCCGCCACAATCGATACTCTGCATTTAGATCGTCGGTCCTGTGAACCGACACGTCCCACGCTGCGTCTGCCGCTTCTTGAACCAGTTTTTACTCCATCGACTAGCAATTCTTCGAGATAGATATATACCTAATATTTATTGGCTCGTCAGCTTGCTAACTTTAACCACTAGACGCCATGTTTATTACGGGTTAACCCTACGTTTATTTCAAAAGGAATTTCTTATCATGTACGAGGGGGGATCAAAAAGTAGTGAGAACGACATACTCTTTGGTAAGAAAAAAAAAATACTGGCAGGCATAGCTCAGATACCTACATATTTTTGTAATATTAATAAAGAAAAAATCTTCGATTCTCTTTTGTTTTTTTCTGAATGTAGTCAAACAAATTACTACATTCAGAAAGAAACATGTGTCGGAACGTGTTCTCTAAAATGGAGAAAAACGAAGTGCGAGCCGTTATTAAATACCTCTGTTAAAAAAAATAACGACGCAAGAGATTCATTGCGATTTGGAGGCAACATTAGGAGAGTCAGCTCCGCCGAAATCCACTGTCGCAAGGTGGGCTTCTCAATTTCGAGCATAGAGTATAATAAATAAGTCTGGGAAATAGAGAGTCCTCTCGCGGCCTTTTTCTGCCAATACGATCGAACTTGGTAAAAGCGCCATCTGGAAATCGTCCCCGAATCTCGAAACTTTCTTTAGCTATAGATAGGTGTACATAGCTATGTGTATTGTTACAGATACGTATACACAGCATTGCGTATTGCTATAGTTACTCTGAAATAGTTTTGCTGAGTATTTTTAACATCTTTTAGGTACGTACCTAGGTACCTACATAAAAAAACTTAACAAGTGCACATACAAAAAGAAAATAAAACAATACAAATTCAGAGTAACTATAACAATCCATTAACAATAATAATGCGAATTATTGGATATTGTACAAAATAAAATGAGTTTGGTTTACAGATAAAACTTTTATTTTATTATAAAATGGTTGATATACAGGGTGTCTCATTCAAATCGGTCAGTATGGGAAAGTCTGAAACTATAAGACATACGAAGATCTGTTCTGAGGAACCATGTCATCGATTTTAATAACAAGAAAAACTGCATTCATACATTTTAAAAAACATCTGTACTCCGATCGGGAATCGAACCCGGTTGTTTTGAAAAAAAAAAACTTCTTTTAATCAAACACTAACAATCAATTGAAAAGCCCACTTAAAATAAGTATGTAGATACTTATTTAAAGATTAAGATCGTTACCTAAACGTGTTGAATATTATTGAAGAAGGCGGCGGCGGTCACTTCGAGCACCTACTAAAATAAATTAAAGTATGTGAAAACAATGCATTTTATTCATTTTAGACATCATGTTTCATACAGACATTTACTGTTTAAGACCTACACAATCGATATCTAAATAGAAATAGTGTAGGTTTTTTTTTTCAAAACAACCGGGTTCGATTCTCGAACGGAGTACAGATGTTTTTTAAAATGTATGAATGCAGTTTTTCTTGTTATTAAAATCGATGACATGGTTCCTCAGAACAGATCTTCGTATGTCTTATAGTTTCAGACTTTCCCATACTGACAGATTTGAATGAGACACCCTGTATAACATTTATTTCTAACTTTTAAGGTGTTTATGTTTGTTATAATACTTTTGAGCTTCTTCCTTACACAGTTACACTCGTCACCTTCATTTTCATTGTATGTCGGTTTTCCATTCAAAATCCGGTTAATATGTCTGCACCAACTATAAACGCACTTTCTGGAGGTTTCCACAGTTCAAATTTAACAAAAAAGGACACTCAGACGAATATTTAACTGCAACAAACCAAACAACGTTGCGAATTCGAAATTCAAGTTTTATTTTAAAACAATGATGTTGCCATTAACAAAAATTTGTTAAGTCATTGAATTATATTTTTGACACATTTACTTACCTTATTAAATTGACTTATTTATATATCTTACTGCCTTAAGATAAAATAAAATATTAAAACTAAATTATTAAAGTAAAATAACAGCTTTTTTGTAGTGACATCTATAGACAAAATAATGAAACTTTCTATCACAAAAATTATTCTAAGCGACATCTAGTGTAACTCGTGGGTTTCACGGAAGACTAGGAGATGGCGCCACTATATTCTTGAAAAGTAATTATTTTACTTTATCAATTATTACTTTTCAAGAATATAGGCGCCACTATTTTCTTGAAAAGTACAGAGTGTCCCTCCCCGATTTCGAGTAGGGAGAACGAGCACGGAAGACGAACATCGTTGCGGCCGTCCATCGACGTCAGTCACCCAAGAAAATGTTGCGAAAGTCGAGAAAATTGTATTAAGTGATAGAAGAGTTACCATCCGATACTTAATTTAAGAAACGGGCATTTCGTACGGAAGAATTCAATCCATATTGGAACAATCTTTGAATATGAGAAAAGTCTCCGCAACATGGGTGCCGAATATGTTATCCGACAGTCAGAAACAAAATCAACTTTACATTACGAAGATATTGTTGGACAGGTTTCAAGAAGATTCTGAAAACTTTTTGTCTCGTTTCGTAACAATAGACGAAACATAGAACATCCGTGCTTCGCAAGGCACGTTAGGCCGTGGGTGCCGGCTGTCATGTAATGGCAGTCGTTAAGCCATGTCAGAGGCCTTATGGGCGGCTTGATAACTTCTGACAGTAAGGCCCGCCACTGTCTTACAATCCTCCACAAAGCCGGACTTGGCCCCCGTGGTGGAGTATGGCCTAACCTTCCTGCAACGCAGGAAGAGACCCGTGCCCCAGCAGTGGGGACATATAGGGTTGAAATCCAATATGGAAGTATTTAATCCATATTGAAACAATCTTTGAATATGAGAAAAGTCTGCCCAAGATGGGTGCCGAATATGTTAACCGACAGTCAGAAACAAAATCGACTTGACATTACGAAGATATTGTTGGACAAGTTTCAAGAAGGTTCTGAAAACTTTTTGTCTCGTTTAGTAACAATGGACGAAACGTGGATGGATAAAACAGCAATCTTCGCAATGGAAACGACCATCCCCGAAAAAGTTTCGTGCCGTGACAACGGCTGGCATGGCTATGGCCTCAATATTTTGGGACTCAGAAGGGATATTGTTGATCGATTACCTGAAGCGTGGAACCACTATTACAGGCCAATATTATGCAGCTTTAATTCCCAAATTGAGGAATGTCATCAAAGAGAATAGGAGAGGGAAACTTCGAAGGGGCGTGCTGTTTCATCACGACAACGCACCCGCGCACAGGTCGGCAGTTGCGATGGCTGCCATTCAGCAAGCTGGCTTCGAATTGGTTGACCACCCTCCTTATTCAACAGATCTGGCGCCTAGCGATTTTTATCTGTTCCCTAAATAATTGTAAGAATACTTAAGGGGAAACAGGTACGAAGACGATAACGAGGTGATAGATGCCGTGGAGAGCTTTTTGTAGGACGGAGACAAAACTTTTTTGAAAGGGATTGAAGCCTTGGAAAAGCGCTGGACTCGGTGTGTAGAGAGACTCGGAGACTACGTAGAAAAATAAATTATTAAGTTATCAATATTAATTATATTCTATCTCATTCTCTATATTACTACTTTTTGATCCCCCCCCTCGTACAGTATAATGACTTCTTACCAATAGGCGCCAATAGGCATGACGACAGTATCAAATATGTAATCAAAGATTTAACGATAGTAGGGGGAAAGTACATGTTAAAACACTGATTTAGTTTTATAAAAAAGAGATTATTAATATTTTCAATGAATTTTATTTCATTACAATACTGCTTTCAGTCATTTTGAAAGAACACTCAACACACCGCGTGACGTCACGCTTAGTTAATAGCGTGCTTGGTTGTGATTACGATGTGTTTTACCAGAGTAACGTCAGATTCGACGCCATGACACTGCGAGCTGTTATCCCACACATTTCAAATAATTTTAGATAAATGGCTTTAACCTTTGTTAAACTTTAGTTTATTACTCAAATATACGATTTTTTTGTAAATAATAAACGTGTCCCCACATTATGAAAGAGGATTTAAAAATCTACTACTAAGATATAAAAAACTATTTGAAATTCTTTCTTCTGGTTGTGCAATAAAGTCTTCTCTGTCTATGTATCTTTTGTTAACAGGGGAATCGAACGTCTATACACTGGGAACGATCGGCTCGCATCGCGTGGTGACGACCAAGCTGCCTTCAGTGGGGCGCACGCGGGAGGCCATGACCGCTGCCGGAAACACTACCACGCGTCTACTGGGCATCTTCCAGAAGGTACATTTATTTAAAATACTTAAGAGTTGCCAAAGAAAGGGTGGGCGACAATTGGGGGCCTGCAGTGACTTGCTAGGATTGCTGGAATTCTCTGAAGAGTTGGAGTGACAGGAATAGATGCAACTCTCCTTTCAGCGCTATTTAGATCGCAACAGGTGGTGCCTCCAAAAGCAGGTCCCTGTATCGTGGGCCTTAAAGTTGCGATATTATCAGTAAACTACCCTTAGAGGCACATTCGTTTCGATTTTATTACTGTTTTTTTTAGTAGCTTTTTCTCTAGTCTTTAATATTCTCAATACCTACAAACTTTTTTTGAGAAGCCAATCCTGAAATAACGGAAAGCATTGTATGGCCTCAGGCAGAATGATATTCGTGTTTTACATTATTGCTTGGGCACCGATGCCTGCAACCTTCAGTAATTAGAATAAGTATACCATAATTGTATTTTCAGTCACGCGCCGGGTATAAATATTACGACCAGTTGTGGTGATCTCGCTACTTTGTTGTGACCTGCTGTTTCATACAGATTTCTTGAAATCACTGGTGACTAAAGGTTTCTACACACGAGACGTAAACTATCGGTCGAATCGTTACTATGCCGATTTCAGTGAGCTATTTCGAACAGGAATTCGATTATGATGTACGCATGTGGATTTCAGCTGCGTCTGGTTTGTTTTAAAGATTTACTTTTAACGCAAAAATATGTACAGTCTGTTAGTTTTTAGAGTATACCTCAGCTACTATTGGATATATTCGTGAAATAGAAATATCGGAACTAATAATTACACAACTTTTCAAAATAGTAATGACAAGTTTTATGCAGAGCAGGAAGTAGTATTACTCTAGTGTGCTTTTGTCGAAAACCGAAGCTTACTCTAGAGCCCGAGGTATATTCTAGAAGTTAAAGTCAAATTGGTAACCAGTTACCTACATATCTTCTAATATATACCCTAATAGATAAACCCCTACATTTGATGAAGTTTTTGAAAACAAAATGTTAGTAGCAATAAACAACTGACTTTCATACAAAGCTTCAACATAAATTCTAATATGTCTAGTATTGGTAAGTACTAGTATTATTTTTATGTGATTGACAAATTGAAATGGCAGCTTTAAGAAAACAGTTCACGGGCCGTTTTAACGTTTACCTACTCGTTTATAATTTTCACATTTCGATGTTTTAATAACAAAAAATATAATCTATATAATTATATTCCTAAATATAAATATATTATTTAATCTATATAATTTACTTTATTTTGTAGTCCACAAGGCTAACTGTTTGGTCACATCTTGTTTCAACATTTTGGCATGGTCAGCGCGTCGATCTTAACGCAGAACAGACAAAAATCTCAATACTCTTGCTGTGACCTAATGAACATTGGAATTTGTGCTACTGTGGGCGAACATCTTAAGCAAAATCTGCTCAGAGGCAGAAAGGAAGTGCAAGCGTTAGTTGCAGGGGTCAATTTACAATCGCGCGGCCGCAGCGAGACTCCCTCGCCCCGCGCCGCCGCCCCAGTCCGCCAAACAAATAGTCCAGCATAGGTAGTACGATGACGAGAGTCACGCGTTTTGTGGCGATGAAATGTCAGAATTTCACAATTAATCTACTGGAAAGTCGCGACTTTTGACGTTAAAAGGCGCGACTCGCACCTTTGTACTAGCCAGGCTGAAGATCGACTATTTCACAATTAAACTACTGGAAAGTCGCGACTTATGACGTTAAAAGGCGCGGCCTCGCATCGTTGTACTAGCCAGGCCGAAGATCGACTACTGCGCATCGTTCAACGCGGCCCTGTTTTCCTTAGGTGGAGTATGTGTTCCTCGTGGGCGTGGGCGGCGGTGTGCCGCACTACACGGACTACGGGCGGCACGTGCGGCTCGGCGACGTGGTCGTATCCACACCGGCGCAGGACCTGCCTGACAAGTATGCATACACGTTTTCAGCGTTTTCATACACGTTTTCAGCGTTTACATACATGTTTTCAGTCAACAAACGACGCGATCCCTAAAGGTAGAGATCGCGCCCCGTCTCCTCTGTGGTGGGCTTCATCCCGCCTTTAAGTGTGTCTCAGGCGTCAGCTGCTATTACGTATACTATGTTCTGTGGTATACTATCTATCCCTTTCGCTCGCACATTCTGTCATTTTTTATGACTGACTCGTCACTGGCAGAAATAGTCGTCCAAATGAGGACCGATTTGAGTTGCCATTAAAAAAAAAGAATAAGTAGGTAGGTATGCTTTTGATACATTTAGAGCCTGTTCCAAAGAACTATAACTCATGCACTTATTATGATATACATTGTAATAGTTTAGGTACCATTCTATTACAATTAGATGTAAATTGTAAAGTCGATCAACCCATAGATTAAAAAGTAGGTAGACTCGGCTACGCAATATACCTATGTAGAATTAATAATAAACTATATTTGGAGTTTTATGAAACAGGCACATGGTCTATGGCGGCACTAGGAAATAAAATTAGAGGCATTTTTAAAACTAAGATTAGCATACCTAACATAATAAAACATCCCTGATTTTACTTTCTAGCACCGCCTCAGATGACGTCTGAATAACGATAGGTTTTACAATCAATGTTAATACTGTGCAAGTGAGATGAAGTGAGATATTATATAGGTACCAGAAGTAAAGACCGTACTTAACTTTTGGCGGTCGGCCGTGAAAGTTGTTTATATTGTAGGGATTTTGTTAATTGTGTGTAGGTTAGGTACACAAAGTAACAAAATCTCCGTGTGACGTTGACCTTAATTGTACTGAAAAATAACCAAATATTCTCAAAGGCCTCAATTTAGATCTGTCTATGAAATCTAATGTAGTCTTATCTACCTCTTTATAGGCGTAGCAAAAGCCTTGTCCACCCACGCTACGCATCAACCTCTGGTCTGGCAGTTAATTGGGTCAAGTATTCAAATTGGTTTAGCTATTATGAACCAAATTGGACTTTATTGCTCGCTCTTAAAAGCTGTAAGATTTAACGGATGAGTTGTCCTTTCCGGGTTGTGTTGTATAGGCAAATAGGGAAACTACTGCATAAACGCCAGTCACATAATCACCTTTCCATTCGTTGAATTCACAAAACTTGCTCACTGCACTGCTCGAAAACATTAAGGGCCGAACAAATTGATGCCTGGGATTATTAAAGTGTAAATTACAATTTTCTGCTGATCAATTTGGAATTTTCTGTTACTTCTTGCTGCTCAATTCCGTTATTTTACTGCTTATTTTATTGTGTTTTCTGCCGAACACTGTTGGTGTTGTCAGAAAATATTTAAATAAATAAACTTCCGCACCACACGATCTGTTGTCCTGGTCCCAAACTAAGATACCCTGTGCTAGTGACCTATGGTAACGAGCCAAAGACATCGCACACATGGAAATACACTCAGACTGAGGCCATTAATAATTGCTGACCAAAACTGTAGATAATTGTTCCAATTATACCCGTGACCTCCTTACCATTTCCCAGATACGTTTACATGTTCTGCGAGAAGGCCGAGCGCAACGAAAAAGGCAGCTGGGACTACGAAGTGAAGCCTTATGCGCCAGTCAATCCAATGCTGCAAGACATCGCCGTTAGACTGCTCAAGAAGAGAGATACCGCGCCTTGGGACCAGTATGTCACTGAAGGTACGAGAAGAGAGTAAAAAAAGGGATGGTGATAATCACCTGTGACTTCTTGATTAGGGCTAGGACTGCGAAGTGAAGTACCTTCACGAATACGAAGGCTCATTCAATTCAACTTTACTCGGCCTTTGGAGGCTTTAAACACCTTGCCGATCTGGTGAAATAAAAGCGTAATTATATTTCAATTCACTTGGCTTTTACCTAAATGTAAACAAAGCTCCCTTATCATTTATTTACTCCCAGGAAAAAGCTAAATGAAATGAAACATACGTAATACAACAATTATCCCAACTATGGGGTCATGTGCAGAAATCTCAGGTCTAACTCTCAATCAATAAAATCTTGATATCTTCCTTACGTGCTGATTCCGGAAATGAGTAGTGCCCATAGTTGGGTATAGGCCACTTTTCTTTAACGCTAACCCGTCCGGTACTTTGCTAGTCTCATTGTTTACCAGCCGCTTTCACAATATCGTATCACAATGTTTCACTGGGCTGGTGGTCTGCCCACCAAACGTGGTTTAACCGTTATGTTATGACCATTGCAATTTTTTTTTCTTTAACGTGAACTTCATTCCGAAGGTCTGGAGCGGCTGAAATCGGTGCCCGGGCGCTGGGATGCCCCAGAGGGCGCCACGGACCGCCTCTGTGTCGAGGTCGGCGACGGAGCCTTTATTGAAGTCTCGCACCCCTCGCCGCAGGGCGACCAGATGTAAGTGGAAAATTCGTAGATTGTTACTTAAGTAACAAGGACTGCATCTGCGGTAAACTTAGACCTCATTTCAATGAAGAATCTGAACGCGGATTATTTTAAAAAGACGCCGAAAGAGTGGGAAATACAACTGTTATAAAATTTGCTTAGTAGTGCACTTGGACTCTTCTGCACTGAACGGTGTTTTACTGCATTGAATTAAACAGGTGCCTATTAAAAACGATTACCCTGCTTCGACGACTTCGTGGAAAAGACTTCTATTTTAATTTAACAAATGTTGTATATTTCTGTCTTCATCTTTACCGTAGTTACCGTCCAGTGGAAATCAGACTATTCAGAAACTATTCTGGTTGTTGCTCCAGTTGGCCAATGAGTGGACTGTTCTGGAATCAATGTAAAAATTCTTTTTGTTGAAAGTCAGAGCTTTATTCCGTGCGCGAGGATAGACTCGCACAATAGGTTTTACCGAAGTCTAATAATTATCTTCTCTATAATATAAAGATGAATATATTGGTAAGCGCAAATCTCGAGAGCAGCTGAACCGATTTCGCTGATTCTTTTTTTAGAATATTCCTTGAAGTACGAGGAGGGTTCTTACGGAGAGAAAAATTAAAAATAAATAAAGAATCGACTGTTAGTTCGCTGGGTCTGCTAGTTAATTATAAAGTTAAATTATTTCTTTTAGGAAGTTATTGTACTGTACAAACTATTAAACAAGTGATGTTAATCTAAGCTTTCGCTATCCCGCTCTCACCCACTACTCTCACTCACGTAAGCACAGGATCAGACGTTGCGATTTATTTGTCTATTTCTCTCGTGCGGAATACAGGCTCGGAATTCTGCCAGGGGAGCTACTACGTAACTCATCCATACTCACTGTATGGGCTCGCCCGATTGAACCTTCTGCAAACTGTCAAAAACATACAAATATTTTGATGCTTCGGAAACGTCAAGCTTACCCAGTACAGTGGTCAGTTGACGTTTCCGAAGCTACTCCAGCCGCCAAATGCATACATATTTTGACACTTTGGAAACGTTAAAATGTACAACCCAACACGGTACAACGTTATATAATAAGGGAGCAGGGAAATTAAACATAGAAGAAATTATCAACAAAAAATTCTCATGCAGCGACACGGCGACTGGCCTCCGCGTGCATTGCGCGCCGGTGGCGGGCGGGCGCGCGGTCTCGTGCTCAGAGTCTGCTCGCGCCGCCTTCGCGCAGTACGCGCGCGCCCTCGCCTACGATTGTGAACTGGACGCGGTGTTAGACAGCGTAGTGGGGAACAGGAAGGACTGCTTCATCTCTATCAGAGGTCAGTGTAGATGCGGAATTTTGAATTGGGAATTTTATATTCTCAAATCTACGAGTAGCTAATTCCTGTGGATCCGTTGGCGCAGAGGCGCGCAGTCTGCACGTCATATGCCCTAGGATATGAACGCCAGAAGAAGGCAGTGTAAAGGCAGAGCTGAGAGGAGGTACATTCTGGTATCCGTGACTACAAGTCATAGTAATTCATCGCGGCGATTTGGGGATGGAAATAAGTTGGTGGCGAACCTGAAAAGGCGTGAGGCGTCACTAGAGGTAAAGGTGACCTGCCATTTTGCTTTCAGACAAAACACCTTAGCATTTAATCAAGTTCGTTTTAAAGTCCACTTTGTCATCTTTTTTACTATCTGGTACATACAGGTGTTTCCCCTATGACAGAACAAAAACAGGTACCGGTAATGAAAAAAATTAATGAAAATGAATCATTCATTTTTCTGCGATATCGATGAAGGTTAGACTATACTCCACATACACCACGGGGGCCAAGTCCGGGTTGGTGGAGGTTGTAAGACAGTGGCGGGCCTTACTGTCAGAAGTTTTTAAGCCGCCCATAAGGCATGGCTTAACATTGCCATGACATGACAGCCGGCACCAACGACTTAACGTGCCTTGCGAAGCACGGAAGCGTCGGAAAAATGCCTGTAGCGGTAGTCAGGGGACGGGTCACCCATCCTGCACCTGACCGCGCCTGTTGTTGCTTAACCCAAGTGATTGATGCTAATCCCTTGGTTTGACAAGGCCACGAGCGAGTATATGATCGAAGACCGTTATCGCGGCCTAGTGTCCCTATGAATGCTTGTCATTCACTGCCTGAACTCGAGTTCCAATTTTTATTTTCCTTTATTTTATTTACAGTCAAAAATGTTTCCATTGCGTTTTCTCTCGGCAGGTATCGCGGACTACCGCGACGGCACTCGCGGCAAGAACTGGCAGCCGCACGCCGCCCTAGCTGCCGCCGCCGTCATGAAGTCCATTGTCGCCGCCATGGCCCCGCCCGTCGACTAGGCTCGACCTGAATCCGATCACACAGCGACCCCCATATAGTAACGGTACCGACGTCTTGCTTGGAAGGAGTGGGAGCGAAATTAAATTACTCTGTAAAGTGTGGCTGTTCGGTTTTTTCATGCGCACTTATAATCGATCCGACTGAAGTTAATGGGACCCTCTTTAAGCGAACATACATAGAATCTTAAAATTCGTTATTTTGGTACGGTTGATTTGTTCCATGCGAATGGGTGCGCGTTCACTTTAAATTAAAGTAAATTTTCGGCGATTGCTTTGGCAACAGACTTTAATTAGACTTTATCTTCTTTCCCGACCTGACTGTTAGGTGAAAACTCTCGTCGAAGCAACAGCCTTTCCGTTATTTTACTTTATTATGTTGGTACGTCTTAAGATATACGGGTCTATAGCGTCCCGGTCAACTGTGGCCGAAGCCAACAGCACATCCCCTTTTATACCATTTACTCTAAATGTGATCAATGCATCGCCGGGATCTTATCTTTGGGCAGATTTTTAATAATCTGGCTGTAACAAAATTATATTATTATACTTTATTGCACATGGAACAATTTATCTTATTTATAGTATGTTCTGAAACGCTGGAATCGCAAGATAATGCAGTTTAAAAACCCCCACTTCAATCAGAAATGTCCTCCTTGAAATAAATCCTCCGTGTAATAAATAAGAACATGATTGTGGGTAATATTACAATGTCTTTCAAGTTTCACAATTTTATTTAGGATAGTATTAACTGCCAAAATGTGTCACAATCACGCTTATGATAAATCATTATTCAAAATGGGAACTAATTAAATGATACGCAATTATAAAATTTGGTGAGCCCACCCAAACCAGCATTGAAATGATTTAGTCAGCATACAAAGATTTTGTCTGCAATAATAAAAATCAGGCAGCAATCTTTGTTCCGCAGATAATTTTGATAATGGTCAAACATTTTATCATTAATAAGCAGCATAACAATACCATGAGTTTGCATAATAAACATTCGGTCCGCAAAATAACTACTTGGTCAGCAAGATTTTATGATTGATCAGCAGAGAAACCATCTCTATATGCATTATATTTGATTGGTATGCACATTTTAAACATGGTAAGCAAATAACTAATTGGATTGCGTTTTTGTTGAAACTAGTTTTGACTGCTAAAATCAGTCAAAAGTACTTTTGTCCAAAGCTTATATTTGAAATACCAAATGGTAAAAACACCTAAAATGATGCATCGCTCAATCTGCGACAACAAAAATATAGGTGCGACGAAGCGCGTAGCGTAGCGGAGCGCGAAGGAGCGTGTTAGGTTGAACATGTAAGACCGAAAACCAGCTCGACATTGTTGGATACATATCAGAATTTTATTTTTCTGCAGTCAAAACTAGTTTTGACTGATTTTAGCAGTCAAAACTAGTTTTGAACGTTTAAGAGTTTTGACTGTAACATATATATGCAAGCACGTGATTGGTTGGGCGATTCGCTTAAAGTATGTGGTTCCCCCACTTGAATATTCCCATAGGGGAAAAAATTTATTTGTGCTACGTTTATATGCAGCACAAAATGAATTATTTTGCTTCCTCTCTGAGTTTACCCAAATATTATAAAACAGGAACAGCTTATGGCTGCTTATATAATTAATATGCAGTACAAAAATAATTACAGCTATCCAGAATGACATAAATTGCTGATTGATTTTGAAATGTTTGCTGGCCATGAGTTGCTGACCAATTAGCTATTTCTGCTGACAGATAATATTTTTCTTCTGTCAAAAATACTATGCTAACCATTTAAATAACACCCATTCAAAATCACCAAGTTTGTCACATTAGTTAATATTAATGAAGATATCAGTTTTTACTCTTTTAAAGTAGGTATATTGGTCTTATCTTTAGCACCTAAAATTTAATTAAAATGAAAAATTGTAGAGAAATTTTCGAAAGAAATGCCAATGACTTTCAAAATTGGCTTAGATTTAAGTAATAACTAATAACTCGTAAATGAACAGGTTCACTTGCCTTAAAATTGGCTGTTATACAAGTAATAAAGTTTATCAAATGTAAGCATTATTTACCATAACTATCGTATTTAGAAAAGGATTAAAAAAGGTCTTTCCTACCCTTATAATTGGAAATTGAAGTGATAAAAGAACATTTTAAAATGTATCACTTGCATTGTAGCATCTCTATTCTATGTCACTATATTACACTCATGTATAAGCTTTTTGCCAAACTCAAGCTCAACTTAGTGTCTTCCCCACAGTATTGAAAATTAATTGAAACATGCTGAACTCCATTCTCTAACAGAAGTACATTTTAAATCATTGTAGTATTGTTTTATCAAATAGACGAATAACCGTATATTGCCTCCATAAAATTTTGTAAAGTGCACATTAGAAGGAACTTAGTTGGCCTCAAGCACCTTGGAGAAGTGGAATAAAAAGGCAAAAATTTTACTAAATATTCTATGCGCAATATATTTTGCATGCATTCCATTTATTTTTATTTGCATTTGAGATTAGAGAGAAAAAAAGAAAAATGTTTTGAAAATATGTAAACAACAATAATATAGGTTATATAAAATATACCTTACCTTACTAATCAAACTAACACTGCCACAAATGGCCTATTTATTAATAGATATTGTATAACGAGCTGTTGTGAGATAAAACCAAAGTTTTGACATTTGGATGTTTTTTAAAACACCTTGATAGTCTTAAATTTTTGTTGACATCTATTTATTTACATAAAAGTATAATAGTTTTAGATGACCCACTGATGTTGTAATTTCACATAGTTTTATATTCTTTAAATTAAATTCCCGATTTAAACATATTTCAAGTGCACTTGTGTTCAACACAAGTTTATATTTAAGATGTTTGTGAGTTATCTTGTTTGTTTTATATTAATTTGTTGTGGTACACAATTAAGTAATAATTACTTCTTGGATTGTATTGCCTAGTTATTATTTTAATGATCATGTGTGTATATTTGGAATTTTTCCATTTGTATTCTGTTTCCTTCTTGTATTTATGTAATACCTTTATTTTCTTCGTCTTGTATGGCACAAATAAATAAATAAAAATACCCACTGCTTTTCTTTCTTAGGACAACATAAAAGAAAGGTGTATCTTGATAAAATTACTTTATTCTTATTTTATAATTACATAATTTATTTATAATTCTCTAGCTAATAGCTGGGGTAATAGCTTCATTTAGGAATGTCATCTTTCAGCATAGACCACTTTGTCCCTTTTTCTTGAAAATTTGACCTGAAGTAAAAGTAAATACCATGTGTATAGTTAAATAAAATGGACTAGACTTACCCGCGGTTTCTCGTACACCAACAAGCTGTTAATCTACTGTTAACAGTTGTCAGTTGTTTTTTTTGTATGCACTTTGGCCAACTGACAGCTGTTAACAGTAGATTAACAGCTAGTTAGTGTACGAGAAACCGGGGGATAGCATTTTTTTTTAAACTATACTTACCACATCAATGGTAAAATCACTTGTGTAACGTCCAAAACAGCAATTGTCTTTATTCTGTGAAATAAATACAAATATGTACCTATTTAAACTTTTTTAATTAGATGTTGGAATACTTCTTTTTCCCAGAATGGATGGCATGGATTTGTAATTTACTAGCTATGTGAAAGTGGGTTTTAATAACATCACTATCGATTCACACCCATTTTAAACATTCACATTGTAATCTAAAAGTTATCTTACACCATCCTATGGGTTAGTTCACAAATGATAGTGGTTAGCATTCAACACTACGCTAAACTTGTACAATATATATAATCAAAAGTGCACTGCATGTATTAAATAATAGTAATTATGGTTTCCATGTTATCAAATTCATTTCTAAATCAGGCAATATTGGGTACACTGCATCAAACTGAAAATTTATATCTCCTTGCAAGTGCACCATCAATTCTATTAATACTCAGTTTCATTGTAAATATAAAAAATATATCCTTTACCAACAATGGACAACACATAGGTAACATTAGCACATTGATTAATGCCTAAATGAGAACTGCACCCAACATTAGTAACCTCGTGCAACTTTAATGTGGGACTTATACATTGTATGATTTTAATTATTTACAGCCCAATAGGTTTTGTTCTCCTGAAGTTGGTGAACAACTTATAACTTTGTAAAAAAGTGTGAACAGAATTGATTTTCCACTTATGTGTTATACATAAGTGTTTCGCTTCGGTTATGTGTATAGAATAGACAAACAAATATCAGTAGAATAAAGTCCATTTGGCTGTGTAACAATTAAAATTTCACAGCATACATCATGGCTTGATTTGTGCCACAAAGCAAAATGGTGAAAATTAACCCACAGTAAATTAATCCTGTAAACAGCCCTACAAGCAACTTGGTGTGAAAAGGGTATAAATTAATTCTGTTACTTGCATCACGCTTAGTGGCAAGGCTCGGTTGTTTGGCCACGCTATGTTACTGTTGATCTTCTATAATTGTATAAAACAGTATTAGTTTAATTATAATTTGTTGGGAGGACATGAAAGGCTTCAGTTACAAATATTTAAATTCATGGGGCTGCTTTAAGAGTTGCAACAGTCTGAAAGTAATGTATTTAAAAGATTTGATGTTGGGGTACTTTCTTCTTTGTTGTTCAATTGAGGAAAAAAATTCTTTCAAACCCAACGAAACATTAACTGTTACAAACAATTATTTTACTCAAATTTAAACTTTCAATTATTTTCATTCAAATTAAGACACATAATGTGCACTGCCATGGTAACCGCTCATCAGTCTAAATTACTAAGTAATTTTAAGTAACCATTGAATTTTAAGTAAATTTAATGCTGCAACTTAGCAACATTTTATCTTGATAGGCCTTCTTTGTGTTTATGAGCATTTGCCAATCTTTGAATAATATCTGAATCAGGATAATTAAAACTCAGAATTTAAATTATTTTGCAAAGAATCACAAAATCAACTCACCAACGTATTTAACTTCGTCAAAGGCCTTCCTAGCCTTCTTCAGCTCTTCGTTCATGGTCAACAGGTCTTTGACACGCGCATACTTGCGTGGGTCTTTGCGGACCAAGAAAATAATGTCCTCGACTTGCACTCTACCTGTACGACCCACTTCCATAGCCCTGGAAAAGTAGATATAAAATAAATAGTGGAAATGAAGTCAAAGTCTAAACTAAGATGGAGCAAAGTTATGTTATTGTCTAATGAAGAGAAGAACACGAATCGTGCAATTCACATATATCTAAGAAGGCTTTATTATGGCAATAATGGCACAATGTTAGGTCCAATGTCATCTAGCACATAGGATAGCAAGGAAAGACGACCTCTGTGGTGCAGCGGTAGTGCATCTGCCTACCATGCGAGAGGTCCCGGGTTCGAACCCCAGCTGGGGACAATAAATAATCCCCCAAGTCTTGGATGTTTTCATGATTGTGATGTTGTTGTTTCTGATTTTTACGACACAGGGTTTCCTAGTGGGGCCAGTAGCTATGTACACTCGCGGTCTGAAAATGTTTACCACCTTATGGTTGGTAATTGCATGCACAAATCTATGCCACATGGTCGATGATATTATGTGATTTGATTAGGCATAGAGCATAGAAGAAGCAATAGAGATTCACCCAAGCGAGGTTGCCATGGTTTTACAATTCAATCCTAGTATTTTTGATAAATTTCATTGTAAAAAATTCAAATAAAGAAAAGAGTTTCATCATCACACGTCATGAATACTCTTTTTGTTAGAATCGATGCTACAACTATTAAAAAGTAATACGTACCTAGAATCTAATTTGAAAACTGATAAACATTTTTAGACCGCAACCGTATGTGCCTGTATGTAAATGTTGTGTTTCAGAAAGATTATATTTTTACGACCCATGTAAATATTTTTGACTGTTGAATGAAGTTCGTCATTTCCTGGGCCTTGACGAATTTTAGATGTGAAAGGGATGTACCACTGTTGAAAAAATCTTATCATACATGACTTCAATAAAAGTACACTGATAAAATTTAAGCATCATATTCATCCAATTGTAGAAGTTGTAGAATCTCTACAACTTCTTCATACCTTTTATATCAATTATTTTTATTAGGTATAATAAATATATATATATATGTAGGTAAGTAGGTCATACATCATCAATTTGTAAACTCCTATACCAAGGAATAAACTTTGTTTGCCCGATTTAAAAATAACAATATGTAACAACATTATTTCCTACGGTTTTACTATCCTCTGCATACTCATGGCAATGTTCAACATAAAAAAAATAAAGTATTTTTTTTATGTTGAATAGACCAAACAACATCAAGAATAAGAAGAACTAATTAATTGATTGATTAAACTTTTTCTTCTTTCATTGTGCACATTACTATGCATCATACTACTTCAAATACTTGCACATACACGTAAGACTGTAAGCAATATGCAAATGACTTGCGACTATGTTCATGTAACTGCAAAAAAAATCTGTGCGGACTATACACACAAAGTACTGCAGATTATTGACTAATGTGTACACCTCTAACACTCACGCCATGTGTACTCCAGTAAAAGTGAGCTAATACAAATTCACAAATGTATGTAACTTAAGAAACAAAGGTATTGGTAACTACCAGAATCAAACCCAGGATCTCTTGAATGCGAGCCAAGAACTATCAATCAATCTACCATCAAAGCATTAAACTTTGAATAAAAAAATAAAATTTTGCTAAGTAGAAAATAATTCATGTTTATAAGCATACCTAGTCACAAATTAATCACTTCTGAGCTAAGAGTTAGAAATTATAGTAAACAACAACATAATATGAAGGCGTAAAAGAAACGTAATTGTTTGTTTACCTGTGCGTTGTCTCGGTAATGAATTCAATTACAAGATCTTCCAAAAAGTCTACACTTTCTGTGTAAGGATTTTGGTCGTCTCCAAAGCCATACATCATGCACCTAAGCTCTTTGCCGAACAGTCTCTTGCGACCTGACTGTGTGGAAAGTTGCTGTTCCGATTCTTCGTCGTCAAACTAGAAGAAATTATTTTGTTAGAAAAAGTTTTGTTTCAATTGAAAGGAACCTAAGCACTTTATCACTGGCTTACCTGATCGTAGTTTTCAGGAGCATCTGGAGTCGGTGTAGCCATTTTATAGAATATTAATAACCAAAAACAATAATAATTTGTTGGATGGGTACCCAAAAAGTGAAATCAAATCTGTCTTTGTTTTTTTTTTTTTTTTTTTTAATAAAGGGTTTTACGGCCCTGGATCCGTGTCCTTTTGAGCCTTGAGTATTGTATTAGTTTTTTATAGTATTAGTTTTCAGATAAGAGCACTTATCACTTCCGTATCACTTCACTATAATGTTCAGTTTTTCCAGTCACTTTAAATTTTTATTCCACTGTTCATAATGAATTTATATAAGGGGGCGAAAAAGGTAGGATTGCTAAGTAGATTTGGAAGAAGAGTTGGTGTAGGGACACCCGTTTCGCAGCTGATTGTGTCAAGTTCCGTGATAAGTATTAATCTGTGCAATTTAAATTCTTGACAGTTGAGCACGAGATGGTTTAGGTCGGCGTTTTCAGTTCCACAGTAAATGCAGTTCGAATCTTGGGCTAGGCTGAGTCTATAAAGGTGAGCTTGGGTTTGGCAGTGGCCGAATCTCATTCTGTTTAGGGTGGTTATGTATTTCCGGCAGTTTATGTCTTTTTTCCGATGGTACCAAGGTTGGGCGGGCGGGCTTCCTTGGATGTCTCTATACCAGCTTCCTTTCTCTTTACTGATCTCATTCCAGTAGTTGCACCATATTGCTTTCAGATTCTCATTCAGATGAACATGGAGATCAGTAAATGGCAATTTGAGGTCTGTAGAGTGATCCTCGTCAGGGTCCAGATTTGCAGCTCGATCGACGACTTCATTTCCAGTGATACCCCGGTGAGCAGGTACCCACATTAACTTAACTACCTTACCACTAACTAACAAACTATTTAACAAATTCTTTATATTATAGATGAGATAATTTACATTATAACGAAGGCAGTTACCTTCTAAAGCTAATAATACACTGAGTGAGTCAGTAAATATAATTATATTACAAGTATCAATATTTTGAACGTAAATTAAAGCTTGATGGATAGCATAAGCTTCGGCGGTAAAAATGCTACATCTAGTGTCAATTTTAAAACATTTAGTTTTCTTTAACTGAGGGTCAAAAAATGCTGAGTTTACCCTATCAACTGTTTTAGAGCCATCAGTATAGATGGAATACAGATGATTATTTTCCAGGAAAGCAAGTAAATCTTGTTGGTTCGTAATGCATGGTTTATGTACAAAATTATTTTTCAATAGAATATCGAGATCCATCCTATAGAGGGGCCACAAATTATCCTGATGCAAATTTTTTGTTAAATCATTCAAATGTAAAACTATTCTTAATAAGGTTGGTATGTTACCATTTAATATCTGATTAAAATTTGCATAAGGAGCCACTGAATTGCCCAATTCAGTGGCATGCATTGGTAAAATGTGATCTAAGACAACTCTATTATTTTTAGTTAACATTTTCAAACAGAACCTTTCAGCTAGCTGTAGACGTCTAAGATGTAAAGGGGGAATGCAAGCCTCACATTGCATTGCATTAATTGGAGTAGAGCACATAGCCCCTGTAATAATTCTCAAAGCTTTATTCTGAATAACTTCTAATTTCTTCAGCAAAGCAAGGCTTGCCCCCATATAAGCAATTGAGCTATAATCGAAATGGCTGCGCATAATGCTCTTATATAACATAGATAATATTTTTGGGTCAGACCCCCAATGTACTCCTGCCAGAGACCGAAGTATATTAAGGGCTTTGGAGGCGTTTTTGATGATATAATTTATGTGAGATTCAAATGTTAGCCTATGATCCAGCAATATACCAAGAAACTTCTTTTCTTTCAACCAAGGTATAGGGAGATTATTGTATTCTACCAAACTATTACAAGGAGAAAGCCTTTTGGAGAAAAGCATAGCTCCACTCTTTAATGGATTTATAACCAATTTGAGCTTATTAAAATAATAATTATGCACTTGAGAGAGGGCTAAATTTAAATTATTTACAGCTATATTTACATCCTTATGTACAGAGTATATTAACAAATCATCTGCATACTGCAGGAATTGAACTCCAGTCTGGGTCAGATATTTATTTATCTGAGATGTATAAATATTGTACAATAAAGGGGATATGGTTGCTCCTTGCATAGTACCTTTAAAAACTTGTCCTGGTCCGTGTAGTATGTTGTTAAATTTAACATACATAGTCCTATCATAAAGAAAATGAAATATCCATTTACAGACATGTCCTGGCATACCAATCTCTGATAAAATTCCTGCCAATACAGATGGATCAACATTATCAAAAGCTCCCTGTACATCAAGAAATGCACATACGGTGGCTGATTGGCTGTGAAAGGAATTCCTGATGTCAGAGATGAGTGAAGTAAAGCTCTCTGTAGCACTACGACCCTTCCTGAAGCCGAATTGCTGCTCTGGTAAGATTTTATTCTGCTCTACGTAATGGTCTAATCTGGTTTTAAGCATAAACTCAAACAATTTACCTACACATGAGGATAAAGAAATTGGTCTATATGAATTAAAGTCATCACTAGACTTGTCTGGTTTCAATATAGGAATAACGCATTGTGTTTTCCAAGCTTCAGGAATGGACTGAGTCATCCACAATACATTGTACATTTCCAATAACGATTTTTGGGCATCAACATGCATGTTCCTAATAAGCTTGTAAGGAATGTCATCTAATCCTGGGGTTGTATCTTTTCTATATTTGATAGCAAATGTGAATTCTGCAAAGGAAAATGGTTCTGAAAGATGAGCACAATTACTATTCCCTGTGTTATTAAAGATTTCATTTAATGAGTTTATGTCTATGTTTTTTTCAGGAGGAGACGGTGGAGCATATTTATCAATGAAGGCTGGAATCCATTCGTCGTTTTTGGGCATTTTGGGTAATGTTACACGTTTGAATCTTTTGATGTAATTCCAAATAGTGCTTATAGGTGTATACCTGTTAAAAGATTCAACTAATTTAGTCCATCCGTATTTCTTCTTTTCTTTTAATAATCTTTTTTTAAAAGCATTTAAATTTTTATATTCAATGTAACTCGACATATTACCATTACTTCTATACATATTTAGAGCTTCTTTACTTTTATTAACAGCATCTGAGCATTCATTGTCCCACCAAGGAACAGGCTTTTTAATGACAATGCTATTAGTTTTCCTTAGCTTTGGAATAGTGACATCTTTAATCTGATTAAGTTCTTCGCAAAAATCATTGTAAGTTTTGACTGGGTTACTACTGTCTATATTAAATTGCCCTAATATTCTCTCTGTTTCAGATGCATAAGCCTGCCAATCTGCTTTATTATAAAGATATCGATCAGCGGAATTACCAATATCGTATTTATGAATTGTGGTGTGAATTGTTATAACTGTTGGAAAATGATAGCTGCCCATCGCATCATCATGAACTGTCCACTCGCAAAGAGGAGCAACAGAAGGACTGACAGAAGAAATATCAATTGCAGAAGGCATTTTAGAAGGACTACCTACAGTGGTAGGAAAACCAGTGTTTAATATACATAGATCATACTCATCGAGTGTGTTATAGATCTCATTACCGCGAGAGTTAGACCTCAAACACCCAAAAGCGACGTGATGGGCGTTGAGATCGCCCGAAAAAAGCATTGGTTTCGGTAACATATTCAAAATCTGTTTGAGTCTTCTGCACTGAAATCTACGGTTATCATTAGGAGGCGGTATATAACTACAGAGAATTGATAAATTACCAGCATTGGTTTGTAAGATTATTGCAGCAGAATGCATAAAATTGTAAAAAGGAACAGAGACAGTAGAGAATTTCAAATTGGATTTAACTAAAATTGCTACACCTCCTCGTCCATCTTTCCCGTCTTGTCGAATTATATTGTAATTAGGAATATTAAAAGTGCTATTGTTCCTAAGCCAAGTCTCATTTAAAAGACAAACGTCTACATCATTATTTAATAAAAATGAAATTAATAATGGCTTCTTGTTAATAACTCCTTCTACATTAAACTGTACTATTGTAATAAATGATTTATCCATTATTCTGTAGTGATTTAATCAACACTTCCTGCACAATGGAAGCATTGATTTTGGGCAAATTACCATTCGCCAATGTTACCAAAGCTCCTACCAAACCATTTAAGATGAAGTCGCTCTTGACTATTTCTTTGACTAAATTTGAATTTGAGATCACAAGTTGTGGAGGTTCTGTTACTATGGGTTTTGTGGGAGCCCTAGCAATCATTGGCGAAGGCTTTGCTTTCAGTGGAGGGAAGTTCGAGTTGTAGTTTTTGACAATATTGTCTTGTTTTTTGGCTGAAGCAGCAATTTTTGCATAGTTAGTCCTATTAACATGTTCTTCTAACTTGTTTTTTTTAACTGGACAGTCTCTGGAAATTGCCAAGTGAGGCCCTTGGCAGTTGATACATTTCAATTCATCCTCTTTGTCGCATTTTGTGAAGTGGTGCTCACCAGAGCAGATAGAGCACTTCTGCAGTCCTTTACAGAACTTCGCTCCATGGTTAAATCTGAAGCACTTAAAGCACTGCAGAAGTGGTGCTCTGTACTCATTGACCTTAAATCTATACAGATCTAGGTATACATACTCCGGTAGTGTCTGTGACAAGAAAGTCACAGACACTGAACTGTACGGAACAATTTCTCCGTCGACCTTGCGGGTAAAGCGCCTTACGCCTACAATTTCAAATTCTGCTGCAAGTTTCTTAAACAGTTCTTCATTCGTGATACTTGTTGGAACGAAGCGAAGGACCCCAATAGTCTCTACAGACCTCGCGGGAATATAGGCTCTAAAGCCCTGTTTCTTCAGCAGTTCGTCATTCGTCAGGAAGTTGTTCGCATTGGAAGCTTGTCCAAAGCACACACCAATTTTATTAGCATTGATGCGCTTGATGCCCACCACGCCCTTGACGTCATTTTTGAAGATCGTGTTTAGCTGGTCAGGGTTTTTATTACCAATTCTGCCATTTTCGGATTCAACAAAGACAATGAATTCATCGCTCACCAAATTTTCCGCGTACAGCCGCCTGTAACCTGGTTTCAGATATGGCTTGAATCCATCATCCTGCTGCTGCTCGCCGTGATGTTCGCGTCCATGGTCCTCAGTTCGCCCCCTCTTTAATTTGGGAGGAGGTTCATCCTCGGAAAGCCCAGGGGGCTTTGCCCCCGGGCGATCTTTCATCTCGCCGAACCTAACGACGATGTTTTAAATACTTTTAGCGTAAGTTTATCGAGTTTTAACAATTTTCAGAAATATTTTTGAAAAATTTTCAAAAAACGCGCCTATCCTCTTCAAAAGCCCGCCAAAATTTTTTAAAAAAATCTGTCTTTGTGATGTGTGTGACAGATCACAGCTGTGACGCTGTCTTTTAATCTGTGGACGCTGTGACTGTGGTGTGTGACCTGACCGTAGAGGGAGTAAAACTATAGAGCAAGCCACAGCGCACACATACAAGTTTTGAATGAAACAAACTTCGTAGCGATCATGGGTGAGAAATAGATAGATTAAACAGCAAAAGTGTAACTCGTAGATAGAGTAGAACTATAGATCAAGGCACAGTGTAACCGATTTTACGTCGGTGAATATTATTTGTTTGTGTGCGTGAATGTTGCCACAGTAAAAGTGAATTGCCATAATGTGGGGTAAAATATTTCAGTCGTTCATAGTCCATGAATAAAAATGGTTTATTTTTGAATTTTATTAATATTACAACATGTCTGACAATTGTTTGTAAAACGTAGCAAACGTTTAATAAACAATTGTCATTTTGTATAATTAAAAACACGTTTTATTTTACACGTTTAAATTTTACAATTTAAGGCGCTTAGGGACGCTATCTAGGACCACCAATGGAATACAATCATAAACTGTTTTATTAATACGTTTTTTTCATATAAAAATTCTTTCGAAGACTACCTCAGACCACCAAAATGTTCTTTTTGTCGAAATGTAGAGATTATATTCGAGCAATTGATGTAGGTGACCAGTTCTCTCTTCTAAATGCTAGCACCCATTTTTCCAGAACAGGACAATTTTGAAGAAATCTGGAATAGAAACATTGCTAATATTAATAAATATTGTAATACATTAAAATATAAGAAGTAATAACTTTAGTATTCCTTATTATTCGCGATACTCATACATAGTTGTATATCAAACGGGTCGATTTTTTATTAGGTAAATAAGGCAATTACGATTTACCTAATACACAATCGCGGCTAGACGGTATTGTACGAGATTCATTGATACAAATTTAAATATTAATTCTATACTGATTCAAGGGCACATTGCTTGCGGCAGAATGCACAAAAAGACTTGACCGAAAGGGTTCTTGCGATAAATTCGAGCTGACACATTTTCTGCTGAGTGGAATGAATGCTGAAAAATTATATGGGCAACAAGCCACATAAGAAGGCGATGCAGCTATCTAACAAAGCATCAGGATATTTATTTGTTTATTTTATTTGATAATTATATTTGATAATTCAATGCTGTAGCCGTAACGTTTCTGTGTCTATTGTTTTGATTATAGATTTGATATCAACCCTTGTATGTCCTTATCCCTGGGGCACGGGTCTCTTCCTGCATCGCAGGAAGGTTAGTCCATACTCCACCACAGGGGCCAAGCCCGGGTTATAGTTTTAGGTACATTGATTTTTAATAACGATACATTAAGTATTAAAGATTCATAATATATTTTGATTACGTTTAAAACTTAATATCTGTACAAGGATAAGCAGTCGAAGTCTAGGACTTCGAGTTAAGTAATGATCACGCAGCGTTGCCAGATATACAATTTAAATCGTATTCATACGATGTTTTACATTTATTTTGCATGTACGATCCAGGGGCAGAAATCGTACGTAAACATACGACTTTTTTTAGATTTCATTTAACCAAAGTACTAATACCAACATAGCACGTCACTATTTATTCTTTTACTAACTAAGTACCAACCCTTAAGGTAAATGTAACTAATGTTAGACGTTGCCGGTAATTCATATTTGTGACACAGATTATGAACGCTGCTTCAGTTCAGTCAATTTTATTAAAACAAAGATCCCAAATAGGCTGAGCAATGAAACTGAAAATGGCATACTTTTGGCAAAACAACATATCAAGCGCTATGGGTGTTGCATAGATTTTTCTCCAACAAGAGAAATGTTAAATAATATTAACATCACAGAAAAACCCTTTACGGGGATAAATAAAAACCTAAAAATCGTGTGTTTATGTTTAATCTATTATTTACTTTAAAGTAATAAAACAAAGGATTTTTATCCAGCCCATCTCCACTTTTGGACGCATAGACGTCCAAAAGTGGAGATGGGCTGGACATATGCTACGCCACCCCACTAACAAATGGAGCAAGCAGGTCACCCTCTGGCAACCAAGAGACGGCAAAAGAGTTCGAGGTCGCCAAGTCAAGAGATGGGAGGATGACTTGAAACTGACAGCGGGACCATTCTGGCTGAGAGTAGCAAGGGACAGGACCCATTGGAAGGAGTTGGAGGAGGCCTATGCCAAAAGGCACACCGAACTTAGGGACCTCTTGTAACCCTAAGTTCAGGAATAAAAGGCTATTATTATTATTATTATAATAAAACAAAGGATTTCATGACGTACTGTTTTTTTAGCAGCCTTCTTAAGGAATACTATTTTTTATTTACCCATCGTACGATCGCTTATTCAAAACGTCTGCCAACACGGTCACCACGGAATGATCGGGATTTTCGACATAAACGGATGGCAACATTTTTTTACTCTTCGGTTTTTTAGGTTAGGAAAGTAAATTCTATGAAAAAAAAAAGCGCGGGAACCTTGGATGAGTAAAGGCGGCGAAATTTGAACAATTTTCAATAAATTGATAACTTTTATATTTCTCTGTAAATACAAAGTGAATTGTACATATAGTTGGTAGACAAGTTTGTACATATTGTAATTAGAAGATGGGGGCGGGAAAGAAGCGGAAAAAAACTGATCCCCCTGACGAGCGATCATCACCAGCTATGGACACTTCGGACTCGGATGATGACTCCTCCAGGAAGTACAATGTTTTTAAGGTTCCAGGGTACTCTAGGAGGTATCCTGAAAACAGTAAAAAATCGGAATACATAGTGTTCGTGTCACACGAAAATGAAAAACCGTTTTCCGACAAAGACAGGCTAGCTCTCTCCCATGCCATACGCAAATTCTGCGTCACTGGCATTCTACATCTGAAGTCAGTAAATAAATTCAAGATTGGCATTACGTTCGATTTGTCAAACAATGCAAATGTGTTTATGCAGAATAAAAAATTACTCGACGAACTAGACCTGAAGGCCACTATACCGGCTAGCGACACTGAAGCGACTGGGGTTCTTACCTCAGTCCCTACTGACCTTTCCAACAAACAAATCTTCTCGTTGATTGGCAGCTCTCGAAATGTAATTCAAGTGAGACGTTTCATGCGTCGGGTGCGGAGTGACGACGGCGACGTGTCACATCTTCCCACTCAGACAGTCGCGGTAACTTTTGCATCCACTGAATTGCCTCAGTACGTCTATCTCGATTCTTGGAGACACGAGGTAAGCGCTTATATACCACCAGTAAAGCAATGTCTTCAGTGCATGAAGTTTGGCCACATTGCCAAATACTGCCGAAATTCGGTTGTGTGCTCGATCTGCACAGAAAATCACCATTTTAAAACATGTAAAGAGGATCCTAAAAACGCGAAATGCTGCAACTGCGGAGGCAATCACATAGCTATCTCTAACACATGTCCACAAAAAAAATTGAAAATAGAGGAAAACAAAATTAAGTCAAGGGCCGTCACATACTCAGATTTATTCAGTGAAAACTCCTTCCCCCAATTAACAAAATCGAACATCGAAACACAAATTGAAAATTTAACGAAATCAGATTTTTTCATGAACATACTCACTCAGAAGCAATTACAAAAATAGTTACAAATCAGAAAAACACCCCAATCAACTCTACATCAATAAAAGAAATCTTAGCACAAACTGTAAGAAATACCACTTCTTCTAACAATGGATCAACTTAATATTATGCAGTGGAACTCCCAGAGTATTATTAGCAATAAATTTCTATTAACACAATTTCTTTATGAAAACGATATACATGTAGCAATAATATCAGAGACTTGGCTAACTCCTATTAAAGATTTTAACATAAAAGGATATCGAATAGAAAGAAACGATATTGGTAATAAACATAATGGTGTAGCAATTTTAATACATAATAGTTTAAATTATAAAAAAATTAATACATATTCGGACAACTCCTTACAAAACATTTGTGTAAGGATATCTGTAAATAATAAAGAAATGAGTATTGTAAGTTTTTACTGTCCTACAAACTGTGTCCCATCTTTTGATAAACTTAAATTTCAGTCAATAATAGAGTCAATACCCGAACCAATGTTATTTGCAGGTGATTTTAATGCACACCATACTTTGTGGGGGTGCCATTCTATTAATCCTAGAGGAAGAGATATTTTGGAAATTATTGATGAAAAAAATTTGGTTGTTTTGAATTCCGGCGAGGTTACTACTGTGGGCTCCTTGACATGGCGTCCCAATGCTTTGGATTTATCACTGGCTTCCCCATCACTGGCTCTGTCTTGCGATTGGTCTGTACATAATGATCCTCTTGGCAGCTACCATCTTCCTGTAATTATTAAGGTTTTTGTAAATAATAGTATTAATGATGATGGTCTTGTAAACAGCAATGGTGCTAATCCTTTGCCCATCTATCCTAACTTTAAAATGATCAATTGGACATTATATGAACAATATGTAGACACACAACTGTCTGATTTTCAGGTTGAAAATTACACTCCGTTGACAGCATATAACAGTTTTTGTAACATATTGCATAATGTAGTTAATGACTCTCTTACAAATCGTAATTCTGTTTCTTCTTTTGGTGCTATCAACTCTCGTCGTAGACTGATACGCAAGAAGCTCTCTCTTCCTTGGTGGAATAAAAAATGTTCAGAAGCTGTAGAAAATTCCAAACTTGCCTATATTAACTTTAAAAATAATCCTTCAGATCAATCTTACATTGAATTTAAAAAATTACAAGCACATAAAAAACTTTTGTTAAAAATGGAAAGATCTAATAGCTGGATTGAACTGTGTAGCTCCTTCAATCGATGTACACCTCTGTCAATAATCTGGAATTGTATGCGTAAATTCAACAAAACTTACTCTTTTAATAATGACAATGATAGTTGGATACAAGATTTTTTGCAAAAGTATACACCCGACCATGTAAATAATAAACCAAAATTTTCCCCGGACAGTGAAACAAATCCTGTAAATAATTTTATGATAAAATCTTTCTCAATTGAAGAATTAATATCAGCTATTCTCTCGAGAAAAGATGGCGCATTTGGTCTGGATGGTATTCCTTATATAATGTTAAAAAGGCTTAGTAAAAATAGCTTACAGATTTTGCTTGAAATATTAAATAACCTATGGTTGAGCAACGAGATTCCCCACTCATGGAAGTCCGATTGTTTAGTGCCCATATTAAAGCCAGATAAGCCTCGATCAAATCCAGATTCCTACCGTCCTATTGCTTTGACATCTTGCATAGGCAAAGTTTTTGAACAACTGATAAAACAAAGGTTGGAATTTTATGTAGAACAAAATAGTATTTTACCTTCTAATCAATTTGGCTTTCGAAGAGGAACATCAGCTCGTGAAAGCATCTGTCAGCTGCAGCTTGACATACAAAATAGTTTAAATAAAAAATATTATTTGATGTCGGTGTTTTTTGATGTGTCTGGAGCATTTAATAGTGTCAATGTCGACATTCTTTGTGTTGAGTTACTTTCCATCGGGATCCCAAATAAAATTGTTAATTGGATTCATAATTTTCTTACTGAGAGGGAAGTCTATGTAAAATATAATGGTAATCTTTATGGTCCACGATTCGCTTCTGTTGGTGTTTGTCAAGGCGGAATACTTTCTCCATTAATTTTCCTCTTATATATCCGCCGTTTAAATCTCATTTTGGGTTCTGAAGTCAAAAATCTTCAATTTGCTGACGACTTGGTTGTTTATGCATCTGGAAAAAAATTAAAAAACATCAGTGAAATTCTTAACAAATCTTTAAAAGGGTTGTCTACATACTTCACCTATCTGAATCTTGATATAAATGCATTAAAATCTAAAGTGGTTGTATTTGGTAAAGCTAGCAATAATATTCCTTCTGTATTCTACAACAAAGTCCCCATTCCTGTTTCTCAAGAGGCTAAGTTTTTAGGTATTATCTTTACTCACAATATGTCTTGGAAAAAATATGTTGAATTGCTAAGTTTAAGAGCCAATAAGGCCCATAATATTTTGAAATCTTTGTGCAGGATTTCGTGGGGAGCAGATCCGAAAATATTGTTACTTCTGTACAAATCATTGGTTCGTAGTCATTTTGAATATGGTTTTCTTTGTTTTGGTGGTGACAGTAGATTGGTGAATGCCTTGGATAAAATTCAAAATAAAAACTTGAGACTCATCACAGGAGCATTTAAAAGTACTCCTATAAATGTAATGCAGGTGGAGTGCAAACTCCCTCCATTAGCTATTAGATTTACTTATCTGAAAGAAAGATTTTTATTAAAATTATATAGTAAGAGAAATAATTACCTATTGCTGAGCTTGATGAATTCTCCTCCAAATTCTCTTTATATCCTTCAGGGCTTTGCTCAGTACATTAATTTTCTGGAAACATTACAGATTTATAAATCCCCTCTCCTTCCTTGTTATCAGGGAAATTTTCTTAGTAAATTTCCTGCAATAAATATAATAATTGATCACAATCTATGCACCAAACAAGATGTGTACAACAAACTTTCAGAGTTCACTGATGATTGTAGATTCCTCTATACTGATGGGTCCAAAACTGATAATGCTGTCTCGTTTGCTTTCTTTGATGGCTTTTTTAATTTAGGCACTGGTCATAAAATAAATTCAAACATTAGTATATTCACAGCAGAAGCCGTGGCTATACTAGCAGCCCTAAAAAATATCAATAATAAAAGTGATGGATGTTATAAATATGTAATTGTCAGTGATAGTATGAGTGTTCTGGAAAATCTCAAAAATAATAGATTCAAAGCTAATACAAATTATTTAATTTCTTTAATCAAGCAGGAGTGGTTAGATTTGTTTCTTATTCATAACATAGATGTTTCATTTGTGTGGGTTCCTTCACATGTTGGTGTAGCAGGAAATGAAAGGGCTGATTTTTTGGCTACAGCAATTACAAATAATGCAGATACTATTCCTGACTCCAGCTATAATCTTAATGTTTCTGTTCCCTGGACAGATGTAATCTCTCTTCTAAAGAAAAGATCTATAGATATCTGGAAAAGACACTGGAACTACACAGTTCAAGCTGAAAATAAAGGCTTATGGTATGCTACATTTAATGTTCCCATTGGTAGCATGCCCTGGTTTTGTAAAAACAATACTTACATTCATAGGAAATATTACACTACTATTTCAAGGCTTCGTTTTGGTCATTGTAATCTAAACTATCATCTGTTCCGGTTAAAAATGGTTCAGAGTCCGTTCTGTGACCATTGCAGCTCCCAAACTGAGCAATCCTTACATAATCTATTCTTCGAATGCCCATCCTTTGGCATCCAGCGCCTTGTGCTAATGGATGAGCTGATTGAAATCTATAGCAGTCCAGAGTCAGTGCCGCGCTCCATTCAGGCTCTTCTTGTAAATACTTCCACATTTTTGTCTTTGTTCAGATTCATAATTAACACTGTAGGACAGATTTAGTTTTTCTTGTATATTGATTTTGTTTAATACTCGAATACGACTTTTAGCCGTGTAAAATATTTTCTAAATGGACTTGTACATAATATTTAGAATTTGTAAGGTTATGTAATATTTTTGGTTTGTTTGTTTTGACGTTTCGATTTCGACCAAAAAAGAAAAGAGTATGTGTTGCCTTAATTGACTTAAAATCACGGATTGACTAATTCGACGGACACGACGTAAAATTACACGGATTTTACTAAAATTGGATTGGACATTTTATATAATTAAAACTGAAGACGATAATATATTACTGAAGACTTTAACCTCCCAAAAATTCATAATGAAGAACAGAAACCAAAGACGTGGCAGCATGAAAAATATATTACTGAAGACTTTAACTTCCCAAAAATTCATAATGAAGAATAGAAACCAAAGACATGGCAGCATGAAAAATATATTATACTGAAGACTAACCTCCCAAAAACTCCTAATGAAGAACAAAAACCAAAGACGTGGCAGCATGGTCTAAGACCTTAGCCGGTTCCTTGCGGGACGAACTAAAAAAAAAAAAAAAGTAAATTCTATTAAATTGCTTTTCTTACGGACTAGTTGCAAAGCTAGTCCGTAAGAAAGTTTCAAGTGTCCACAGTGTCAAGTTGACGTTTGTGGAGGCAAACAACGAGAAGATTTTGAAAATGTTATCATATTTAACGCTACGCTAGCCGTTTCGAAGAGCAACCGTGTATTTGTGAAATGATATATTAAAAGTGACCTAAATAGAGAAAGTATGGTGAATTGTAGTGTACTCGTATGCAGAAATCGTCAAGAGCTTTGGGGGAAGTTTCCTTTCATAGGTAAGTAATGATTGTGTTTCAATTAGTGTTAAGCCCAAAGTTGCCTTGTGTTGAGTATTTTAGTTACGTTTTAACTAGTAGCTTTGCAACTAGTCCGTAAGAAAAGCAATTTAATAGAATTTACTTTCCTAACCTAAAAAACCGAAGAGTAAAAAAATGTTGCCATCCGTTTATATGTCAAAAATCCCGATCATTACGTGATGACCGTGTTGGCAGACGTTTTGAATAAGCGATCGTACGATGGGTAAATAAAAAGTAGTATTCCTTAAGAAGGCTGCTAAAAAAACAGTACGTTTTCAAATCCTTTGTTTTATTTCTTTAAAGTAAACAATCGATTAAACATAAACACACAATTTTTAGGTTTTTATTTATCCCCGTAAAGGGTTTTTCTGTGATGTTAATATTATTTAACATTTCTCTTGTTGGAGAAAAATCCATGCAACACCCATAGCGCTTAATATGTTGTTTTGCCAAAAGTATGCCGTTTACAGTTTCATTGCTCAGCCTATTTGGGATCTTTGTTTTAATAAAATTGACTGAACTGAAGCAGCGTTCATAATTTGTGTCACAAATACGAATAACCGGCAACATTAGTTAACATTAGTTACATTTACCTTAAGGGTTGGTACTTAGTAAGTAAATGAATAAATAGTGACGTGCTATGTTGGTATTAGTATTTTGGTTGAATGAAATCTAAAAAAAGTCGTATGTTTACGTACGATTTCTGCCCCTGGATCGTACATGCAAAATAAATGTAAAACATCGTATGAATACGATTTAAATTGTATATCTGGCAACGCTGCGTGATCATTACTTAACTCGAAGTCCTAGACTTCGACTGCTTATCCTTGTACAGATATTAAGTTTTAAACGTAATCAAAATATATTATGAATCTTTAATACTTAATGTATCGTTATTAAAAATCAATGTACCTAAAACTATAAAACTATAGTTCTACTCCGTAGAGTCTATCTACGTTCTACTCTATCTACGGACCTGCCTGACAAAACTGAACTGACCGTAGATAGAGTAGAACTATAGATCAAGGCACAGTGTAACCGATTTTACGTCGGTGAATATTATTTGTTTGTGTGCGTGAATGTTGCCACAATAAAAGTGAATTGTCATAATGTGGGGTAAAGTATTTCAGTCGTTCATAGTCCATGAATAAAAATGCAGATTTAGTTTTGAATTTTATTAATCATACATGTCTGACAATTGTTTGTAAAACGTAGCAAACGTTTTATAAACAATTGTCATTTTGTATAATTAAAAAGACGTTTTATTTTACACGTTTAAATTTTACAATTTAAGGCGCTTAAGGACGCTATCTAGAACCACCAATGGAATACAATCATAAACTGTTTTATTAATACGTTTTTTTCATATAAAAATTCACCATATGAAAATTCTTTCGAAGACTACCTCAGACCACCAAAATGTACTTTTTGTCGAAATGTAGAGAGCATATTCGAGCATTTGATGTAGGTGACCAGTTCTCTCTTCTAAATGCTAGCACCCATTTTTCCAGAACAGGACTATTTTGAAGAAATCTGAAATAGAAACATTGCTAATATTAATAAATATTATAATACATTAAAATATAATAAGTAATAACTTTAGTATTCCTTATTATTCGCGATACTCATACATAGTTGTATCTCAAACGGGTCGATTATTTATTAGGTAAATAAGGTAATTACGTTTTACCTAATAAAAAATCGCGGCTAGACGGTATTGTACGAGATTCATTGATACAAATTTAAATATTAATTCTATACTGATTCAAGGGCACATTGCTTGCGGCAGAATGCACAAAAAGACTTGAACGAAAGGGTTCTTGCGATAAATTCGAGCTGACACATTTTCTGCTGAGTGGAATGAATGCTGAAAAATGATATGGGCAAAAAGCCACATAGAAAGGCGATGCAGCTATCTAACAAAGCATCAGGATATTATATTTGATAATTCAATGTTGTAGTCGTAACGTTTCTGTGTCTATTGTTTTGATTATAGATTTCGATATCAACCCTTGTATGTCCTTATCCCTGGGGCACGGGTCTCTTCCTGCATCGCAGGAAGGTTAGTCCATACCACAGAGGCCAAGCCCGGGTTATAGTTTTAGGTACATTGATTTTTAATAACGATACATTAAGTATTAAAGATTCATAATATATTTTGATTACGTTTAAAACTTAATATCTGTACAAGGACAAGCAGTCGAAGTCTGGGACTTGAGTTAAGTAATGATCACGCAGCGTTGCCAGATATACAATTTAAATCGTATTCATACGATGTTTTACATTTATTTTGCATGTACGATCCAGGGGCAGAAATCGTACGTAAACATACGACTTTTTTTAGATTTCATTCAACCAAAGTACTAAATACCAACATAGCACGTCACTATTTATTCTTTTACTTACTAAGTACCAACCCTTAAGGTCTAACTAATGTTAGACGTTACCGGTTACTCG
The DNA here is from genome assembly GCA_934045075.1 of Yponomeuta sedellus. Lineage (NCBI taxonomy): Eukaryota > Metazoa > Arthropoda > Insecta > Lepidoptera > Yponomeutidae > Yponomeuta > Yponomeuta sedellus. Next base: position 8,797,329 of record OW203727.1, on the reverse strand, counting down.
TATTTGTGACACAGATTATGAACGCTGCTTCAGTTCAGTCAATCTTATTAAAACAAAGATCCCAAATAGGCTGAGCAATGAAACTGTAAACGGGATACTTTTGGCAAAACAACATATTAAGCGCTATGGGTGTTGCATGGATTTTTCTCCAACAAGAGAAATGTTAAATAATATTAACATTACAGTAAAACCCTTTACGGGGATAAATAAATACCTAAAAATTGTGTGTTTATGTTAAATCGATTGTTTACTTTAAAGTAATAAAACAAAGGATTTGAAAACGTACTGTGTTTTTAGCAGCCTTCTTAAGGAATACTACTTTTTATTTACCCATCGTACGATCGCTTATTCAAAACGTCTGCCAACACGGTCATCACGTAATGATCGGGATTTTTGACATAAACGGATGGCAACATTTTTTTACTCTTCGGTTTTTTAGGTTAGGAAAATAAATTCTATTAAATTGCTTTTCTTACGGACTAGTTGCAAAGCTACTAGTTGAAACTTAAATAAAATACTCAACATAAGGCAACTTTGGGCTTAACACTAATTGAAACACAATCATTACTTACCTATGAAAGGAAACTTCCCAGAAAGCTCTTTCATGACGATTTCTGCATACGAGTACACTACAATTCACCATACTTTCTCTATTTAGGTCACTTTTAATATATCATTTCACAAATACACGGTTGCTCTTCGAAACGGCTAGCGTAGCGTTAAATATTATAAAATTTTCAAAATCTTGTCGTTTGTTTGCCCCCAGAAACGTCAACTTGACACTGGGGGCAAACAAAAAAAGTAGTTACACTTTTGCTGTTTATTCTATCTCTTTCTCACCCATGATCGCTACGAAGTTTGTTTCATTTAAAACTTGTATGTGTGCGCTGTGGCTTGCTCTATAGTTTTACTCCCTCTACGGAACTGACACACACACGTGACATTTGTGGTTGATACTGACCTCAGATTAAGAACTTCATAATCTGAGACGCTGACAAACGCACATGTTCTATGGCACAAGCGCACTATTGTTCTATTCTGTGATCGTGATAGCACCTCAGAACAATATTGTTCTGAGGATAGCACTACTGCGCCGTGTTGCCAGTAGAGATGTGATTCTACCCGGGTATTTACCCGAAATGGGTAGATTCGCAGGAATATTCCCATTTAATCTACCCGACGGGTATTTATGAGGGTAAATACGTTTATTGGTGTTTTCGTTCGCTAAAATAGATTGCATTACCGTTAAATCCATTTTTACTCACGAGCCTCAGGACTATATTCAATATCTTTCATTCTTTTTTGACGAAAGAACGAAATAAGTATATCTCAAGAAAATAACATTTTTGTGATGGGATTATTTCATGAATTATTGAGAGATTGTTAAAGATTCTTACTTAGTAATCATCCGCCCGAGAGTAAATAACGATAAATACCAGTTTCTACTGAGTATTAAACGAAAACTGACAGTAAATATTTTTAATTGTTTTTTTACAGTAAAATCTTTTAGTTAGGGTCTTATTTGATCGGTATTGATGAGATCTTTGTTTAAACTTGGGGAGCATGGTCTGATGATAGCGCTGGAAGTTGTGTATGGGATCTCCTCAACGGATAGCAGCAGACCATTTGAGTTTGTACTTATTCGATTAGTATTTATGAGATCTTTGTTGAAATTTGGTGACAAGTTCTTAGATAGCACAGCAAAGTACCCAAATTCTAGTGCCATCATCAGACCCTTCAGACACTAGATCTTCACAACGGATAGTAGGAAACTATTCGAGTTTCGCCTTATTTAATCTGTATTATTGAGATCTTTAGCAGAACTTTCTGATAAGATCTGATTACGGCAAAGTAAGGTGATTAGTTAGTTAGATCTGGGAAAAAAACGTGGTTACAGGATCTCCTCAACGGAGAACCTAGAATGATTCATATTCATTTATTTTATGATATTAATTTATTTGATTTCAATAAAATCAAATTATTACACACCCGTATCGCGTACGCAGAGATCAGCGTTTGCCACTTGCCATGATCCTGACAGATCTTTTTCGCTTTATCAACATTTGTTACTCAAAATCAAATTATTGAAATATTTTTGCAGTATTTCAAAAGTTAGTCTCAAATAATGGAGTCCTAGTATAGAATAAATATTGAATCATATTTCCATTGGGTCAGAATTTTTTTTTACATTATTGTATTATCATTTGGTTTCACTATTATATAAAGAAGGCAACATTGACAAAGGATAAATAACAGAATTAATGTTTGCTCAAATAAGTCATTAACTTATGAACCTATTTAGAGGCTAAAAATTCTACCCATGCCGGGATTCGAACCCGCGACTTATGGCTATCCGTGCCAGCGCTCTTTTCAACTGAGCTAATGGGCGACTCACCGGCATCAGTGAAATTTCGAACCTCTACACACTATTCTCTGTATTACGTAGAGGGAGCGACATCTGGCTGAAGTACCTAATTTGCATCACTTGCAGCCCTGAGTACCTACTTTGAAATTAGGTTTTACATCGAAATGATATCGGTGTTCCCACATGATTATACTATTTTTATTTTTAATGCACTAACCCATGCTAAGGACAATTTTAAAAACCTATTTAGAGGCTAAAAACGAACCCGTGACTTCTGGCTATCCGTGCCAGCGCTCTTTGCAACTGAGCTAATGGGCGACTCACCTAACTGCAAAGTAGGTACTACCCGGGGCTGCAAGTGATGCAAATTACTTCAGCCAGATGTCGCTGCCTGTACGTAATACAGAGAATAGTGTAAAGATGTTCGAAATTTCAGGGATGCCAGTGAGTCGCCCATTTGCTCAATTGGAAGAGCGCTGGTACGGATAGCCAGAGGTTGCGGGTTCGAATCCAGGCATGGGTGAAATTTTTAGCCTCTAAATAGGTTTTCAAATTTGTCCTTAGCACGGTTTAGTGCATTAAAAATAAAAATAGTATAATTATGTCACACATTTTTCGATTTCCCTCATTTTCATCATATCATTACCACATCCACCCGTTACGTGACCACATCATTACGTGATCATTTCTACCACAGATTATTACTTTACATCTTGACTTGATCGGACTATTTTTACGCTTATCCGTTTTTATCCAGTTTTCTGTTTTTATTATAAAATATAAACTAAATAAAACAGTACAATAAAGCACAAAGATAAAGTCGTTCCAGTTTTATTATGTATAATAGTTCTACAACACTACGAACTTTATATACGGGTGCAGCCCGGCAAAAAACACTAGAAACTAGAGGTTCATACAATGTTTGCCAGTTATAATGTCAAATGCCATTCGTCCAGTAAAGGACCGATTCGAATTGCCATTAAAAAAAAAATTAACACACCTGCTTGTAAATCTTGTTGCTTTTTAACAATTTTATAGCACTAAATCACCGCTTTTAATTAAAACACAGTTGATTAAAAATAAACTTCTCTTTAATCGCAACAGATTGCAGACATTAGAAAAATGATGACCCATCCATAAATCTTAATTCAGCAGGCATTTGCCTTAAGACATCTTGCACTTGTGTCAACTTCAGTTGCGCAGTTATTCTCCTCCATTGCATGGGGCACTCCACGTTTTCACACTGCCACGATTCACCGTGGCCGCAGCATGAAGCACAAATCTGGGTAGGGACAATTAAAATGGGGAATATTAAACAACAACTTTTTATAGACAAGCACTGGCAATAGCGCGCTGCGGTCTCTGATCTTGTTCGAGCGTATAGCGCAGGGTATAGCGGGCGAAACATTATTACGACACTGGTTTGTACCCATCATATCGAAATAAGCGATATGCAAGGTCGATACGATGTCCTGGCAGCACAGAGCGCCAAAACGACGCGCTGGGCCCTCCAATAAGCATACCTAAATTGGAAATCATAAACTGATCTTGTTAGTGCTTAGCGAAGCGCTCGTGGCCTAGGCGAACCGAGTGATTGGAATCAATCACTTGCTTAACAACAGGCGCGGTCAGCTACCGGGATGGGTGAGCGTCCCGTGACTACCGCTAGTTGAATTTTTCTGAACGCTTCAGTGCTTCGCAAGGCACGTTCAAGCTTAACGTGACGTTAAGCCGTTGGTGCCGGCTGTCATATAATGGCAGTCGTTAAGCCATGTCAGAGGCCTTATGGGCGGCTTGATAACTTCTGACAGTAAGGCCCGCCACTGTCTTACAATCCTCCACCAACCCGGACTTGGCCCCCGTGGTGGAGTATGGCCTAACCTTCCTGCGAGGCAGGAAGAGACCCGTGCCCCAGCAGTGGGGACATACAAGGGTTGATAACGAACGAGGAGAAATAGTAGTGGTTTTTTTTTACGTTTGATGACTTGTTATTAAAATACTCAATGAAGACCCGCCATTTGGTGTGAATTTAGATAATTCAAGATGGCGTCAACGCAATTTTCTTCTTTCCATCTTCTCTGGTAGGGTAACCATGATATTTGTTTACAATTGAACTGTTGAGACAGATGTTTTATTCCTGCTTTTTTAAATGGTCAATAGGTTAGGTTAGGTTAGACGTCCTCTGTGGCGTAGCGGTAGCGCATTTGCCTACCATGCAAGAGGTTCCGGGTTCGAACCCCGGCTAGTGACAAAAAAAACCCCAAGTCTTGGATGTTTAGATGTTTGTGACGTCGTTGTTTCTGGTTCCCCACGACACAGGGTATCCTAGTGTGGGGCCAGAAGCAATGTATGTGCCTGTATGTAAATGTTATGTTATTGTTAAATGGCTAAAAAAACAGGATTGGCGTTCTCATGATTCGGTTGCTGATAGGTTAAACTGGTTTGAATACAAACTCAGTGCTCCCTATTTCCACGCAGTGTATCTGGTTACTTCCCTGGATAGTATATGAAAAGCCGGAGGTGCGGAGGGAGGGCAGCCCCCGCCCGCTGTAACAAAAAGCAGGAACCCGTGCGAACCGTAGCGGCTGAGGCTGGCGGCTGCAGATCCCGCAGCGCCCGAGCAGTTGCAGCATTGCGGATAAAGAGTCGGCGAATCGACTTATCTTGGTCACCCTACCAAAGTAGACGCGTCGTCTACTACGGACTACTTGACTAGCCACTATCAGCCAGATTAATTAATGTTTTGCTCAACCACACGGCTGAATGACCTTCAGCAATGTAATTGGATGCCGCCGCCTAATGAACGTCCTAGGCAGTTAATTCGACGTCAAAGGACATTGACCACTTTCGGCTATGCGTGAACAGCATGTTCATAATGATACAAAGTAATAAATGGTCATTATTAATAAAAACACGAATATTTTTTATATTTTCGGAGTAACCATTTAAACGATAAAAACAATCAATTTAATAAGTTTTCTTCCTGTCTTTTATTTGCCACTTTCGGCTTTGGTGTTGCCAGTACTAATTATTAATTTATTATCGATTGGGAAATAATTCATATCATGATTTATGTTATGTTCTTTTTAGTGTGTTTTGTAAACAATGAGGTGTGTTTTGTGTGGAATTAATAAATAGGCAAAAGTGTATCAATTCATATCTTTAGCTTTTCACAAACCCATCACGAGCAAATGAAAATAAATACGACAAGATTCGAATCGGAAATCGATTACTTTTTTCTGGCAACAAAAAAAAAGCTGTCAATAGTGTCAATCACAAACTGTTTTGTCTATTCGCTTCGTCTTCGTGCGGCATGAATACGTTCTTTAACTATTTTCATCTTTTAACGACTTGGCTTGTGATAATATAGGATAGGTAATCATATTTTAAAAACTTTTTTTTGTGATTATGTCAGTCACATTTTGTTAGTTTTAAAACATGTACATACCTAAAAAAATATATTTAAAAAAATAAAAGAACCCGACTGCAGTGATAAATCAACTGAAAGGGAAAAAATAAGATAATTTTATTTTCAAATGCTAATGTCGAATCAGAAGAGTTCATGCTGCTTTACTTGAGGGACCAAATAATATAACTTTATAAGCGTTATTTGCTCAAACTGTTGCATTTATTATTTTATATAAAATGTTGCAGTCGGGACCCATTAGAGGACTTTAAACAAACAGTAATGGGTCCCGACTGCAACATTTTATATAAAATAATAAATGCAACAGTTTGAGCAAATAACGCTTATAAAGTTATATTATTTGGTCCCTCAAGTAAAGCAGCATGAACTCTTCTGATTCGACATTAGCATTTGAAAATAAAATTATCTTATTTTTTCCCTTTCAGTTGATTTATCACTGCAGTCGGGTTCTTTTATTTTTTTAAATATATTTTTTTATTTTTGACCTTTTAGTGACTCAGTAAAACGATAAAATTTAAAGGTCCATCCTGTTCTGCTTACATGCTTTAAATCGTTATATTATTTTATTTCTTATATGAATTTTAGTTTATTGCTTTATTTTCTTTTGTTCGACAATGGACATGTCTCGGCAAATCATAAATATTTTTACTGATATACTTGTTTGGCCCAGGACAGGAAACTCTGGACTGAATTGGGGGAGGCCTTTGCCCAGCAGTGGGACACAAACATAGAGGCTACGTAAAAAAAAAAAAAATACTTGTTTGATTTAGTCATAGGTACCACCTGCCTGCATTAAAAATTTATGTCGTATGATATTTTTTAGCCAGTATAATGAATATGGTCTAATGGTGTTAAACTATCTAGAATATTTGCAAAGGAAACGACAGATTTTTTTCTTTATTATCCTTACATAAATTGTCTGTTTTTTATGTAGCCTAAAAACGCTCCACTGCACCTAGTTATTTAATGTTAACAATTGTAGGTGGGGACTGGAATAGTCACGAATTATGTCCTCGACCTGAACGGCGCTCAGCTTTCGACATCTCCAGAGTAGAATTCTTCGTGCTTGCATTGCTGGGCCCAGTCTTCGGTCTCGCTAATTACTTAGAATAAGGACTTGTAAATGGGAACATAAATGGTCTGAGCCTTCAGCCGCGGCCTGTACAAAGGCGTGACAGGTTTCCTCCTAACAGCAACTTTAAGTAACTGTCGCGGCCTTCGGCCGCGCTAATAGTCTCTCCATTTGGCATCAGCGTAAATAGAGCTCAGCATTTGGAATCGCCGTGGGAGTATTCCTGTAGCCCGCTTCACAGCCTTCGGCCGTGCCGCGACCTGTATTGAGCTCGGTCTTCAACCTCGTCGCGGCAAGTTTCCTCGCACCCGCATGATGGGGCTCGGCCTTCGGCCTGGCGTAGTTATTTAGAGTTGTAGCATCGGCGTGGAGACACACAAAATCTTTGTTTTCTGAATGCCAAAATATTACCGGTATTAAAATTAAACTATAACAAATTCATCTTGAGGTGGCCCCCTAAAGCATTGAAAAATTTTACTGAATATTAAGGTGTAGATAAGCTATCTTTGGTCTCACAAGTGAACAGGAAACCTAACACAAAATCATCATCTTATTTTCGGAGGAAACGAGATAAAATTCGTTAAGATGAATAGAGCTAGAATTTTTTAAAATTTCATGGGTCCTAACGATACGAGGTCACGGAGGATCCGTCTTCGGTTACCAGTGAGAGCGTTCAAATATTTTTTTATCATTTATTGTTTCTTCTTTGAACCCAGCTTGTCTGACTATAACCGCACAGGGGAAAAGGAGTTACATGCTACACTTTATTTATTTTGTTCAGTTACTTTTGGTCTAAGTGTCAGTAGGAAATTAATATCAGTGTTAAAAAATAATTATTTTTACCCCCTATGAGGTTGATATTTCTTAAATTAATGAGATAAACGAATGGCGTAGAAATAAATAAACACTTTATAGGCATTATTTCTTTCAGCACATAATACCGTTTCTATAGACGGTTTGTTTACATGGACAGGACAGGACAGGGTTTCAGCAGACAAGAAGAGAAACGTTGTTTTAGCACGACAGCACGTACTTAGGGATCTATTTATTGTAGCAATATGAAACTAAGGATTACAGTAACTGTACTACTCGCACCACAGCGCAAAGCGAGGTATATTACCTATGTCACTAGTCGTGCCAATTGTTATTATAAGTGAACAGTCAGTGTTGGTCGAGGTGATTCGCAAGCGCTCAAATACTATCCAATTTTGTTTAATATTATGTAGGGCCTTCGGACAAAACCATACCGCAATTTAGAACACAAACAGCGCCATCTGTGGTTGGGTAGAGGAACTAATGCTACAGTACTTTAATTACTTAGAAGTGAATATTATTTGTGTTGCGTTTGTTCTCTATTAATGCTGATTTTATGTAATCAACGACACCCGCAAAATTATCTTTTAAATACTTTGCACGTGTTAGGCGTAGTTAAACAAAATTATATTTTTTAATTAAATGAATGATCTAGAAGGATCAAACCACTTTATAGGAATTATTTCTTTCCGCATTTGTACCGATTCTATAAATGGTTTGTTTACATGTAGACCAAAGCCGAAATTATGTATACACATGTATTAGAATAAATAAAATATAGCAGCGCCATCAAGTGGCTAAAAGTGGTACTTTAATTGCTTAGAAGTAAATGTTATTTTTTGTTCCGTTGTTTCTCTATTAATACTGATTTTATGTAACTTACGTCATCCGCAAAATTCTGTTTTAAATATTTCACACCTGTTAGGGGTAGTTCAATAAAATTAGTATTCGAATTCAATAAACTGAATATAACAGCGCCATCTAGTAGCTCCTAGCTGTACTTTAACGAAGCTTCTTAACGAATTTTATTTTTCGTCACGGTTCTGATCGCATAATTATGATTTTATATAGCCTATGACACCCGCGCAAGGATGCCGAATCGAATGACACCTTGTTTAACAAAATCTGACCATTGGTTAAGGAGTTATGAGGGAACATAGAATCGGACATACTTACATACATACATACATACATACATACGAACTAAACACATTACCCTCCTTTTGGGCTTCGCTGCAGTCGGGTAAAAACTTGAAACATTTAAAAATGGAGGCCAATGGCGTCTTTCATCTCAACAAGAATGTCGATCCAGCAAAAAAATTTTTTTATTTTTACGCTCAATGGTTACAACGAAGAAAGCAAAATTATTTGTTTAAAAATAAATAAGAATTATTGTCCAAGTTATCTTTTTACTGATATTCTGTTCACGTTTAGCCTGATGCTCAAACAAAATGGTCAATATCCTTTACCTGATGGCAGCGACATGCACGTTGGCCAACTGACAGCTGTTAACACTAGTTTAACAGCTTATAGTGTACGAGATGTCGGGGGGGGGGGGGGGTTACAACAATCTGGTTTTTACCCAATGTATATCACAAAAGGTTGACATGATATGGCCACGTTGTCCTGGCAGAACAGCGGCAACGACGCGCTACAGCATCCCACAATAGACGACTTGTGAGCTGCGGTCTCCCACAGCTGCTAACGTAGGTTACGCTAGTGATTCCCGCGGAGCTCTCATCCTTTTAGGTAGCGAGTGATACCATGACGTATCACTCCGGTTTATACCCACCATATCACAATAGGCGACATGCGAGGTTGCCACGTTGTCCTGGCAGCACAGAGCGGCAACGGCGCGCTGCGGCTTCCCGCAGCAGCCAGCACAGACTGATCGGTTGGAGCGAGTACCGCAGAGCGCGCATCTCTCCCGCCAAAGGTAGCGGGCGATGCCGCCGCCGGCTGTGAGGGCATTGTGTTGAGCCTCGCGGATGTAGCCCAGCTCAGTCCACCTGGGAAGAGGCAGATGCTTTAGTGGTGAAATGATGAAATGAAATGGTTTTATTCAAAGTAGCGCAGAAACTATGGCTTGACGAACGTTACAATTCAAACTAAGTGTCCATTTTAAAATCTCGATAGGTTTGGAGAAAAAATGGACAAAAAACTCCAAACTTGGTCTTTTTAAAGTCCTTAATTAACAGAGTTAACATAATTATTATAGTACATAGAACTCATGCATTGTACTGGCTTCAATTCCAGACATCATTGTCATCTAAATAATCCTTTATGTCATAGTAGCCTTTATGGCACTACATGTACTTAACACATTTTTAGAACCTCGTTTCAGGCAAGCTTAACATATTTTGGGTGGCATACAAAACCGCTCCAAGGCACGAAGGACTGGTAGTCCGAGGGTGTTTCATTGCATTTAAGGTATCACCATAAATACAGGGTGGATCCGAGAGGTCCGGTGAAACTTAAGGAGGGCTTTTCTACAAATCAATTTAAACAAGTTTTATTATACTATTTTTATTTTTAATGCACTAACCCGTGCTAAGGACAAATTTAAAAACAAATTTTTAAGGCTAAAAATTTCACCATGGGCGAAATTTTTAGCCTCTAAATAGGTTTTTAAGTTTTGTTATGAGAGCAACCCCGATTTTTCCGTCCGTCTGTCTGTCAAGACCATTTATTTAAGAAACGCGTGGAGGTAACGAGTTAAAATTACAACCGTATACTCTTAAATCATTAAAAATATGTCTTAAACTGCGAATCTTCATTCCTAAACTATTTATAATATTTATGCAAAATATTATGCAACCTTCATTTGTGCGGAACCCTCGGTGTGCGAGTCTGACTGGCCGGTTTTAATAATTAAGTAGCTCATATACGTCCCACTACATAGAACCTGTTGTGTGGTGTCAGCCTAGAGAATAGCACCAACCCAATTCTTCCCGCGGGTGTCGTAAAAGGCGACTCAGGGACACAAACCGGGGGGTGGGCAGCAGCGCCCCCTGCAGTACAATTCCACCGAACTGCGATTTCCAACCCGCATGCCCAGCGTGGGGATTATGGACATTACCCCCTATGATAGTACAACGTGGCGCTCCTTAGGGGAGGGCTATGTCCAGCGGGGTGCGATGCCAGATTACCTTCCCGTGTGCCCTTCCGCTTCCGTTCCTACTGATTCATTTTTGAACCAGTAGGAAGGGTAAGTGGCAAGGGCCGGTGCACCCTGGGCGCTGGTCAGTAACTTCTCTTTATGGGATCTTGCTGGCCAGCGGCGAAAAATCTGGCGGGAGGGGTCGCGTGGGCCCTGTTTCACTTTGTGGAGCGGGACCCAGGCGACCAACCGAATGAAGGACCGACTGGGGGGGGGCGCCGCTGCGCGGAAGCGCGCGCGCCTCGTACCAGTCGGACCAGAGTGGCCGCCGGGACGCGGAGGGTCGGGGGACTCTCCGAGTCCATCACGGCGGGCCGGAAGGCGCCCTTGCGTGTTCCGAGGGTGCCTTCTGGCACGGAGGGGGCCCGCGCGGTCGCTCACCGCCTTCTCTGCTTTCAGAGAAGTGCTGGTGGGCGACGTGACGGGCCTCACGTGTGGGGCGTGTGGGGACCGGGCCTTGGGCCCCCACGCGCCTCAACGAGGAGGTGCGCCGCCCTCCCCGTCTCATCGACCGGGTTACGATGGGATGGAGGGGGCGGCGCGTTGGGGCGTATGGGGGCCAAGATCATACGCACTTGGCCCCTATGCGCTCCAACGAAGAGATGCGGCGTTTTCTAGCCCCGTCGTCGAGCACCGACGGGGCAGAAGCGCCGCCGAAGGAGTGCCCGAAAGGGCGCCCGCAGACGGGGTCGCGGAAGTGTGCGCAAGCGTTCCCGTGGCCCCGTCCTTTGCGGTGCGGAGGAACACCCCAGGAGTTTTAGTCGGTATACCGCCCTTTTCAGAGCGGGGAGTCCGACATAACCACTGTGCTCCCCCGAGCCGGTGGTACCCGTAATTGGGGTTTCTCCTGGGTGAAAAAAAAAAAAAAAAGGGATATGTCCAGCAGTGGACTAGTATAGCCTGACGATGACATAGAACCGGCCTTCATTGACAGAGAGAAGAGGGCGGCGGCTGGCGTCTCTCTTGAGTGACGCCGGCGCCGTCCGCACCAGCTTAGTGAATAGTGGCATTCGACTCAAGTCAGGTTTCACAGAAGCGCGCTAGTTTAACGCCAACAGAAGAAGTATTCTGACAAAATGACGTACAAGCATCGCAACGGTTTATGAGCGGTGACCTTGAATGCGCAGAATTCACTTTTTGGGTCTATTTGGCTGGGGGTCTGAGGCGCGACGCGGGGAGGTAGCGGCGCCAACACATTGTATTGGTTAGTTCAGTCGCTTCCCAGTCCCGCACCTCGTTTACACGTCTCGCGTCCCAGAAGTACAGTTGCGCACAAAAACTTTGACGATTATTTATTTTGTTGATTTTTCTGTTGGTTGTTTTCTGTTCGTTTTTGTTGTTTGTAGGAGTAATTGACATGAACTATATACACAGCTAGAACGTCAGAGTAAAAATTATGCTCTTAACTTAAAATACTTATGTAGGCACAGCGACTATTTTAAATTTGAAATCTTTTAAGCCAAGGATGTTTTACATTCTTATTTTAAGCCCATTTTCTCATTTCTAACAAAGTGTCGGTTGATCTGTTCTTACATAACGTACTCCATTTTATACATAGAAACATCCAGACTCAAGACGTAAACACTTGAAAATATATAACAAATGTTTGTCATGTGTAAGAATCGTACACACGACCTTCAGCTTAGCAAGCAGAATTACTACCATTGAGCTTTCGGGTCATTATGTTACATTTAAATTGCAAAATTGACTAAGAAACTTGTGCAGTAGGCCTTTAGTACTTATTATAAAACTTTGGGTATTAGGATTTTAGTACGCGAGTGTACACCTGCGCAAATACCCCCACCACTTTTGTCGAGCGCTCATAAACCGTTGCGACTCTTGTACCATTTAGAAAGTCACTCACCATTTAAAAACATTGACTCCAAGCAGCGAGAAGCATCGCTGCAGAGGCGGTAGTAACGCCCGCGCCGCATAGTAAGACACGTGGGGGCGCAAGCTGGCGTCTCTCTTCAGTTCCGCCGGCGTCCGCGCAAGTTTAACTAGGGGAAGGCCGGGTGCGCCGGCGCAGATCATCCAGAGAACACGCTCCCCGGTGCGCGGGCCCGCTCGGTGGTCGCGCGCCGTTTGACGTCTAGAGCGAGGAATGTGCCTCAAAATTAGATTACATTGATATTGCTCCTTCAAGGGCATAGAATGTCTTACATACAATTTGAAAAACCTTTTTTATAGGCGCAACCGATGCAAAAAAATAAATTTATCATAAATTATTATTCACATAAAAAAAACTTTAATACGTCACACGTAATGTCACATCACAGTTTATATCTGATTTGAAATTTGTAAAAAGTAGGTATTCTGTTGACTTGAGAGGTCTATCTATAATAAGTTACTCTATGGGTCTATCTCCTTTTGTGGATAGGCCTACATTTGGTTCTCTGCCTTTTTGCAGAAACATTTTCGGCCGATTATTATTTGGCAACTAACGTTTCAAATAATATTATTTTGCGGAATAATCATTTGCCAACTATTCTTTTTTTTTTTTGATTTCCCAACCTCGTAGTTGCCAACTGTTTGTTTGGTTTGCTTTTTATAATGAAATCTTTCAAAATGCCAACTAGCGTAGGGTATATTTTACGCGTAATATTCATTCCGTCGGCCAAAACTTTTTCTGCAAAAAGGCAGAGAACCTTCGGTCTTACATGTTCAACCTAACACGCTCCTTCGCGCTCCGCTACGCTACGCGCTTCGTAGCACCTATATTTTTGTTGTAGATTGAGTCTCGTCGGCCACCCCTCTAGCCAGTAATATTTCCATTCCCAGTAATATTTTTTTTAAATTAAAAATGCAAATAATTTTTTTTATCATAAAATCAATGTATGAAAAGGGAACTTACACTGACGAAACTTTATTCATGTAATAGTTGTTTGTCAAGTCTTTTACTATTCATCTAATAGTAAAAGACTTGACAAATAATAAATTCCCAAAACGTTTTGTGTCATTATAATAATCAGCTTAACAATAATCCTACCAAATGAAACATTGCGATACAAAAATTTGTAAATCGTTTGTTGTCAACGTAAAAAATAGGTGAAACGTTGGTTGGCAAGTGATAATCAGCGTAAAAATTTTCTGCGAAAAGGCAGGACACCCCTACATTTACAGCCATGATAGCTTACAACATATTTTAAATATATTTTGTATTACACAAACCATCGGTACTTTCCAACGATCGCCATTATTATAGCCGAATTGTGCGTGAAGCGGTTGAAATTAAAAAACACAAAATTTTTAATCGGGAATGTGTTTTCAAACTGTCGCAAACCGAACTGTCGGATCCGGTCATCAAGAAGTGTTCGAGTAGAAAAAAGTCACATGGCTTATCGTCCGAAATTGTCAGCGTAGTGTGTCGCAACCCTAATAGTGCTTTGTGACGGCTGATTGAGGCTAGTCTGAAACCTTATCAGCCAAAGATGCGAACGGGTACCAGCCATCAGTCTTTTCGTGACCACGATGACTGTAACCACGTCGAAACGTCGAGGTAAAATAGCAATAAATTACTACGCGATTCCTTCTTCTTCTTCTTTTTCTTCAGGCTATATAATGTAGTCCACTGCTGGACATAGCCCTCCCCTAATGAACTACGCGATTAAGCCCCGAAAATATTCTAATGATAGCTTACGTCTGTCACATCAACAGGCCGGACGGTCCATCAATAGTCGCCTCAGCTTCAGCCGGCATGGATGACATCATCAGCCTAGTTGCCCAAATATAGGTACTTGGCTCCCAATCGAGAGGCCACGATGAAGATTTTTCTCTAAAACTAATTTTGTTTCAATCCCTACAAAAACTCACTTGGCAATCTCGGCGGGTGGGGCCGCTGCGCCGGGCCGGTATCCGGTAGCACCCCTGTACTCCCGCGTAAAGAAGAGTTCCTGAGGCGGCAGAGTCCCGGACGCCAGGCGGGACAGCGTGCTAACTGCGAGGCGACGCACGCGGGACACGTCCCGGGAAGTAAACAGTTCGCAGAGAGCCGTTTGGAGCAGCTGGATTGATTGTAAAAGAATACATAAAATGCATGTTATGTTAGTATTTCTTAATGATTCGCGATACTCATCTATGTATAAATACGATCGCGATTTGACCCGTTTAATATAACTATGCATGTTATGTTAGTTTAAGCAACTCGTCTGAGTTTCATATTAATGTAACCATGCTGTGTACACATGTTTTGGAGATTAGTCTGAATCTTACAAGTTGATTAATGTTATCTTGATGACGTACTGGCTATTATCTGTTTAGTGTGCCTAATAAATAAAATAAAAGCTGGTGAGGAATTGACGGGGTGCAGTGAACCTGTACTACCTCGTTGGCCAAAGCGGTGGTAGCGGAGCGGTGTAGAACGCCGACTTCTCGATCGGGAGGTCGTAGGTTCGAATCCCGTCATGTACCAATGACTTTGTTTTCTAATTTATGTAAGTACATTAATGAAATTATAGTAGCAATACCACTCGCTGATGTGAAGGAAAACTTCGTAAGGAAACGCTAGTGTCTGAAGTGTTAACGTACCTCAGCGCTTGCTACGTACAATAGCCCAACTTTGAGGCTAAGTGCGGAAATCTCAGGTCTAACTACTTCGCCTAGCTATGTGGGGTATCGTAATCAGGCTACGGCTGTTCCGAGCTCGCTCTCCCTGGCGCCCGTTCTTTGGCCAGTTACTTACAGTTGGGACTTTTCGCGTGGGAACTTGTACGGACTCGGCCTGAACTTGAAAATACAGTGATATAACAAAAGAAAGAAGACGGTTGTCATGACTATGCAACATCACGGCCCGGGCGGTGTTAAATCCGCGGCAGTGTTATTCAGAATTACACTAAACAAACTTCAATAAAACTGGTCCACCAGTTCAAAGTCGCTCAGCGAGCTATGGAGAGAGCTATGCTCGGAGTTTCTCTGAAGGATAGGATTCGTAACGAATGCATCCGACAGAGAACCAAAGTTATCGACATAGCTCAGAGAATCAGCAAGCTGAAGTGGCAGTGGGCTGGCCATATCTCGCGAAGAACCGACAACAGTTGGAGTAAACGTGTTCTTGAGTGGAGACCGCGACTCGGCAAACGTAGTGTAGGACGCCCTCCGACTAGGTGGATGACGATCTGCGAAAAACTGCCATCTGCCGGCAGTTTTTCGCTGGATCCGGCAAGCTGAAGACAGGGCGCTATGGCGCTCATTAGGGGAGGGCTATGTCCAGCAGTGGACTACATAAAATAGCCTGAAAAAGAAGAAGAAGACACTAAACAAAGAACTGACTGAGGCAGATTGCTGGCAGTGGCTGAATGAGGATAACCGAGGACAGAGGCACGTGGGGTGCCTTGGAGTAGGTCTAAGTGGACGAGCACAGGCTAATAGATTGATTGAAAGTGCTGACTGTCAAACTCCAATACTGGAAACCAACAAGATAACACTACTGATAATTTAAGAAATCCGATCTATCAATTGAACACCTTCGAAAGTTAAGCACTGTCGGCAATCTAGGTCGGCAGGCAACCAGGACGCTATGGGGAAAAGAGTGCCGTTTAGAGACATGCAGTGCTACGTCATATAGACACTACAGTCTGTTAGCTTTTAGAGTATACCTCGGCTACTATCGGATAGAATCGGATATTTTATTTTATTCTCTAGGAAGACTAACAGCTATTACAGGTTTACAATACTTAGATACAATATTATATATTGCAATAAGGTAAGGTTTATTTTGTATTGTTATTTATAACTTTACATAACTTTCCAAAATAGTATAAAAAAGTTTTATACAGAGCAGGAAGTAGTATTACACGCGTGTGCTTTCGGCGAAAACCGAAGCCTACTCTAGAGCCCGAGGTTTATTCTAAAAGCTAACAGACTGTACAATATTATACACGAGATAAACTTTTCTACGCACTATTTCCAAGTTGATAAAATAAATATCAACCTTGACTCCAGCCGGGCAACCGTCCCTTCGCACCGTCTCAATGCCTTTTGCCTCGTACACTGGCTCTAGCTGGTCCGCATTTTCGTACATGAAGCCCACGTATCGCTTCTTGGTTTGCAGTATGCAGGGCTGGTACACCTGCGAGGATTTAACAGTATTCTGGTCGTTATTCTTTGAGTACTGACTCGCGATACCCCAGACCTGGCAACCTAACTGGGGACCTAAACGTTATGTTTTCTGGTACAACGGTACAATAAATAATAAGGAGTTCTAATCTAAGGGAGAAATTCACGTACGTGTTCTTAGTTCCATTTCTTACATTACGGGTAATATGACTGAATTTTTTTTTCTTTTATTCATTAGGCCAACCACAACGTCTAGTTTTTGCGCAGCCAACTTTTTAGGATTAACAAGGGCCAAGGGGACGCTAATGTAAATTTTTCGCCCAGAGTCAAAAAAATTGTAGATACGCTGCGATGCTCGTATAGATATTTTACAAACATACATCAACTCATGCCTGTATCCCGGAGGGGCAGGCACTGCGTTCCGGCACAAAGTAACAAAACTGAATTAGACGAGTGTTATAGGGATCAATTAGATTACCTACATTTAACGGGTCTATTTTTTTCATATCATATTGCGTGACTTGGGGAGGCCTATGTCCAGCAGTGGACAAGTACCCGCTGATTGATTGATTACAAACTATGAAGCCGCCGAGAATTCCTCTATACGATTGAGGACCAGATGACAAGATCATAAAACGACTGGCCTACGACCTTCTCAAGCTTCAAAGCGACGGGCGACGGGTTGTCGGCGGTGACGGCGTCGGCGATCTCGCGGCCGATACGGAACGCCTCCGCCCGCGAGCCACCAGGCACTTGGACGAACATCGAGTCTGTGTCGCCATACACCACCTGGGGATAGCGTAAGGTTACGGTACTATGACTTTATTGAATGTTTATTGAATAGTATTTTCTAAGGTTAACACGAGCTGTAGACATAATTAAAACTGTTTTTATACGGATTTATGCTCGTTTATTACATTTTTACAATTTTCCAACGTTTCGGCACTTTTTCAGGTGCCGTGGTCCCGGATGACTCACGGATGATCACGGATGATGATGTAATAAACGAGCATAAATCCGTATAAAAACAGTTTTAATTATGTTTATTGAATGTTAATAATAATAAATATTCATGGACATATTACACAGATCTCGTTAGCCCTATACTAAGTACAACTAAATGACTTGTGTTATAGGTGTAACTCGACGATAGATTTAATACAATAAATACATGAATGAGATCCAAGACCCGAGACAAACTAAAAAAGTTCGTTTCCTAGTTTGACCCGGCCGGGGATCGAACCCGAGACCTTCGGTTTTACAGGAGCGTGCCAAACCGCTGCGCCACCGAGGCCGTCAGATGTAATTGGTAAGTTACCAAAGTTACCAAGTTACCAATTACAACATTCAATAAAAATGTCGTAATCCACTGTCTGAGGTGGAAATCTGTGGTCCAGGCTAAGAGTTAAAGGATCCGAGAAGTAAAGTGCAAAAGTGAAACTACAAAAGTGTGTTGTTTGTATCAGTACAAATGTGAATACACAATGTGATCAAAAGTAATGGAAAATTGCTTTCCGTAAATTTCTTAAAAGCTATGATATTCTTCTAATAATCCAGTACAGACCGTAGAGAAAAAACATCAGTGGATGGTACGCCAAACAGGAGAGTCAAATGGGAGAACAGTCAAACAATTCAACTCTTATACATTAATATTCGATGAGCACCTACTACCTATCTCAAGTTACCCTTCGGCAAACTTTCTGATATAGGGTTACCTGAAAGAAATTGCTATCAGCAATAAGGTCGCCAATTGTACCTCTCATATTGTAATGTGTCGCCTCTGTAATTATTTGCTGATTGTACACACCAGCAAATAATTACAGAGGCGAAATATTCTTATCTTAATTCTGGAAAATAATTCTTGTTTTACACAAAGACAAATAGATAGAAAAGTTGCTGCCTACATTTTTAACAAAGTTGAGGATCCCGTGGGGTCGTTTAGCCTCTTACCTTGACGTTCCACTGTTTGTTACTCTGCACGAGTTTGATCGCCCGCTCGAGCGTCTCGCGGCCCTTGGCGACCACGCTGTCGCCGACCTCGACGCAGGGCATCCGCCCGCTAAAGTTGGCCGCCGTATAGCCGTACGTCACGTTCGCTATTAACTTCAGACCTGGAGGTGGATCTGGCGTTAGAAAGTTAAGGAGTAACACAAAAACAAACAAACGCTACATTTTTGGTGTGGTCTGAAAGGGTAAAAGGATAAGCAAATATTTTTAAAAACCTATTTAGAGGCTAAAAATTCCACCTACGCCGGGATACAAATTCGGCTATCCGTGCCAGCGCTCTTTCCAACTGAGCTAATGGGCGACTCACAGGCATCAGTGAAATTTCGATTCTTTTTACAATATTCTCTGTATTACGTGAAACGTATTTACGTACGTATATACGAAAATAGGTTTTTAAAAATTGTCCTTAGCACGGGTGCATTAAAAATAGTATGATAAGCGAATATGTCCATCTTCTATAATAATGATGATAATATCAAAATAATATTCACACAACACAATCTGCTGTCCTGCTCCCAATATAGAATATCTTGTGCTGTGCTGTGGTTGGTTACCATGGCAAGGAAATGGAAAGTGTGAAACCATAGTAATGAACAGTTAACAGAATTCAGCAGATGTATTCAGTACAAACCTAGTTGCCGCGAGTGTAGCGCCTTGTGGACGGTGCTATCGGTCTGTCGCCGCATGTTGGCCTTGACCGCCTGCCGCGCTGCTAGGATGCGTCGCAGCAACGCCGGCAGCACGCCGCGCCGCACCTCCGCTGAAACGAAACCAACGCCCACGGGCGACCAGTGGATCTGCCCGCTTTTGGCTAGCGACTCTAGTTTCAACTTAGGGATGCGGAGACGCCACGCGCCGAACTCGTACGCTGCATCGCTGCGGGAGAAATAAGAAAATAAGTGTTATTTTCTAAGAAGCTCAGCTCCTGAAACAAGTCGGTTAGAGTTTGCCGCCCACAACTACTGGTTGTTCCCAAACACAAACTCTGATTAAATAACTTTTCACACAACGCAATCACCTGTCCTGGTCTCAAACACTGAAGTGTTCGAGACCAGGTACATCGTACAAGGTAATCAGGCAGGGACACACAAACATGGAAATAACCCAGACTGAGTCCATTTGAACAAATCAAGTACCTACAGCGGCGGCTTCCAGTGGTATAGAACTGACGTGACTGCTGGTAGTTAGAGTCTATAGTTAGGTGCTCTGTGTTGGGAGGGTTCTTTAAATGTTGAAAATTTAATGAACCCTCCGAAGTCTCAAAAGTATTCGGTGTTAAAGGAATTGAGTTGTCTTAAGAACTGCGCATTTTAGAAATAACCCTGTATACAAGGCGTTAAGAGATTGAACAATTAACTGGACATACTGGGCACCGAAACCAACAACATCTGGTATATACTACAAACAACATATACATAATGTATAAATACATAAACACTGTTACACGGGATTTTTGGAAGTGTATACGCTGCACGTCTCCAAAGCTGCAGACACGAAAAAAGGAAGGAAGCCGACTTACCCGTTAATATTCTGCACTCTACCAATGCAGGTCGAGAAGCAATAGTTATACGCGATCATCATGGAGGGGTACAGACTTTGGAAGTCGAGTACAATCACCGGGTCTGCGTAAAAGCGGGATTCTGTAAACAAATGACAAGAAGATAATATTGAATTGATGTTTCCAGCTTTACTAATAATAATGACAGACGATGGACAAAACAGGTTTTAGAGGTTCCATGCGTTAAAACCCGGTCCATTAGATCAAAGGTTAGGCCTAATCACGAGTCAGAAGTTTCTATCTTTGTCTCAGCGTATCTGGGAGTTTTTATAATAAGTTAGGTTTGTTGTAGAGTGATTTTCTCGACGTATTGATACTCTTTTCGTAAATAATCTAGCTATTACATTCTATAGGCATTATAATTATATATTGGACTGCAACGAAACAATAGTGCTAAAACACTGCTATTTCTTTTTATTGCATTTCAAACCAAATCACATTAAAAAATTCAGGCCGAAGCGGAATTGAAATCCGCGCCTAAGCGAGAACTAAGCCATGCGTATGTCGCCTCGACTTTGCGAAAATTCTGTTACGACTTACAGATTCACCGCTAAAACTGTCGGATGTCAATTATAATGTGCAGAGCTTACGAAAGTTTCATCGCTATAAAGACACGATTACTCGCATGGCTCCAGTCACGTCTCATTTTCTTGGTATCATTAGTCTACATACCGGTGGACCATACTAGTCACTATGTATGAGCATCGCGAGTCATTAAAAAATTGCAGATACCGCTAGGGCAATGCTTCCATGCTTCGCAATGGACGTTAAGCAGTGTTGTCAGCTGCTGTCATATAATGGCAATCGTTAAGCCATGTCAGAGGCCTTATGAGCGGCTTGATAACTTCTGACAGTAAGACCCGCCACGGTCTTATAATACTCCAACACGGGGGCGGCATGGCCATGGCCCATGGTGCAGTATAGCCTAACCTAACTACGAAGAGACCCGTGCCCCATCAGTGGGGACATACAAAGGGTTGATATCAATGCTTACCAGGTTCAAATATAAGCGGCAGGCACTCGGGCGCTTTCATAGCAGCCCGCTGCTTCACCGTTGGAGAAAGAGCAATAAGGTTTAGTGGCCTGGCTGCCCGTAGCATCAGGGACTCCACGCGGAACTGTGAGCCACGAGTCAGCACCTCCCACCATTGGAGGCCAAACAGGCGAGCTAGCTCCGCAGTACGATCTGGGGATGAAGTTCTGGTCTCGATTTCAATACCACTTGTACAATCGAACTAATGGCAAAGAAAACATAGAAATTATTAAAGTATCGTTGAGAGGTTACAGGTAATTAAAATATCACACTTCACACTAATATTATAAAGGCGAAAGTGTGTGAGTGTATGTTTGTTTGTTACTTCTTCGTCTAAACGGCTGGAGCGATTTTAATAATATTTGGTATGAACTTAGCTGACATCCTGGCTTAACACATAGGCTACGTTTTATTGCGGGAAATTATCTTATTCCTATGGGAAAATCGATAAGCTGCGGACACAGCTAGTTAAACATAGTTAAATTAGGTTCTTTTCTATTTCTGAGGTTCCATTTCCAGTTGTAAGGTTCTTTTGTTGTATGTAATATTTATGCTGTGAATTTCTTGTATGAATAAATTATAAAAGGGGGCAAAGTCATGAAAGCCGCTACTACTAAAGTCTAAGGTAGAATAGAAGACTTCTCCGACGGTAATAAATTACCAAACAACATTTGTAATAAATGTCAACGTAAAAAACGCGAAGTTTCGAAAGTAAATTGGTCTCCGGTCAACAATAACAAAATTTAGCAATTTTTAAAAAACCTATCTAGAGGCTAAAAATTCCACCCATGCCGGGATTCGAACCCGCGACCTCTGGCTTTCCGTGCCAGCGCTCTTTCCAACTGAGCCACTTTACACTATTCTCTGTATTACGTAGAGGTTCAAAATTTCCCTGATGCCGGTGAGTCGCCCATTAGCTCAGTTGGAAAGAGCGCTGGCACGGATAGCCAGAGGTCGCGGGTTCGAATCCCGGCATGGGTGGAATTTTTAGCCTCTAAATAGGTTTTTTTAAAAAATGTCCTTAGCACGGGTTAGTGCATTAAAAATAAAAATAGTAAAATCTAGCAACTAATATAATTAGACTCACTTATGATGTCAAGTTTCTCCAACATCCTCACTGTTCCAGATAACCTCGTCAAGTAGTACTCCACGGGAACCCATCTCAATATGCGCGACTCATCATTCCACCACTCCGCCAGCTGCGTATGACTATAATTCGGCACTCTCTCCTTTAAAATATCATACATACAGTTCTCGAAGCTGTAGCTAGATAAGGCCAACTCATGGCGAAATAACCGCCAAACGTTGAACAAGACTCTTCCTATGATTCTGCCTTCAAAATCGTTTTCTTCCCCTCTACGCCGCTTTTGGCGGTATTTATCGTTTATCCTTGAGATTTCCATTACCAGTTCTAAACCTAAGGCTTGCGATCTTTCTAGAAGGTATCCCCAAGAACCCATTTCTATTTCATATGCGCACATAATGTCAGGGTCGTGCTTCTTTATAAGTTCAATCATTGAAAGAAAAATATCCCCTTCACTTTTAACATAAGTGACTTTAGTATCGACGACACATCTATCAAATTTTTTGGGTGGACTCATGTCGTCTACTACAATTATTTCTGTTGATGATTTTGATTGACGTTCAGTTTGTACGTCATTAGTTACATGGACGAATACTGCTTGTATTGGGTCTAGTAAGGGATCCGGTTTTAGTTCACCTCTCACTGCTGCATGCACTTCTAACACCATTATTGTGAGATGATTAACCTGCAAACATGAATAGAATATTTTATAAAGATCTCGATTATTTGGCTACATTTTGTTTAATAATATATCAAAAAAAAATCTTTACACCTCCAAGTCCACAAGTAGGTAGTGGTGGATATTTCTTGAACTAAAAACATGAGTGAAATATCTAGTCCGGGCAGATTGTTAGAAATTGCTTTTCATATTTCTTTTATCAACGGTTTGTTAACACGAGCTCTATGAAATGAAATACATACATATATGAACACTCGCCGGTATTTTAAAGGTGTAGGCAGAGATCAGGGTTTGACACTCCGTTATATCATTTGGTCGAAAGATTTTTCATTACTTACTTCAACCATCGGCGCTTCAGGAGTTTCCGATTCGGTTTTTCCACTACCGAAACACAAGAATGATCCATCCGGTTGCATTGTGATTTGAAGACTTTCGTTAATATCCGTTTTATTCTGTAATGTAACAAAATCATAGCAATACTTATGTATTTCCAGAAATACAATAATTTAAGTGAAAATATATTGTGATTCTTGTAAAGAAGTAACCATGAAACCTGAACTCTTTGAATGACTGTGCCTATGGAAAAGAAATAAAAAATAGATACATATAAACTCACCTTGTCGTTAGTTTCTAAACTTATGCTACTATCGATTTCGTTCAATCCTAAAGCTTGGGAGTTGTCTAACTCATCAATATTTTTTGTGATTTCACTGTTTTCTATACTTTTGTTCTTGGCTACAGTTTCCGA
The DNA here is from genome assembly GCA_934045075.1 of Yponomeuta sedellus. NCBI lineage: Eukaryota > Metazoa > Arthropoda > Insecta > Lepidoptera > Yponomeutidae > Yponomeuta > Yponomeuta sedellus. The sequence continues at coordinate 8,773,329 of OW203727.1, read as the reverse complement.
CTTGTCTCTTTCTTTTACCCATTTCACTACTTCTTTAAATGTTGGTGGCTTATTTAACGGTTCCAAAATGCACTGTCTGCTTCCTGCTAGTAAAATATTAAGGGTTTCTGGTTTAGTGGGCTCGATAACTTCGTTATTTTGCAAAAAAAACAATTGTCTCCACTCCTCAATACTGGTTGTATTAAGTAATTTTTCCAAAGGTTTCTGATCATGTGCAGCTATGCTTTGTACCTTGATGAGCATCGAGCCAATTTCCACTTTATCACCAACATCTTTGTGATCAGAATAAAAAGGCTGTTGGTGTCTGATTTTAGGTATGTTGTACTTTTCTAAATTGGCAACAATGTAAGACTTTGTAGGCGGTCGAAATTTTGGAGTTAGCATTATTGTATTCGTAGCTTTGGTAGGAGATTTGTTATCCATTGTTTGGATTGTTTCACTGTAGTACAATTTGATATCTTCTCCAGATTGTGCACTATCATCATGATCTTTTACAGTTTCGATTACATTTTCATGATTTTCATTCCCTAAAGAAGCATTGAATATTTTCGACGTGTCATAAAAACTGATAAAACCTAAATCAATGTTTTCTTCAGAAGATTGTTTCATATCATCATTTGATTCATTATTTATATCACAGTCGGGATCAGTCTTCATTCCTGCGTTTGATGGACCAGCTACTGGCTCATACTTATTATGCTTATCATATATTACAGATTTCTCCAATTTCATATCTTCATATTTTACACTTACTTTGTTAACTAACTCTGTAATAGACTCTGTACTCATTTGTGACGAATCATCAGTGTCAAGCAAACTTTTTAGTTCAGGTTTGATCGATTTTTTCAAATGCAAATTCGAAATGCTATCAATTGTTTCCCTAGAAGCGTTTATTTCGTCTGGGATACTATCATCTAACTTCTCTGATTCCTCATCCTTTTCTGGTAAAGTGACTTTCTTTTTGCTTTTAGGTCTTGATAAACCTAGCTTTAATGGTCTCATTTTTCTTTTTCTTACTTTTTTGACATCTAAAACAAATTATGTGCTGAATAATTTACAGTTAATTATTTAAATTTGTCATGAATAAAATACGTACGATCATCATCACAAGTGCCATCCAACTGTGGTATATTAGCATCGTCCCAAAAAGAATCGTTCCAATTTGGCGAACTATCTTCGACGACATCTTTACTGAAATAAAGTCAAATTGTTCATATTGCTAAAGAAAAGATAAGTAGATAATTCTTAATGACGTGAATTGCATATTGGTGGTAAGAGTAAGATCACCGTATAAATCGATAAAACCAGAGTTTATATCAAAATATGTTTCCAGGCTAATGCAGCCTATAAATGTCCCACTTCAAACGATGAGGTATGTGACCATCTCAGACACTGCCCACCGATCTTTTCCTTCTCCGTTAGCGTGTGGCATTGCTACCAAAACTTCACAAATGTACGTAACTTAGAAACCAAAGTCTCCCGAATGAGAAGCCGCTACCACCGCATCGGAAATGGATTGATTAAATACTAGCTGTGCCCCGCGGTGTTACCCGCGGATTATCGAATTTCCCAAGGGAATAAAATATTTTCCCGTAGTAAGTCAATTAAAATCGATCCAGCCGTTTAGACGTGAAGAAGTAACAAAACAAGGAGTAACAGTTGATAACCTCAGTGGCGCAGCGGTATAGCAAGCTGATTGTAAAACAAAAGGTCTCGGTTTCGATCCCCGGCCAGGTCAAACTGGGAAACGAATTTTTCTAGTTTGTCTCGGGTCTTAGTTAGTTAGACCTGAGATTTCCGCACTTAGCCTCATAGTTGGGCCATTGTACGTAGCAAGCGCTGAGGTACGCTAACACCTCAGACACTAGGGTTTCCTTACGATGTTTTCCTTCACAGTCAGCGAGTAGTATTGCTACTATAATTTCACAAATGTACATAACTTAGAAAACAAAGTCATTGGTACATGCCGGGATTCGAACCCACGACCTCCCGATTGAGAAGCTGGCGTTCTACACCGCTCCGCTACCACCGCTGTCTCGGGTCTTGGATGTTATCTATGTATTTATTGTATTAAAGCTATCGTCGAATTAGCACCTATAACACAAGTCATTTAGTTGTACTTAGTATAGGGCTAACGAGATGTGTGTAATATGTCACTGAATATTTATTTATTTATTTCTTTCAACATACATACTCACAAACTTTAGCCTTTATAATATTAGTGTGATGTGAAATGTGATATATTTGTAATATAGTCACATTTACCTTTTCAAATACATAGTTAACTTATAAACCTACCTTTTAAATGGTTCCAGTAGAACAGTGTCCTCGTTGAATATCTGTGAATATTCAGCATCATCTGAGTCATCATCTCTGTCACCTTTCCTCTCAACATCAGCCGGAGTACCCATGACACTATCCTCTTCAACTGGTTTCTCATCCATGTCTTTTAAGATGTCCAATAAGTCCAAGTCGTCTCTATCCACTGTATTATATACAAAAAACATTTATTATGTATTACATTTGCTTTTCTTAACCAAAAGACCACTTACAAAATCTATTGTCTATACAAGAGATAAAGAAAAACTTACATTGCACTTGACTATAATGTAGTGACAAGCTGCTGTTTAAAACCACACTTTCATCAACTAGGGTGCTGTCAGCATCTCCAGTCAAAGTCTCGTCGATATCTAGCCTTACAGTTTCAGAGAAACTTACACCAGTTGCATTCTGTGGCAGATGTACACTTATGTCTGTGGCATTGAAGAGTTGTGACCCCTCCAAGCTTTCTGCTGGGTAGTGGACCTCTTGAGGACTGTCCTTGATATCTACAGGCTTTTCAATAAGATTAGAAATTTTTAGCAAAAACATTTGCTGGAATTTATTGTGGGAATCTGTTTCATCCACTTTGATTCTTCCTTGGGATAATGATTTGGAAGCTACAGACATGTTTAGTTGTTGTCTGCGCTGAATTTCCTGTTTCCACACTTCCTCCAAACCTGGATTTTCAATTCCATCTCCTTTGCCAACCCTTTGCCTGTTTATAATATGTGAAGCCATACAGTCGGCTTCATAGATGCACATGCTCTCTGGCTTGAGAAAACTTTCTTCTGGACTTTCTAAAGGATCATTACTAGTTTGAGAATCAGGTGTTTTCTTGCGGAAGTTCACCATCTGCAAGTCAATATTGCTCATGCCAAAGAGATTGAAATCAATAAAGAATTGTAAAGTGAAGTTGAGGTGAGATTCGTGAGGTTGGAAGGGCTGGCCGAGAATGGCACCATTACTGCACAGGTCTACTGCTTGTTTGATGAGGCCAGGATTGTAGAGGAATATTTTCAGATACAAGTGATCTCTATCATGGAAACCATAGAATGGTCTGAAAGAGAAAAAAAATAATTAATACAATAAATCATATGAAATTAAAGAATTTTACGCAAATTTATTGAACCTTTTGATTGAATTTATTAAACAGGTAAAAGGTATGTGTCAATTTCTAAATCTTGATAATTTTTGAGAAAAAATGGACAAAATCTTAAAATTTAGTCTTTACATAATATTTAATACCATATACTTAATATGCATAATAACATGTGACATGCATGGTACAGTTATGATTGTCAAAATACTCACATGCCCTTCACTAATGTAATTTTATACACATGTTGTGTAGCAGATGTGGCTTGTTTCATTGCAATATTCAGTGCTTTGTCTAAGCTTGCTGCCATCTGACAAAGTAACATATAAATTAGTTCAAATATGTATATAAACTTGTGCTCGTATTTCAGAGAGATAAGTAGATTGCCCCTTGCCACAATCTTGACAAACCTCTTTCGTTTCTTCAATATTTATTTATTAGTATGCATGAAGGCCGTTTTTGACCACATTTTATGTAATTACTTCAGATATGTACAGAATGGTCTTCCTTAACCATTTGCTTATCTTCTAACAATCTTAGCTCAAATATTGACATGAAGTGGTAAAAATACTAAATACCTTTGTGAATATTTTGTGCTTTGTTTTTTCTGGCGTACAATAAAGAATATTCTTATATATTATTAGGACTTACTTGGTATAAAAACTGTGGTGCTGGATTCGCGTTTGGACATGGTACATAGAAGTAAGGAAACACTCCATGAACATGTAGACATACTTTATGCCCGTTATGTGACGATCCAAATATTCTGAATATTGGCACCTGTGGATAAATTAACGGATGATCACACAAATTGATTGCAGTCAGGAACTTATTGTAGAACTTTTCCTAACCTGTTTGATGTCGCTTCCACGAAACTCCGAGTAAATAACGTCAATTCCTGGTAAAGGTTTTGTTAAATAATGATCGCAAACCACTATACGGACTGAAAATGCCGGTTTTATTTGAGATATCGCTGCAATAGTAAAGTGGAGGTTAGAATCTAAATTATTCACTTTGTACTTAAGATTTTAGAAATTGCCTAACCAGACATAATATTTCATCGTCATTATATAAAATTACTAATAATAACGTCCACGGCCAGACTACAAAATTATTTCAAACCAAAACAAAAACAACAAACTATAGCCACAAAACAAACTTTTAAAGTAGGTATCATTCACCATTCGCAGTATTCGCCACAAATTATACAGGTACAGATAGGAATCGACCAATAGAAAGGCCCGGAACGTAGTGGATTGACGTGACCACCATCCGTAGTGCATTCAGCACCCTATAGTCGATAAAAAAATGTATCGATATGCTAGGGATGCCCACCATACTATCGATACTATTCTACTGTTCAGAGAACCATTATTAATTTTTAGGGGAAATTGAAACGATAAAAGTCAGAAGTAATTTTTTTTATTCAAGAAATTCAATGAAATAGATTTTTTTCAAAGTAGCACAGAAACTGCGGCTTTGTAAACGTTACACGTCAATCTAGGCGTCCATTTGAAAATGTACATAATTTTGGAGCAAAAAAACTCCAACGTAGTCTTTTCAAAGTCCTTAATTAACAGCGTTTACACAATTATTATAAAACAGAACATAATATGTTATGTTTAAACACGTATTATGTGTCATCTAAATAACCCTTTATGCTATAGTAGCCCTTTTTGGTACAAAGTATACCTTGCACATTTTTGAATCGCATTTCAGGCAAGCTTTAATATATCTTTAGAGAATTTATTATTAACGTATACAATGGCCCATGAAGGATTTACCAATCTTTGCAAGCCTAAATCTTGACAATGAAAGTTTATGGTTATTTCTAGTATTTAAATATTTACATTGTATTTACGATTTATTGTACAAGAGAATGGCGAAAAAACTTAATGGATCATCATTTGAACAGTTCTTAAAAATACATTTACAATTTACAGAAAGTAATTGCAGTGTCAAAATTAATACTAATTCCAGACTTAATACATGAGTACAGAATAACTTCCTCTTCCACACAACACAATCGCTTGACCTGGTCCCAAACTAATATACCCTGTACTAAGGTAACTAGGCAAGGACATCACAGATATGAAAATACAGCCAGAGTGGCGCCACTTGTACGGCGGCCCCAGTGGGAATCGAACCCACGACCTCTGCTTTGGTACCCACATACCTTAACGGCTAATCCAACGAGGCAGGCATATAGTTCTAACATTAACTATATACTAAGATTTGACAATGATATCAAATTGATCTTAATAAACATAGAATTAATACAGAATGAATGGTTTTGACATTACGGAAATTGATCATAAATTAATATTTACAGGCTGAATACATATTCGAAGTAAAGAATGTTCTGGCATTACCAACATAAGATTTGACGACTTACAAATCAAAATTCATAATTACAGAATGAATAGATAGTGAACTTTGTTACAATGCATCTTATAATTGGCGCCACTTGTACGGCGGCCCCCAGTGGGATCGAATCCACGCCCTCTGCCTTGGTACCCACATACCTTAACGGCTAATCCAACGAGGCAGGCATAAAGTTCTAACATTAACTACATACTAAGATTAGACAATGATATCAAATTGATCTTAATAAACATAGAATTAATACAGAATGAATGGTTTTGACATTACGGACATTGATCATAAATTAATATTTACAGGCTGAATACATATTCGCAGTACAGAATGTCTTCTTATGTTGTGTCAAATCTTATGTTGGTAATGCCAGAAGGCATTACCAACATAAGATTTGACGACTTACATATCAAAATTAATAATTACCGAATGAATAGATAGTGAACATTGTTACAATGCATCTTATAATATCTTTTGTCTAAAAATGTATAAGCGAAGCCAGATCAATTTTTTTGTAGCCAACCTACAAAAATCAGAATAAATAAACAATGCACATTACTTTCTATGATACTTAATATACTTTTAAAGTGCCAAATTGTGCATTTCCAGCGACGTATCTATGCGTTCTGCGGAAAAGGCCTCTTTTATGATCTTGTTGACTGTGTTACAAAAATTATGAACCTGGATGCTGCAAACTAAGGATATGAAGTTAATATGTCAACGTGATTTCAGGGCAGCCAAACCAGTCAACATTGGCTTGTAGTTGTAGAAACTCAAATTTAATATTTTCAAAAACAATTGGTAAGTAAACATTTTTGTCAAGGTAATTGTTAGTGATTTATTAAGGTTCTAAAAAGAATAATAAAACTTGAATTTGGGTAAGCCAAACTACGGCTACGTTGACGTCTTTCTCGTTCTAAAATCCAAGTGTGGAGATCTGAAGGATCTGATGAAACCTCTTGCAAATTTGGCACATAAATTTCCTATTAAGTTTCTTGGAAACATAACCAGCAAGGCGTGTACGTTAATTTTTTCCGTCCTGGACTGATGGAGAAGTCTTGGAAAGTGTAACAGAGGCGACGCTTAGACTTGATAATTTTTTGGCACTCTTATAGATCCTCTTGCATCGGGGAGTCAAAGTTTTAACACACCGCAATATTCTGTTTCTCTTGACTTTCGCACCTGTAAAACAGATAAGATGATTTTAATTAAAGTCTCACCTCAACGTCAACTTCTGATATTTCCAAAGTACTCAATCTGCTGGAAAAATCAAAAAAATCTAAAATATTAAACTTTTGACTCGCAACAGGATTCGAACTCGCAACCTCTGCATATCTCTTAAAACATCTTTGTACAGGAAAGTGTGCTCAGAATATCAATTACATCTAAAAGAGACATCTAACAAAAAGGAATAGCGTACCTATCGCAAAATATACTAAGGTCTCCAAATTGTTTGTTCCCTACACTTTACAGCATAAAGATAAAATAAATATCAATAGATTGGAAATACCTTCAATGGGGTTCGAAGTCGGTGTCTGTGCCCTCTTTGCCTACAATGTGATAAGAAAATCTTAGTTTGAAAGTGCACAAATTAACTTTAAGAAATTCGAAGACCTAAAGTTTAAAATAAATTGAGAGATGGGAGTTATAAGATAGGTTACAAAAAAGTAAGCATACAGCAGACTGTTACAACTTTGTAAGCCCAGTATGTTCTAGGTTAGGAGACCTTCCATAACTTTTTGAGATATTCATGAAGTGATCAAAAGGAAAAACTAAGGTATGAGCACTAAGAATGTTATAAATCACCAAAAACCATTTTCGATATCAACCCTCCCCACTGCCGGGGCAGGTGTCGCTTCCTGCATCCCAGGTAGGTTCAGCCATACTTCATCACGTGGGCCAAGTCCGGGTTGGTGGCGGATAGTAAGACTCAAATTAATTTCATGCGGAAAAAGCCACAACCGGTAGTCACAGGACGGTCACCCATCCTGCACCTGACCGCTCCTCTTGTTGCTTAACTCAAGTAATTGACTCCAATCACTCTGTTCGACTAGGCCGCGAGCGTTTGAAAAAGTATTTGATTCAACTGTATTTTTAAGCGTAAAGCGAAAATAGTTACCTTGTTACAACACCTGCAGAAGAAGAAGGTCTGGTTGGAGTGGTTTGCTGCTGGTGTCGCCAAAAACCTACGCTGGCAGTTACCGCACCTGGAAAAGCAATGGAAAGGAATATTGAAATGAAACGAAAATAAATAATGTTATTGGCAATAACCGATAAAGTAGAGCTGGCATTACTTTTGGTGTATAGTTGTGGTGACATATATATATAGTGGCGATATATGTATTATATCGCCACTATATATTGCACAAATGGCTTTCTGGATAGAAAATGGTATGCAGGAGTGACCTCACAGCTGTGCTGGCCCAACTATGAGGCTAAGCACAGAAACCACAGGACAAACAAACTAACCTTTTCATATGTGGAATTATCTGTATGATGATGAGACAATCTTAGTTTGAAAGTGCTCAAATTAATTTAAAGGAATTCGAGGACCTGATGTTTAAAATAAACTGGGAGTTGGAGTTGTAAGATAAGTTAAAAAAATGCGTAAGCCTAGTGTGTTCTAGGCTAGGAGACCTTTCGTAACGTTTTGAGATATTCTGAACTACATTTGCAGATTTTGGATACGGTCAGTGAAAAAGGATACGGTCAGTGAAAAAAATGCAAAATTTTTTTTTTTTTAATGCAATCACCCCTCTTTCACACAGTGATCAAAAGGCAAACTAAGATTTGAGTACTAGGAATGTTACCAAAAACTATTTTCGATATCAACTCTTGTAAATGTCCCCACTGCTGGGGCGCGTGTCTCTTCCTGCATCGCAGGAAGGTTCGGGCACACTGCACCACGGGGGCTAAGTTCGGATTGGTGGAGGATTGTAAGACAGTGACGGGTCTTACTGTCAGAAGTAATCAAACCACCCATAAGGCATCTGACATGGCTTGATGTCTGCCGTTACATGACAGCCCACACCAACGGCTTAGCCTTATAAAAAGCGGAAGCACTCTGAAAAAATGCCACTAGCGGTAGTCACGAGACGGTCACCCATCCTGTACTTGACCGCGCCTGTTGTTGCTTCACTCAAATGCTTTTTGCCAATCACTCTGTTTGTCTAGACCGCTTAAAAAAGTATTTGATTCAACTGGATTTTTAAGCGAAAATAGTGTCTGTTAAAATACCTTCAGAAGAAAAAGACCTGGTCGGAGTGCTGTTTGCTGCTGGTGTCGCCAAAAAACCTGCGCTGGCAGTTGCTGCACCTGGAAAAGCAATGGTAAGGAATATTGTAATCTAGCAATAACTGATAAAGTACAGCTGGCATTACTTTTGCTGAATAGTTGCGGTGTGCTTTGATTTGTTCTGGTTATAATTTACACCTTTTTATTCTTATTTATTTATGTATTGCTGCACCAATGGCTTTCACGAAAGAAATTGGATGGCTGGAGTGACCTCACAGCCCTGCTGGCCCAACTATGAGGCTGAGTACGGAAACCACGTACTTACTAAAATTGTTCTATGTGGAATTACCAGTGGAACCAAGTAGTTTGTATCAATCACTTTGGTTCCACTATAGTTAATTGAGCGCCCCCCCAGAAGATTCACAATAAATCTTTAATTTTTCCTCCTAAGATGTGTTAGTGCACTAAAATAAAATTACCAAACCTATTTAGAGGCTAAACATTCCAACCATGCCGGGACTCAAACCTGCAATCTCTGGCTAACCATCCTTTTTATTCTGGCAGGATTAGCTAGAGGTCGCGGGTTCGAGTCCCGGCATGGGTGGAATTTTTAGCCTTTAAGTAAGTTTTTTAAAACTGTCCTTAGCACGGGTTAGTGCATAAAAAAAGAATATAATAAAATTACCAGTTAAAGAGGTAGGAATCTGCTGTTACGACGACATGTCGCCAATGTTGACCTCACGTTGATGCTCCAAGCTTGAAGCAGATGGGATATCTACCGAGTGGCTTGGTTCAGCAGCAGAAGTGTCTGTAAATTCAAAACAAAATGAATTAGTTACTATTTAATTATAACCATTATAATATCCCTCTTTGTTTAATGGCAGGGATTAAAACTTGAATCAACTGTGTGTAACAATATCTCTGCATTTTAAACAAAATTCTAAATGAAACTGCATAGCTAAGATATCTAATTAAAGCAACCAAGTATAATTTTACCCATTTGGAATGATATGAAGGTAATGTAGTTAATTTGTATTTACGTGTTGCCTTCAGTTGCTATGAATAATCACAACAGTAGGTAATATACCTCGGGCTCTAGGCTTTGGTTTCCGCCAAAAGCACACAAGTGTAATACTACTTCCTGTTCTGTATAAAACTTTTCTTATTAAGTTCCGATATTTCTATTACGCAAATATATCCGATTCTATTCGATTCTATCCGATAGAAGCTAACACACTGTACAATTTTTTAATTAAAGCCAAAAAACAACCAAAACATTATAAAAGAACTGGAGCCTACGTGGATTCCTTTTTGGTCCATTCAGTCAGGCTGTGAAATATTCTAAAAGCTAACACACTGTACAATTTTTTAATTAAAGCCAAAAAACAACCAAAACATTATAAAAGAACTGGAGCCTACGTGGATTCCTTTTTGGTCCATTCAGTCAGGCTGTGGAATGCAGAGTATTCATACTAACCCGTCATTCAGTACTTTCAGGAAACGGTTGAGAGAGCATTATCTGTCTATATCATAGCTCCTTGATAGGCCCGTTTACACATCTCCACTCCGACTCCCTAAGGTTTGATGGAAGAAATCTCTTACAGAGATAAGCTCGCCTTTGTGCATGTATTTCCTTGCATTGTATTTCTTTTTTGTGTCTTAGGTATAATAATAATAAAAAAATACCTACTGACTTATGGCACTACTGATAGCACAAAGTATTTTGCAGCTTGATATTAACACCAATTTTATTGGAGTTCCAATAACATAACATTAAAATACAGGCACATACATTGCTTCTGGCCAAACACTAAGATAACCTGTGTCGTGGGGAACCAGTAACAACAACATCACAAACATGTAAACATCTTAGACCTGGGGATTTTTTTGGGTTCGAACTCGTACTGTAGGCAGCTATGCTACCACTGCGCTACAGAGGTCGTCTAAAACTCACAATATCTTAAAGGAATATTCCTTAATAACATTCAGACTATCAAGCCAGCCTAGTCCCTAGTCTAGTCATCCAGATGGCACTCAAGTAAGTACACAAGAGATACATACCTTCATAGGAAGCCATGGCCTTCTCTGATTCAGTCTCATTCAGCTTCATGTGAAAGCTGCGAGTACTGGGGCACTAACACCGCTTCATTGCCTGAAAAAGCAATTGTCCTTCAAACACACCAATTTAACTACCTATTGTGCCACACGTGGCCCAGTGGAACCGAGTGATTGGAGCTTAAATAGGTACTTACAAACTGTGATTGCATGTGAAGGCACTCATGTAGGAATTTCTTCTCTCCTGAATAAAGTAGGTACTGCATGACGCAACCTGGAGCCATCTCCTTATTCTCCTTGTATGTACCTGTCTTCAAAGTGGAGGCGGCATATTTTTCTATGGCGACTGATCTTTTAATTCAATAATGTTTATCCACGAAGAGCGTAGTGCGCTCTAACGGGGGAACATACATAATTGTGTTGTCGATCTACATCCCATAACACAACATCTGTTATGCCTGTTACGTGCTGCTATCGTTCCTAGAATAACAAGAAGGTTAGGTTACTTGCATGCTTACTTTCAGCAATTGTGATTGTGCATTTCAGAAAATCTACTGTGGTTTGATACTTACCAAGCACCAAGTGACTTCAGATAATGTTTACAACGCAGCAGCACACGTTGTCTCATAAATTGTCATAACCTACAAATTTACAGACATCTAGGCAATCCAATGTTATCCACGACTCAATTCTGAAGAAAAGTGATAAACTTTGTAGTGCTCTATAGCGAATATAAAGAAATTATCAGTAAACAAGTGAAAAACGCAAATTTCCGTTATGTAAGAAAGAATTAAGAATTTTCATTTTGACGTAAGTGCTGTGGTGTGATTAACTCACAATCAACAGATTGAGTGAAATCGTCGATTCTAACTACAAAAAAATAAATTTCTCGTTTTATACAAGTTTTCGGACACTCGATGAGTCCAAATGCTTTAATAAGTCACCCACCAGCTTTGAAGTACTAAAAATAAACAATTAAAAATATAAATAAATTAAATTTTTTTTAGTCTTTAGGTCGTTGAAAACCAAATATTGACCATAACCCCATCAATACGAATGGTTGGCACTTCCTCTACGGCCCGCTGATTGGCTCCAACGTTCCAAACCACCGATTGATGAAGTTCGCTCAGATTGGACACCTCTAAGGAAAAACCAAATAGCTGCTGAAATAAATTCAATAGACCTTGACCACAATTATTGTGATTTGATAATCAATAATAAAATACTAATTTCATTTGTCGTTTTATTGAAAACATTGATTTTTATTAGTTTTATTAGGCTAACTGCGGAGCCCCTGGATGAAAATTTATCGATATCGATAAATGTAGTACCAATGTAAGTGGACGTCCCTAATGCACAGACAAGTTGTTATGTTGGTAGCACTTTTGACATTGCATTTTTGCTCTATTGGTTGGTATTGCTAACGGGGCTAAACTCATTACAAAAGCATCTAAGGAGGTCCCGTCTCTTATTTATATGCTCTGTGCGCACAACAATACCATTCGCGTAGAGGGAGTAAAACTATAGAGCAAGCCACAGCGCACACATACAAGTTTTAAATGAAACAAACTTCGTAGCGACCATGGGTGAGAAAGAGATAGAGTAAACAGCAAAAGTGTAACTGCTTTTTTTGTTTGCCCCCAGTGTCAAGTTGACGTTTTTGGGGGCAAACAAACGACAAGATTTTGAAAATTTTATCATATTTAACGCTACGCTAGCCGTTTCGAAGAGCAACCGTGTATTTGTGAAATGATATATTAAAAGTGACCTAAATAGAGAAAGTATGGTGAATTGTAGTGTACTCGTATGCAGAAATCGATAAGAAAGAGCTTTGGGGGAAGTTTCCTTTGATAGGTAAGTAATTATTGTGTTTCAATTATTGTTAAGCCCAAAGTTGCCTTATGTTGAGTATTTTAGTTAAGTTTCAACTAGTAGCTTTGCAACTAGTCCGTAAGAAAAGCAATTTAATAGAATTTTCTTTCCTAACCTAAAAAAACGAAGAGTAAAAAAATGTTGCCATCCGTTTATGTCGAAAATCCCGATCATTACTTGACCGTGCTGGCAGACGTTATCAGCGACCGTACGATGGGAAAATAAATAGTATTCCCTAAGAAGGCTGCTAAAAAAACAGAACGTTTTCAAAACCTTTGTTTTATTACTTTAAAGTAAACAATCGATTAAACATAAACACACTATTTTTAGGTTTTTATTTATCCCCGTAAAGGGTTTTACTGTAATGTTAATATTGCTCTTGTTTGAGAAAAATCCACACAACACCCATAGCGCTTAATATGTTGTTTTGCCAAAAGTGTGCCATTTAGAGTTTCATTGCTCAGCCTATTTCGGATCTTTGTTTTAATAACATTGACTGAACTGAAGCAGCGTTCATAATCTGTGTCACAAAAACGAGTAACCGGTAACGTCGCACATTAGTTAGATTTACCTTAAGGGTTGCTACTTAGTAAGTAAAAGAATAAATAGTGACGTGCTATGTTGGTATTAGTACTTTGGTTGAATAAAATCTAAAAAAAGTCGTATGTTTACGTACGATTTCTGCCCCTTGATCGTACGAGTATATGCAACATAAATGTAAAACATCGTATGAATACGATTTAAATCGTATATCTGGCAACGCTGCGTGATCATTACTTAACTCGAAGTCCCAGACTTCGACGGCTTGTCCTTGTACAGATATTAAGTTACAAACGTAATCAAAATATATTATGAATCTTTAATACTTAATGTATCGTTATTAAAAATCAAATGTACCTAAAACTATAAACCGGGCTTGGCCCCTGCGGTGGAGTATGGTCTAACCTTTCTGCGATGCAGGACCCGTGCTCCAGAGTTATGGACATACAAGGGTTGATATCGATATCTATAATAAAAACAATAGAGACAGAAACATTACGGCTACAGCACTGAATTATCAAATATAATATCCTGATGCTTTGTTAGATAGCTGCATCGCCTTCCTATGTGACTTGTTGCCCATATAATTTTTCAGCATTCATTCCACTCAGCAGAAAATGTGTCAACTCGAATTTATCGCAAGAACCCTTTCGGTGTTTTTGTGCATTCTGCCGCAAGCAATGTGCCCTTGAATTCAGTATAGAATTCAAATTTGAATTTGTATCAATGAATCTCGTACAATACCGTCTAGCCGCGATCGTTTATTAGGTAAAACGTAATTACCTTATTTCCCTAATAAATAATCGACCCGTTCAGTATACAACAGCTATGTATGAGTATCGCGAGTAATAATACTAAAGTTATTACTTATTATATTTTAATGTATTACAATATTTATTAATATTAGCAATGTTTCTTTTCCAGATTTCTTCAAAATAGTTCTGTTCTGGAAAAATGGGTGCTAGCATTTAGAAGAGAGAACTGGTCACCTACATCAAATGCTCGAATATGCTCTCTACATTTCGACAAAATGTACATTTTGGTGGTCTGCGGTACCCTTCGAAAGATTTTTTATATGGTGAATTTTTATATGAAAAGAACTTATTAATAAAACAGTTTATGATTGTATTCCATTGGTGGTCCTAGATAGCGTCCCTAAGCGCCTTATCTTGTAAAATTTAAACGTGTAAAATAAAACGTATTTTTAACTATACAAAATGACAATTGTTTATAAAACGTTTGCTACGTTCTGCAAACAATTGTCAGACATGTATGATTAATAAAATTCAAAACTAAATCTGCATTTTTATTCATGGCCTATGAACGACTGAAATATTTTATCCCTCATTATGGCAATTCACTTTTACTGTGGCAACATTCACGCACACAAACAAATAATATTCACCGACGTGAAAACGGTTACACTGTGCCTTGATCTATAGTTCTACTCTATCTACGACCATTCGTATCTGAATATAGTCTGTGTAAAGTGCACAGAATAATTACTCCCATCCGGACCACAGACTAACAAGTTTTTTTTTAGGAATGTGAAAGCTAGACGCTCAATCATTAAGGCTGCTGCTCAGAATAATAACTTTGCGGGCTGCTGTTACGTCTGGCATGCTGTCTCGCTCGCACAATAATATTTTTAATTCTTGTAATAACATACATAACCACACGCCCGTATCCCACAGGGGAGACCAGAGACTGCCACTTGCCACGATCCTTAGTCCTTACAGATCACCTTCGCTTCATCAACGTTCATATTATTATGTCGTTGCATGCACGCACGCCAGTTCCGCGTACTTTTTATCTTCCACTTTTGCTAATACATTCCCTATTTGGTCGTAGTATGTCCACCTGGGACGTCCCTTATTGACCCTTCCACTCACATTCGCAATATATAGGTATTTGTTTCTTGTAAAATATGTAAAAGGAGTAAACTTTTGAAAAACGTGTTTTATGGGTTTGATGCATAATTAAATTGCGAATATTCAACGTATCCTACACAGAACATAAAAAAGTAGAAGTAGTGACATGCATGACCCATTAGTATGAAAACCAGTGTGACCAAACGCACACTTAAAAATCAAACGCACACTATGAATGCCAAACTGTCATTGGTAAATAAAGACAACGCCAAAAAGGTCTATATCATAAAAGTTCCAGTTAAATATGAACCTTTTAATTATGGAAACAAGGATCAAAATCAATGTATAACAATGAAATTAAGTTTGACAATAACTCTTTCTTTTGTAGTACCGCTACTTTACACTAGACGGAACTACCACTGCGTCTGATCTTCAAGAAGTTTTATGTGTTAGGCATAAAGTCGAAAATTGAAAAACAAGTCCCCGATATGTTGCTACTCAGCCGGATTGATTTCCTTGTTTATGTCATTACCAATTTAATTAAAAATACAATGAAATACTACTCACCGATGAACTGTTTCGGCACGATTGGTAAATTTTGGTCCCCAACTCTTATTTTTACATTCTAACACAGCATAAGAAGGCATTTTAGTAGAATTTTTACGATTGTTTTCTTTACTAGATACAAACTACAACTGAAGCAAGAAGAACTGTCAGAGACTCCGCATAGGCAATACATTGCTAATGCGAGGCACGCGGGCACCGCCCACTTACGACTTCTACTCTTTTTTGTATGTTTTGTGGTTTCTTACACTCTTGTAAAAGTAGAAAGTTGTTTATACTTTTACAAGTACTTTCACTTTTATTGTCCTTAGCACGGGTTAGTGCATTAAAAATAAAAATAGTATAATTATAAAATTAAGGTCAACAGGTACTTACTTAATCATTATAGAATGCTAATGTATCTGAGTCAATAATAATGATAATGATTGCTTAATTACTTAATGAATGACTAATGAACCAATTTTGATAAAATTTAATTACAGAGGTGGCGGGGAGAAATGGAGAGCCAAAGGGTAGGCTTTCGCCCAGTAGTGGAACCCTAAGTCGGCAAAAAAACATATTGTGTTATAATGATTAAGTAAGGGGATATTTTTAAATGCACATCTGTATACATTTTCAGCACACTAGGTAACTCCACTAATTTACTGAATGCATACCAGATAAATGACTGCTCTGCAAAAAAACCAATTGATTAACTAAACATGTCCTACAAAAAAAACTAAAAAATCACACAAAACAAGATGACCTTTTTTATTGACTTCACACCAAAAATGTGGTTGGTACATCGGATATATGATTTATAAAACAAAAAAACTAATTAATTATCAAATATACTAACTGGCACTCTAAATTGTACAATCATACAACGGGATTTCTGAAACTGATATCTAAAGGTGCACCACAATAAAGTAAGTTTCCATTATCAAAAAAAAATCTACAAATTGACTAATCGTGCAACTGAAATACATAAAACCTAACTTTATTTTCTTTTTGTTCCTCTGTTTTACTGAAAAATATGGCATTGGCGCCTGCACATCTAACGCCACACTCGCTCTTTAGCATCTAATGCGAGTGCGAGGGAGACCGAGCGATGCGAAGTAAGCTAACGGTGGCGGCGGGCGCGAGCGGATAGCGCTCGCTGTCATGTCATGCATTTGTTATTGTTTATCTATGACGTCGGATTCGCTCAGAGTGATCTCGCTCGTATTTAATTGCAAAGTAGGTAATTAGTGAAACTTGAACTTTTAATTGTGGCTGTTTCTATGGACAATTAATATGGAAATAAACCAAATACTATCAGAAGCCAGCAGCAGTCGTGGCGTGCAAAACCAGGAAAATGTTCCCATTTATTGTTCAGACGAATCTGAAGTGGAAGAGGAGCCTGTTGCCAAAAAGAAGAGGTCAAGCGGCAGAGAATATGTATTCGTGAAGAAATTTGCAAATGCTAACGAAGCCGAAACTTTTCTGCAAGCTGAAAATACGTGGTCGGTCAAAGTTTCGCATCACACGCAAGATGGTATGAAAAAGTTTTATCGCTGCAATCAAGTCAGATTTCGAGGACCTCAGTGTGCATCAAGTATTTATTTGCTTTTTAAATGAGACTCTAATGAAGTTTTACTTTACCGAACCGAAGCCCATCACGACCATCAATATATTGGTTCGAGATCTAATTACGGTATAAGCCAAGAAACAAAAGAAGAGATTAATAAACTTTTTGCACTACTAAGTTGCTTTTGCGTATTGGAAGGTTGTATTGCCCATAAATAAAGATGATTGGAAAAGTGGAGAGTGTAACTGCCCGTGGTTTTTCAAACACTATATTTGCAAGCATATCATCGGACTTGCAATTAGGTTGAAATATGCCACACCACCTGTAGAGGCTAGAAACATTCCTATCGGCATCAAGCGAAAACGCGGACGCCCTAGTAAAGCAAGACCAGCCCTAATCATTCAATAAAAACTTAAAGATAATTATTATTACTCAATAAGTATTGTTTCCCGACCAACCCGGTCTTGGCCCCCGTGGTGAAGTATGGCCTAACCTTCCTGCGATGCAGGAAGAGACCCGTGCCCCAGCAGTGGGGACATACAAGGGTTGATAACGAAGTATTGTTTCTAAACTGAGTTACCACTCAGTGTTCCATTGTTTAGTGCAAGTTAAGTAAGCACTTGATTGTTTTTTGTGTACTTAATTATATAAAGATGACTGATTAAATTGTGTTTTACTTAGAATATACGATGTTCCTAAAAGTAAATTAGGTGTGGTTTTCCTTAAAAAAAGTTTTAATATTTTTGTTGAACTGAAGAATTGTTAGATATACTATTTTGATAACAGTTATTCATTCAGTAAAACAGTTCTGCAAATACCATAAAAAGGATACTAAATTTGATTTATTTAGTGTGCATAATTAGTGTGCGATTCAGTATTTTTGGTGAAACTTTGAAATATTTTGTTTGTAAAAAGGCAATATACAGATATCGATTTAAATACATGCCTTAAGTAAGTACTTATCAATTTAAATCTTATAAAATTTTATGCTTTAAAAAGTTTAAAGTTTGAAAAATGCAACCTTTATGTGAGTTTCTACGTATATATTAATAAAAATAACTCCTTATATTATAAACGCGCATTTTACTCAATTATACAACTTTGCGACTTTACTAAATGCTAAAAGTTCGACATTCTTGTGGTTCGTTATTATCTGCTGATACTGTACTCGGATAGATTGATCGTTTGTTTGGCACGGATGTCAATTTGGTAATAGTAAGTTTGATAATCTATGAAGATGCCTCAGAATAAGGACTAAAGCATAGAAGGAGCGTTATAAAACGAACACCTGACACATCATGTCTGTCTCGTTAATTTGAAACGTCGCCAACCACGTGTTAGACAGAGAAAAATATAGTAGTGTGATGTTTTATTATTCAAAACGTACCACCCTCAATTGTCAAGTTGGTTATCTTTGGTTACCATTATGCTACCGAAAGATGTTTAGAAAATCACAATCACATCTGAAGTGGATTTCAGTGGATATTCGTAATATGGAGTATATTATATGTAATACATCGGAATGGCGTGTGTGATATTGGGATGTAAAACTCAATCGGGAGAAGAGAAAACAAAACCACCTTCATCAGCTTTCATCGGTAAGACTCAATTTTGTGTACTTTATAGTGGTTTTTTCCCTTGAATTTTAGCTATGACCTACTGGAATTGCAACATAGCTTTAATATCATTTGAGAATAGTGTTTCAAAGTAATAAATCATGAGTATAATCAATTTTATCACAGTAATAAGTTTTTTGTTTATTTTAGGGCGATAGGGATGGGCGTTTCCACTCCCTCAGTGAAAAAGTTATCGATACTTAGTAAAGAAGTTTTTTTAATTTCTTGTGTTTATTTCATTATATCTGTAATTAACTTTTGAAAGCTCGATTCAGTAACGTTCTATGAAGTTACCAATTTGATTGTTGATGATTATTGATTAATATTTTTCTTGTTTGAATCTATGATAATTTTTGAACTAAAAATAAATTTAAAATCTACCAAAAGGGGTTTTGATATTATTTTTATTTACAATAATTTCACATACTTTCATAAAATTTAGAACTTGTAATAAGATATTATGTTCATATATCTTATAGAAAATTAACTTGAATAGTTTTCACTGCTCAATCTACGTGTAGCAATATAATAATAATAATATAGCGAACAAATCGCATCACTATGAAAAAAAGGTGTCCAGTACTGGATTTTATACCTACGGTTTGCTGTCAAATTAATAGAGAACTTCAAGGGTGTCGATCTGTCATAAATAAAATTAACGTTTGGACTGATTATAGCGATTTTTAATTAATACTTATTTATTTCAGGTTACCCGAAGATAGCACAATGCAACAAATGTGGATAGACGGCATGGCTTCACGGTCAAATTGGTATTGAACAAAATCACGTACGTTTGCAGCAGACATTTTGAAGAAGATGGCTTCATTTACAAGATTAGGTTAGGTCTTTATTTTTTAACAAAGACTGTTATTTAACGAGCAATAATTTCAAATAAACAAATTAATTTGTGTAAGTTCTCTACTGATTTATAAGTATGTTTATAAATAGCCAGAATTGTAATGTTTATATTTCCATACCTAGTAGTACTAACCAAGACTATCGCTGGATTAGAAGGACAAACATTAAATGTTTTTTAAATTTTTCCTATTATTTTATTTTACGTGTTCTATTTGCTTTTTGTAATTCCCTGTGTAATTTAAAGGTACTGCTCTGGTTCCTGATACACAGGTTACCCGTCTTCAGGAACCAGGAATTTTAAACAATGTGAGTGTGACGCTAGTTGTGCAATAAATTATTTAATCAATTTCCGTAAAACGTCTTCTAAATTTGTCAAATAAAAAAAAACTATCACATCACAAGATATTGTTATACTTCTTTTTCTATGAGCTGTGCTCTAAAATTTTGAATGCACAAAGCTCGCTATCTAGGCATGGTTAGATAGAGGAAAATTTCTTTATTGGATGCAAATTGAACTTGTACAAATAGATAGTTTTCTGTAGTTTTTTTCAGCTAACCTGGGCTCAATGTCATGTTGTACATACATACAAACTTTTATTACATACCAGATTTAGCAATTACAAGTTACAACCATGGTAAATCAAATATATAACAATCTCACTGTGCATGTTATCGAACTCTTCCTTAATGGGTTCACCGATTTTGATGAGTTTCTGTATTTGCAACATATAGGAAAGTGAGAACAAGAATTCGGAGAGCTGAGAATTTATCGTAGGGTTAATAGATATGGCACACCAACGATATGGCACACCAAAAATACCATATAATATTAATATGGACTGCTATATTTACAGAATGTTTAGTTAAGGAATAAATAATATCGACGTTTTCGTGTTGAATGTCCCATCCTTATGAATTTCTACTTTTGTCTATGACCCCCTATATAACTATGACTTTCTTGTAATTTCGAGTGTACGAGTTGTCCCTTTCTGGCACAAAGAATCATCGTAAGAGTAACAAGGAAAGCTATTCAAGAATTACTTTTTATTTTACGGCTCCTTTTATGCTTTAGTCCTTATTCTGAGGAAGATGCATTTCAATCAAAACTGAGTTTCGAAAAAATAAGAACCAACGCCTTCTGTCGTGCGCAAACAAAAGCCAACCGTGTTGCCAGACGTACGATAATTATCGTACATGTCCGAAAATTGAGGCTCCGGAACGACGTACGACAAAATATGAATTATCGCATGCAAAAGTACGATAGTTTGCAAGTCTCCTCCAAACTAGACTGAAAAGACCAGTATTCAGGGTCTTGAAATTATCCACAAATTATAAAGTCTATGGAGTTAATCAAACCAAGGATTGAATGACATATGAATTAAAGTTCGCAAAACGGTCGCACTGCAGCCAGTCGCCAACAAGTATAAATTACTTGGATTAACCTATTTTCATTTCGGTAAGTAAATAAAATTGTATATAGGTTTTAAATAGGTTTTTAAAACAAAAATTGTTATCTACCTTGGAAAAAATTATATCTCGAGTGATTTCAGCAATCTTTAAAAACTGCTGACGCGCCTGCAGACGCGAAGGTAGAAGTGATTAGAACTCCGATGATCTCATTGTTTTTATAAAATAAAAAAATATTGATTTGGTTTCTTTCACAACTTGCGAAAATTCCGGTCTTGTACCTATTTAGTTCTGCGAACTAGTTACGATATCCGCGCGGCTCAGGCAGCTGAAAGATAATATTTCATAGTACAATAATTTTCGAATTGATGTTCCGTGATTCACGCTTACTCTCTGGCAACCCTGGGCAGAATCTAAATTTCACAGAACACATCAGCTGATTGTTGTGTGGCGTTGTGCTTGAATTTTCTTGTCGTAATAAATTCCGTGTAAAAATTATAGTTTTCCGTGTCGTGTACAAAGCAAATGGTGTTGTGTGTGCATACTTGTGAAAATATTAGCTTTGTATAGTCTAAAAACCATTCGTCTTCTTTATAGGTAAACAGCAAATGATGTTGTGTTGAATTTGTGTTTTGTTGCTGTGACCTGTGAAAAATGATGTGCTTGTTTTACACTGGACGTAATAAAGTGATATCAATCAAGAGGTAGTTTAATAATTGATGGGAGACGATGGATAATGAAGAAGCCGACTTGCGTGAGCAGATTTTCCACAACAATGTCAGAGAGCAAATCGTAAGTAAGAGATGCCTTACCTTCGAAGATTTTTTACAAAATATCTATTGTTTGCATTTATAATTATTCTTTGTTGAACTTAAAAACCATTTAGCCGTATTGTTTTTTTCGTAAATTAAAGGCCTTCAATGTTATCTTCACAGTAAAACAGAAGGCTGTAATTTGTGTCTGAATGCACTTTTGTTTTCATAATGACCATCCTATGGAGAATCTATAAGCTAAAACCTAATGTAATATTGCCTAAGGCCCCTAGCATTTATTCTGATTGAACAACTCCATCATTCCATTTTAAATACTTCCCCTCTTGCTCCGTAGATATTCCTGCTACTCTTCATACTGCTATACCTGTCCTCATTCGTGATCATCGAGAAGTTTCGGCGGCGTGATAGTGAGGATTACTTCACAGCAGATGAGGATGAGGTCAGTCCCATCATTCCTTCATGTGTATGACCTGACCTACATTAGTACCATGGGCCTCTATTTGCCATGTGAGAAATGAATTCAATGGCCATATCCTAAGCCTTGTTTCATAAAGCTTCAGTTAGTAGTAAGATACCACCCATTTGAGAATATTACATAGTTGGTAACATTTTCAAATGGATGGGCCATTTGAAAATATTACTCTTTAAGTCATAATTAATAATAATACTTTTTATTTTAGTCTTCAGTCTTACTTTGTTCAAGTTGTTTTTTGATGAGGCAATAAAATATTTTTTGTCTTATCTTAGATTTAACAGGGCCCTGTGTTCTCATAGCATATAAGAATGGGGTTAAGCGAGATGACATAGGATAAGGGCTCATGGAACGAGGGCAGAGGTCACATGAAAAAAAAGCCACTCGATAACAATAGGTTTATTGTTCAATCTTTACTGATGGAACTAATACTGATTGTCACAGATTGGCTTGATGGAGTAGTCTTACTAATCTCAGGTCTAGCTAATCAGCTACTATTTCATTTTATTTCAATCACAAGCATACAATGGGTGAACAACAAAGGTTTCTCCTCACTCCTCAAGATAATGTAACTTTAAGTTGAAACGCTGTTAATTAAGTTATGTTTGAAAAGAAGAAATGTGGAGTTTCTTTGTTAGGTCTTCTCCACATAATCTGTTCATAATTAACTCTGTATAATCTATATAAATAAAATTCAAAGTCCTGACTGAATGACTCGCTCATCAATGCCCCGCCCAAGCCATTGGACCTAGGAAGCTGAAATTTTGCACAGAGGGTCTATATATAATGTAGGCAAGGAATAAGACCAGATTTTTTTAAAATTAAACCCCTAAGGGGCAAAAAGGGTTGCAAAAATTTGTATGGGGGGGTATAAAGAATGTTGTCTAATTTTCTAGAAACTTAAAACAAATACTCTTCAACACAATTGAACACGTGTTTCGCCGTTTTTCTAAATTTAAACCTTAAGGGAGTGAACGGGGTTGCAAAAGCTAGTCATAATTAATTCTGAAATGAACAGCTTTGACATTCATTAGGTAAACATTTTTTTTCATAGTGATTAAAATTTTTCTGTTTGAGTTTATGCCAATGTATTATTCTCTACAGGTCAAAGTGTACAGAATCAGCATATGGTTGTGCACATTTGCACTGGCCGTATCGCTGGGGTCAGCCCTCCTGTTGCCGGTGTCCATCGTCAGCAATGAGGTGCTCATACTGTACCCCAACAGTTATTATGTCAAGTGGCTGAACAGCTCTCTTATTCAGGGTAAGTGGTTACTTTTAAAACAAAACACAGTAATTAGTAAAAACGAATCCAAATTCAAGTAAAATATTGCAGTAATTTGATGATTTTCTTAAGGACCGGACAAAGTGATCTCGTCTACCATGTTTTTGAAACGGCAGTTTCCTTGCCGACTGCATGATTTTTCCAAAATCTGTGTTTCAACAAAAGTTAATGTGGTCTCCTAAAAATGTTTTCCAGTAGCTCCATATGTTCAGATAGTTTCCCAGCCCCATCACAAATTACTAACCATTATTCTGCATTTGAATTGTAAACTCTTTAGTTCCTCTACTAAGGTATAATTTATTGTAGTAGTATTGATTTATGTATTGTTGTAGTATTGATCCTATTCGAATATTATGTTGGATCTCTGAAAATTTTCCCCACAACCTATGTCTTAAACAATGGTGTTAATTCTAGCAGCGGTGGTAGCCTAGTGGGTAGAACAATGGCCTCGGAACCGAGAGACCCAGGTTCTGTGAATTTGTCAATTGTGCATCTGTAAATTTGTAGTAGCAATAACACAAACTAATATTGAAGGAAAACATCGTGAGGAAACCCGCGGCTCTGTTGGCTCCGCGCGTATTTGTTGACTTTCCAGTGGGCTAGGCCAACAAGCTGTCAGGATAGTATAGGTGCTGGGCAAGCCTACACCATCTAAAACAATGTCCAAGGCAGTGCAATGTCCGAGTGGTCCCTTCACTCATCTAGTGTGAGTGAAGGCACTAGACGCTGTTAAATCATCTTATTACGTAGATGCAAAGGCCAACATTTTAGGTCTAACAGTTTAAACACTTGCTTTAAAAATATGGAAGTGAAAGTGGAGCTGATATCTCTGCCTTCCGGGATACAATGGGTCCACCACGACATTAGCGTGTGCCTGAATACCAACTATAGAATGTCTTACAAAAGAAGAATGCGTTAGTTAAAATAACTCAGATATTGTATGTAAAAAATTGCTGAGATATACAAATTTCTCATCTCATTTACTTAGACTTAGCACACAATGGGTCATTATAAAACTAGGAGTATTCCTTTCACACGTAGGTATTCCTTTCGTATTGCATAATTGTTGATAGTTCAACTTCACTACACAGGGAATCGTATTTGTAACGTAAAATAATCCAGAATATTTCTGCACTACTCTTTGCATTGAAATACAAAATAAGTCCGACAGTTTTTCAGAAAATCCAAGTTCGTATACCTGTATCAGAATACTAATTTACGTCACAGTACAATAAATATACTCGTATAGGTGAAACCCATTGTTATGAGCTATTGACACTACCGACACACCAAACTACCTACCTGACCCTGACACCACATTAAATTGCTGATGCAAAGTCTATCTTACATTACAATATTTTTTGCTAATCACACATAATATCGGTACAGAGCGGATTAGTGTTTTTTTACATTGTTCTTAACAAAAACTGCTTATACATTAAAACATGTAGAAATGCCGGCAAACATCTTAAGCAAAAAGTTACACTAAGGGGGAAATAATGCAAACGCTTACCAACCAATCATCATCATAATTATCTGGTGTCAGTCCTCTCCTAAAGGCCTGTGCAGACGAGGGTCTATCCCCCGGGTACTTTTTTGTCCGTCGATATAGATCTCTTATAAATTGTATTGAATAACGCACACGAAGGACTAAAAATACCCCGTAGAAAAAGTCCCTCAAGTTACCGAGGACATCAAGAGACCGGTCTGGACAAAAGTTCGGTGTTTTCTTTTGAAACGCCTTTTCTTTTTCATATTCATGTAAATTACAACACAATGTAATCTCGGAATACTTGCTTTCATAGCGTACGCTTCACTCAATTTCCGGGGAACAAATGACCGCACGCCGTAGGCGTTGAGTCCGCGACACGTACTCGGAGGACATTTTTTACGATTCAGGGACTAATGTCCCTTGGGGACAAAGTCCTTCGTCTGCGCAGGCTTTATGATACACTACTGAGCCCGATCTTCGGCTTTCCTCTTCCAGTCACTGCCCCACCGCTTTGCGAATGTTGCGAATGTCAACCAATCGCGTAGCTTAAACCCTCTTCTTCCGCCCGCACGCCGCCTTCATTCCGTCAGAATCCCAAAAATCGACTACACTGGGCAAAACGATCATCATCATCACATCACACTATCAACGAATATTATAAAGGCGAAAGTTTGCGAGTGTGTTTTGTTAATTCTTCACGTCTAAGCGGCTGGAGCGATTTTAATAAAATTTGGTATGGTATGACTCCTTGGATTAACACATAGGCTACGTTTTACTGCGGAAAAATATCTTATTCCCATGGGAAAATCGATAAATCGCACGTTACACCGCGGGGCAGAGCTAGTGATTGTTAAATCGACTTTTGGGCAACAGCACTATTGTTCAAGATGTGTGCCGCCATCTGTAACGCAAAAAATGCAAAAAAGTGCAAAAAATACTTTATGCAAATTTTATGATTATGTTTTGAATTTTTCGTAAAATAAATTAAGGTTTTGGGTTATATTAACATTGACCTTTGCCTTTGCATCTACGTAATGAGATGATTTATACAGCGTTCAGTGGCACCTTCACTCCCTTTGGGTTATAATAATACTTACTAAATGCATAATTGCATATTCAACGCTACTTATAGCCTGTAACTGTATATTTGCTATTCATGAGTACAAACCACAATCCATCAAGTCTCCGCACACGCCAGGTTTCGAGAACACTTTTAAAGATAATATGATTATTATGAGTTTTGTACTTTTTAACCTACTTCAAAAAAGGAGGAGGTTATCAATTCGACGCGTATATTACTTTTTTTTTACTATGTTTTTTCAAGCACACAACCTTTTATTCTTACTAGGCAGACGCGTTAGGAAAAAGTTTATAACATTAGTCGAGATCGATTTTACTGTTCATGCCAACAATTTTATCAGCCTCTACTGAACACCCCGTGAATTTGCCTACCCCTACGGTAACAGGCGCGAGTTTACACCATAGACTCTTATGATTTGGCTCTATCAGCAAAAACGTAAAACACAATATCTCATCATCCTGCAACCTTTTAAATATAGCAATCAGCTTGTACTCGTCCACTGCTGGACATTGGCCTTTCCTAGGGCACGCCACTTCTGTCCTCGGCCATCCACATCCGGCCACTGCCAGCAATCTGCCTCAGATAGTCGGCCCAACGAGCCGAATGGGGGGGGGGGGGGTCCTACGCTGCATTTGCCAATTCGTGGTCTCCATCCGAGAACCTTTGAACCCCATCGACCATTGGTTCTTCAGCATACGTGACCAGCCTACTTTAGCTTGCTAATCCTATATACCTATAGTAATAATAGCTATGTGACAACGTAGGGTCCTAACCACTAGACGATCACGGCCCACACTAGCCGCAGATCGCCTTCAATGGCATAAGATGGAGGAGGCCTTCACCCAAAGTTGGTTTCCCAAATATAAGACCAAACATAATTATGTAATTTCATATTATCATTGGTATAGCATCTTATTAATGTCTAAATAATTTCTTTTAATTTAAATATGTAATCCAATTTGGAAATAAAGGCTCATTTTTTTTTTATTTAAAATATCATTCGTCATAAACGACGGAACAGAAGAAGGAAGAAAACTCCAGCAGATGCTCAACTTCGTCTCTTTGTTTCAGGCCTATGGAACCACGTGTTCCTCTTCTCCAATCTCTCCCTGTTCGTGTTTCTGCCCTTTGCCTACCTGTTCTCCGAGTCGTCGGGTTTTCCCGGCTGTCGGGGGCTGCGCGGGCGCGTGTACGAGACCTTCACAGTGCTCGCGCTGCTTGCCGTTGCCATGCTGGGACTGGCCTACGTGATATCGGCGTGGCTCGAGGGGGACCGATCGAGCATCGACGCTTTGTTGAGTGAGTGAAATTGTGTAGGAGCTAACTCCGCGAAGACCACATCTAGGGACCACGCGAACATACAGAGTGTAAAAAAAGTTACGCCGGACCTAACTGCGAATATTGGACATAAAGAAAAATTGCTCGTTGGGAAATTTATATTATTTTTGTGGGCTTATTAAAACGTTTACATGCAGGGTGTGGAAGCGGTGGTAGCTCAGTGGGTAGAACGATGGACTGGCAAGCGAAAGCCCCAGGTTCGATCCCGAGTGCGGGCATGTACCAATGACTTTGTTTAATTTCAAAGTTACGTACATTTGCGAATTTGTAGTCGCAATACCACACGCTAACGGTGAAGGAAAACATCGTGAGGAAACCCGCGGCTTGATTGGCTCCACACGTATTGACTAGTCTTTCCTGTGGGCTAGGCCGACTAAGCTGTCAGGATGGTATAGGTGCTGGGCAAGCCTAAACCATCTATAAAACCATGTCCCAGGCACTACAGCGCCGGAGTGGTCCCTTCAACCATCTAGTGTGAGTGAAGATACCACTGGACGCTGTGTAAATCATCTCATTAAGTAGATGCAAAAAGGCCAATTTATTATTATTACATGCAATGGTCGCATAAGCGCTACTTGTTTGAGATCCCGATGTTTTGAATACATTGCGAAAACACAAAATTGGTTTTGTAAAAGAAACCGTAACAATTTCGATAAAGGGCGTTGGAAAGAACTGTTCTGTATACGATAGTAAATGCATTTCAGCTTGCAATTAGATGCAAAAGAGTGCGAGTGTGTAGCTTAATTATTCCTTAGCCGTTAATTTCTCAGGGTTAGGTTATATGGAATAAATGTTCGTAACGATGCATAGGGTCTTAATACATCGGAAGGGCGCTAGTAAACGAACACTCAAAGGTGTGAAAGAGAGAGTAGCCGTTTGAGGCCTAAATTAACTCGCTAAAATTTTATGATGTACGTTAACGCAGCCTAGGCAGGTTTCTGACCGCTAGTCGTTTCGCATCAATGCTTCTGACGTCCATCACAAATCGTCGGCTTGCTATTATTGAAGTAGATGAAAGCTATCGAACTGAAAAACTAATCTGACAACGTGAAAAGTAGAGAAAGTATCATTCTCCAGCAATAGACCGGAAAATACATCTTCCTTGAAACTAAAACAGATACATTCTCGAGCTCGAGATACTAGTTTCGAGCGAGGCTAAATCAGGTAACTATAGTAGCAGTTTCCAGATCGATTCACAAACAATAATGGTACGGTACATGCGAGGTATTGGATAACCGGTGCGTTGTCTGTGTTAAATTGTGCGTGGAGAGCGCTGAGCATGTCCAGTGCTGAAAGTCAATGTTACTAGGTGCGCCGGCGCCGGTTCGCTGTGCGCGCGCTTCGAGTGACAATGCGGATGTATGTTATTATGTGTGGACTACAGCGTGATGTTTAAATCGTTAATATTTTAAAGAACAATAATGAAGTTTTAGTAGCAATATCACTCCACGTCGTGAAGGAAAATATCGTGATGTAACCTGAGTCTGATGTGTTCACAACACTCAGCGCTAATTGCCAATCCGCAGTGGGCACGCGTGCTCGTAAAGCCCATACTCTATCTCTGAGAGAAGACCAGTGCCTTGCAGTGGGATGTTTATAGGCTACATAAAAAAAAAAAAAATATTTTATTGACCTAAATCCGGATTAGCTTACTTGATTTTTTGTCGAAAAAGTCCGACCAGGTTTCGCTCTCAGTCGCAGAGCTTAATAATTAATCATGGTGAGTAGAGAGTGAGCTCGCGTCGTCGGTTGCTCATATTTGACTTTAAGGGAGCGTGTGGTGCCTCCGCGATTTTAGGTCAATAATGTGTAGTGCTTACGAAAGTTTAAGTTCAATTATATTATTTTCATGATAATAAACAGTATCGTTAAGTAATGGTACATAATATTTGTAAATTTTCCTGATTTCCGACCTTTGGTTCGAAATTGAGAGTCCAACAGATACAAATAGATAGGATAGTGTTGAAAAAACTTTTGTATTATGTTAAATAAATGTTTAAAATACTGTTGACCGGTATGCGTAAATAAATGAAAAAAGAGTGTTCCGATATACGTAAAAAAATTGTAAAAAAAATTGTGACAGTTGAGTTGGCCGACGCCTATAAGCCGTTCGAACCGAAGTTAGGAGTTATAATTTTTTTATTACTTTTCGTATTTGCGTAGCAATATTCCCTTAAAATCAGTGTCTGAATTCGTTGTCACTCTGTAGATCGAAACATGCTTGAGTATTCTGTTCAAAACGTTATGAATTCGACATGTTAATACTTTTTCGAATTTTATGACAACAATGTAAATTTTTGGAAGAGGTATGTCAGGACTAGATCCCCACAAGGATACAGGCGTGAGTTCATGTATGCATATATAAACATGTATCAGAACAAGGTGTTTTAGCATCGTCAGTCAGTAAAAGAGATACCTGCCTAACTCTGATAAATATTGTAAAGTCAATTACTTCCTTCTACTTGTCCAATAATCATATCTCACTCACACGGATTTGTCGTGTTTTGTTCCGCAAAACACGTATTAACTTAAGGCAGATATCGCGTGCATTTATCTCTCACGTCAAATATTTATCAAACTGTTGCAGATAGATCAAAGAACTATTGCCCTTAGTTGCCCTTAGACTTGCATGATGACGTGTCCTAGTTATAGTCCATTGTGGCCAATCCCTGAAGATATATTAAGCTTGCCTGAAACGCGGTTCAATGTGTTAAGCACACTTTGTCTGAAGTTATCAAGCCGTCCATAAGGCCTCTGTCACGGCTTAACGACATGAGTTTTATAATAATTATGTAAACTCTGTTAATTAAGGACTTTGAAAAGACTAAGTTTGGAGTTGTTTGTCCATTTTTTCTCCAAAAATATCTAAGTAGATTTTGAAATGAACACCTGGTTTGAATTGTAACGTTCATTAAGCCGCAGTTTCTGCTCTACTTTGAATAAATCCATTTCATTTCATTGTGCACGACGTCAATCATTGTTTAGGTTTTTTCAAGTGGTATTTTTCGGTCGTGGAACAATTGATCGATTCCACTAAAACACTCTAAAGAAGAAGTTAAAGCCGGTTTATAACAGGAACCTGCCATTAATCGGCTTTAGCTCCGTCTTAATAGTGTTTTATTGGAATTGACTTTTTATAAATTAGACTGTTAGATTATACTATTTTTATTTTTAATGCACTAACCCGTGCTGGCACGGATAGCCAGAGGTTGCGGGTTCGAATCCCTGCATGGGTGAAATTTTTAGCCTCTAAATAGGTTTTTAGACTGTTAGATATTATTTGTATTTTTATCCATGATTGATTTGATTACTCAGCAGTGGATGGCCAGTAGAGATATGAAAGCGTTGGTAAAAGCTTTTTCTGGAATAAGATAGGAAACTAACTAACTAGAGTAACGAAATAAATGCAATGCAATGCGGGCCCACTTTTGCTTTGCGTAGCATCAGAATTTGTAGAGTGGATACACGTGATAGGATAGAGAACTGTAGGTATTAAGATTGATAGAATTACAAATGATAATAATAGTTTTAATGTTAACTTTTGTGTTGTCCATTTACTTCTACAAAAAATTCTAACGTTGTTTGATCGAAAGCGGAGGCTTTCTTAAATAATGTTGCCGAAAATAAACCGAATCACATCAATCATTTTGAAATACGAGTATAATGTAAATTATCCCACCGTGTTGGTAAAAATGATACAGATGTTTTCATTAGTAAGTACTAATCTTACAATTACTAGCACGTGTAACGTATCTCTAATAGCTATTAAACAGTTTTGGCAAACGTAGTTGCATTATTCAGGGCCTACGTGCGTGCCTGAGATACCGACTTCGAGTATACAATACGAGTCAGATATTGGTCTAACTTATAATGTGGGGTTTCCATATCGCTCTATTCTTGATTTGGAATTTAGTTATTTCAGAGTTTGTGATGATAATAATTAGGCAGTCGATATCTTGTAATCTTCAGCTGTTGGCTATACATAAGTAGGTTTTCAAATTAGATACTCTCAATGGTAACCAGACTAGATCTCCGGGAAGCATACACTCAGATGTCGATATCAACCCTTTTATGTCCCCATTGCTGAGGCACGGGTCTCTTCCTGCATCCCAGGAAGGTTAGGCTATACTCCACCACGGGGGCCAAGTCCGGGTTGGTGGAGAATTGTAAGACAGTAGCGGGCCTTACTGTCAAGAGTTATCAAGCCGCCCGGAAGGCCTCTGATATGGCTTAACGACTGCCATTACATGGCTTAACTGTCAATACATGACAGCCGGCGCCAACGGCTTAAAGTGTCTTGCAAAGCACGGAAGCGCTAGGGAAAATGCCACTAGAGGTTCTATAAACAGCCAGTCAATAAACAGCTGAACGGCGATCCTGGATCTTCAGCTAACCCCTAGAATACTCCTAGATAAAGGAGAAATATTATGAAGGTTATTACATCAAACAATTTAGGTTATTTAAGTTTGTATTGCAAGTATTGCCTGAATATTCTGAAGCGTTTGTCAGTAAAGATTTGCTGCTACTCAGAGTTATTGTTTTTAATTTTCCGTGTGCTCCCCTATACAGAGTCTCTACACAGAGTGACTTCAATAATGCGCAACTCCTGGAATCCGTTTCAAGATTTTTTTGCTAGCGTATTGTTGGTGTTGAAATACAGCATGCTGATATTGTTTGTTCCTTTGTCGACAGATCTATGGACGTATCTGCCATTCCTGTATTCGTGCGTATCATTCGTCGGCGTTCTTATGTTATTGGGTAAGTCACTTATAGCATGACTTCAGGAATTATCGTTCTACATAATATCTTTAAACAAGTGTAAACACGATTGGAAAGTTTTTGGTGAAATTCAATTTATCTAATCGTTACAATATTTATTGATGCTA
Source organism: Yponomeuta sedellus (assembly GCA_934045075.1). Lineage (NCBI taxonomy): Eukaryota > Metazoa > Arthropoda > Insecta > Lepidoptera > Yponomeutidae > Yponomeuta > Yponomeuta sedellus. The sequence goes on along the minus strand of OW203727.1, from coordinate 8,740,642 downwards.
ACGTAATATGGATAAATTTATTGCACTAACATAAATGCGGAAATGTAAGTAGGTACATGCAGCGCCTTCTGCTCTGAACTATCTGACTTCTAATAAACGTGGCACGAATTGATAATATTAAAGACCTTAACATTATTTTAATTTGTAACTCAAACTTATCTGCGTGATAACTGCAATGATTTACCTTTAGCATTATTGGAAGCAAGCGTACAAGTTTATCTAGTTTAACGTCAGTCGGTCGTCAATCCTAAAATAGAAATGATAACGAGACATTGACACAATAATTTAACATTTATTCGATAACACACAGAATAGAATGCGATTAATAATGTAAGTTATTAATTACAAAATTAGATAAATTAAGGAACCGAAATTAAATTGCGTCCTCTCTATAAGTTGCGATTCGTAATAAATCTTTTAGGTATTACGTAGGCCGAAAATAAAGGCGCGATAAGTCACGCGGGAAATATTCTGACTTAGTTTTAATACCGACTTATGCGCCAAAGCAATAGTGAAGTTAAAAAAATTACTGGGTCTCACTAATCAGTAACAGTCGGGTACTATTAAGTTAACACTGTATGGACCAGCGGATAAAAACAAGGTGTTAAAAAAAGTCTATAATAGAATAAACGCCTTTGGTACAGCCGACATCATATCAACATTTGTGTTAACAAATCTTTAGGAATATCCTAAAATACGCTGTCATGTGGATAGTCGAATATTTATTATGATTTCTGCAATTTCAGTTTTGCCGCCAACTTCTGTTCTTTTATCATATTTCTTTAACACCTGTGTCTACAAAACCACTCTTAAATAAATAGTGTCACTCTATTTTGTTCGGTTAGAAAAAAATATGATAATATACTTAACAAACAAATGACGTTCCAAATGAAAAGGAGAGGCTTATCCCCGTAGGCGATGCGAAAGAAAAGAACGAATTTTACTCTCATTATTATTTCAAAATAACTTGGTTAAATTTTTTTGGTATACAGGGTGTAGCAAACTACATCCAAGAATGGACCTATCTACTCGTCCATACTAACAACCTTTACGACCAAAACATCGATATCGCGAACAGACTATCAGGTTTTCCATACATTTTAATGCCGCAGCTGACAACTTTAGTATGAAACAGCCGATATATTGTTCAAGATTTTTCTCTTTTTGCCTCAAAAAAAGTTATTCGTATATACGGATTGAATTTACAATTTTCGGATGTGTATTGGTATTTTGTTATACCCTTGTAGAAATAAAACAATACTCCAAATCGTCCGCGGAGTTTTCAACATATTACAAGCCTCCAATCTGATCATCCTCCTCTTCTTCATCCCCTTCCTCGTCCTGCCCCTTGTCCAGGAAGTACTTGATCAGCTCGCTGTGTTGGGGGAACATGGAGTCCAGCTCTTTTCTGCACTCTTGGAATTTTCCCAGTTCTTCTAGCTCCTTGTGTGCCTTGGCGCGGTAGAGACGGGCTTTGAAGCTATACAGACAGACACAGATGTTAATTTACTCACGTCCCTTGCCAAAATCCACGTGCTCTCTATATTATTACGAGTATTTTTTCCAAAGAAACCTCCACCAGAAAAGCAACACCTTGGGAGCTGTGTTTAGACATTATCATGTCTTATAGATATTTTTAACCTTTCCTGTAGAAAACTAATTAAAAATTTTACTGCACGTATCTTTCTGGATAATGTTGTTTGTTTTGGGGTTCAGGATGGGTTTAACACCATATATTTTTTTTTATGTATGTCAGGCTTTTACCTAGTACTGGCTAAACTTTTTCTTTTTAGCGTGTGGCTCGGCTGTGTGTTTGTTTGATTGATAAACATGGCCGCGACTTAGTTTTACCACCAGTGAGACCAGTAGGGTCACTGGTATAACACCACATTAGTCCGCGTGTAAAGGTAGTGAATTTTGCAACATTATTACGAACTCGACAAGATTGTTCGGAAACTTTAAATAATGAGCGTTCACTGGTCGTAAAAACGTGACGGTTTAGCGGTAATTTCGATTACTTCCTAGTATTACTAGATAATTGCGCAAGCGCAACATGAAGATAATGTAGTTGACTTCTAATGAGCTCCGTCAATCAACTATGTTCACTAATGAGGATAGTGCGCTTGCCAGCGAACGAACCAAGAGGGGAGAGTATTTTCAGGACCACAATAGGTTGGTTTATTTTTCGTAACTTTAACTAAATAACTAAATATTACAAAATAAATTAATTTGACATACCTGTCCTCATTCAACCGCAATGCTAGATCGCAGTCGGGTAAAACCTGTTGGAAAACAAAAGGATTTTTAGTTTGTTAATAATGTTTGCGGAGGTTAGCGTAAAACGTACATCTTGTCACACTGTCGCAATTGTGAGATCAAAGGTAATGTACTTGTGACGTGTCTATTGTTAATGTTAGATGACCTTACGATGAACAGCTGGCAGCTAGACTGCAATAATAGATAGTGTGTGTGAAAAGAAAATAAATGTTTCGAGTATCTATTTTATTATAGTGCTACAAACAACACATTTTAGTGTTACTTTTGCATTTAATAATTGGAGCCTTATCAGAGGCCTTAATGCGGCTTGATAACTTCTGACAATAAGGCCCGCCACTTTCAGTTCTCTACCAACCCGGATTTGGCTCCCGAGGTGGAGTATAGCCTAACCTTCCTGCGATGCAGGAAGAGACCCGTGCCCCAGCAGTGGGGACATAAAAAGGGTTGATATCAGTTTAATAATTAAGTTTGGTGTACTTTTGAAATCGAAGTTAAACGTCGTCCGCATTTTCAGGGTGACTGAACTATAAATATTTTGCCTGTCGTAGGAACGCAGAACAAACCGGCCAAGTGCGAATCGAACTGCAAAAATGTGTTTTCATTCATTCAGTTCGAGGCTACCAGTCCTAGATACTTACATAGTTTTTCAAAAGAATGATATAAGCACGTCAATGGTTGTTATTTGCCTCAATTGGGTAGTCTACAAAGCAATAGCAGTACAATGTCATTCCATCGGTATAACCTGCTCAAATAAAGTAGGCATCTCTCGCGAAGAAGATCAAATCGCGCGAGGCACTGAATTAAGTAGCACGGGTTATATCATTGCAATGCGATTAACAAGACTATCGTTAGTGTAAATCCATTACCGGTCTAATATGACTCTATTGAACAGCTATGCATTTTAGAGACTTGCCCCTCAGGAGTTCGACTGACTTTTCCGATTTTTGTTATTATTTTCACATTGACAGAACAGTGATAGAAATCGCATTATAATCACACCAAGTTAAGCAAGGTCTATGAATTAGCGTTTTTAAAATTGATCAATAACAACATTCAAGAATCCCATATCCACAGCATAATTTTTATATTTTTATTCATTGCTGGGCAATCTCTACCTACTAAGGTTCAAGAGACAAAGCAATTTAAAGGTAAGGCAGACAGACAGTTGGCACCCTTTGGGTATCGAACTATAAACGTGATATTCATTTTGACATTCGTAGACGGTACAGTCCAACACAGACTTTCTCAGAGTTCATACTCAGTCATTTATTCAGTCAACCTACAAAGTCAGTCTGCAAAGTGCTATAAATCGGCGGATATTTTCACCGTCACCGCAAAACGGCATTTACAGCTAGAGAAAATGTATATTAGCGTTGGTGCAGGCGGCGAATTATAACGGTAATGTAATTAATTTACTCTGTGCTCGATGGAGTGAAAGAACCTCTTATATATGCAAAAAGGAAAGGATTGCCTTAGCCACGCTTTCATTGATAACAGCTATACTATTGCTACCATATGGCTTAATATTTTTTACCCTGCACTCACCAATGAGTCCTAAAATATAGGACAAGTAGGATAAACGAAAATTACATGTGTAATCACGCTCCGCAAATCAATTTAAAAAAAAATTTGTTAAGTCCGAGTCGGACTCGGGCACGAAGGGTTCCGTTCTACTGGTAGACGCTTGAAATATTCATTTGGTATCGAGCAAAAAACGTAAAAAAATCTCGTTAGTTGCATGGGAGTCCCCCTGAAATATATGTTATTTTAATTTAATTATTATGTGATTTTATGTAAATGTTATGTTATTAATTTTTAATATGATTATCTTTATGTAGTCTGTAAACGTCCGCCTGCAGGACACAGGCCTTCTCTCGGAGAGAGAATGTAGGCTTAATTACCAAGCGTGCCCATCGCGCGGATAGGAAATTTCAAGCGTGTTTAAGCACCTCGGGTCTCCTTACGATGTTTTCCTTTACCGTTAGCGAGTAGTATTGCTACTGTAACGTCACAACTGTAAATATTTATTTTATTCAATTTTTAGTATTTGCTGTAAAATACATCATCTGTGAAAATTACAACTGTCTAGCTATCACGGTTCATGAGATACAGCTTGGTAACAGACAGACAGACAAAGGAGTCTTAGTAAAAGCGTCCCATACCCTTTGGTTACGGAACCCTAAAAATGACTCACTTAGATACTGTTTGTTGAAATTCTTATTAGTAACGAGTGTAATTTCAACAGAATTTTAAAACAGACTTGATAAGGTTAGGACACACGTTCTATTATCGTGACCCAAGATATCGACCCGTCAAACATTCGGACCGAAAATTGATTAATGTATGACTTTGACAATGAGGTGTGTGAATGATGTTAGGAATGTTACTTAGTTTCGGTTAATTTTTCAATTTCGAATTTATATTTATTTCCCTGCACTTAATTGGCCCTTCTGCGAATTATTCGTTTCCTTTTGCGATTTGACCATTTTTCGACTACGGCACTCTTACACAAGGCAATTGCTAACTTGATATGTTTTGCAGGTAAACATCTCCGGCTCGCCAGTGTTCTGAGCTCTTTGGACATTTTGCTTGAAACAATAGCGTTAGCTGCTAGTCAATAGACCCACTGTCTTTTCATAACAATGAAGTGTAACCATTCTTTTGGAATTCCTATTTACTCGCGTAACTACTCTTATTCACGTGAAAACGGAATGTTTCTATAAAAAGCTCTTGATTATAAACTCGACATTAATGACCTGTGCGGGTCGGAAGGGAACCTTGTTGTTCGGTGTAGAGTTCGATTTTACTTAAACATGGACGCAAGATGACGCCTTATCTTAGGCATATAGAAACAAGGAAGAAATTCTATTTTGCTATAGACCTGAGGTTCAAATACTTCTGCCTGCTATCCAGTTCTTTTGAAAACACTTATTCTTACCTTATCGAAGTTACCAAGTCTAATATTTGTCAGCGCCCTGTCACAGTAGAACATCGGGTTATCCCTGATATGTTCTATGGCACGGTTGTAACAGGAGAGAGCTCGGTCGTATTCGCCTCTTCTGAATGCCTTCACTGCTTGAGTCTTGCACGTTTCTGCGCGTTCTCTTCGGATCTTCTTGTCTAAAGCTCGACGATCAGCATCTTTGCTCATTTCAGCCATCCACACATCTTTGTCCACTTCGCCCTGCGGAAGGATTTAGGAGTTGAGCTCAGTTCTCCGACAACCGAGAGGGAATAGCTCTAAACATGGAATGATATAAATTGTTCCTAGTGTGTGACTTGAGAGTGCTGCAAAACTTGGGATAGGAAATTGGGAATCGTGGTTTTAGCGAACGAAAAAATCAGTTATTAGTTGCCCAGTTACCAACCACTACATATTGCGATATTTCCAGGACATAATATTAGTATGCGTCGGTGGAACTTGGTTTGCGTACAAATAAAAATCATAATCTGTGCTTGCAGTGGTATTTAAGAACAAATCATCTAATTTCTATGGGCCTTTGTTAGCGAAGAATCATTGAACCAAGACAGACCCGATTCTAAAAAGGAAGTTCTTATCGAGTCTATTTAGGTCTTATTATCTTCGAAAAGTATACGTTCCTTTGCAAAATACTGCAGTTTATATGCATGTATCAGTCAGATGTGTACTTTACCCATTTCCAGGGCAATGCTCTGTTGCGAGTTATTTTGAGCCCTAGGTTAGGTGTTGTGCAACTTGCATTATACAGGGATGTTGCAATGAAGTCCTGGCGTTCGTTAAACTGTTCATAAGGTTTGACTCTCCAATACAATATATTTATAAATATTTTTATGTTTTTATACGGATTTTACTCGTTTATTTTACATTTTTACAATTTTCCGACGTTTCGGCACTTTTTCAGGTGCTTGTCATTTTTTTTGCCGAGGGTAGTAAACTAACAGTTAATGCTTGCAATAAGACGCCTGTCACCTCAGTCTTCCGAGACCACGGCACCTGAAAAAGTGCCGAAACGTCGGAAAATTGTAAAATAAACGAGTAAAATCCGTATAAAAACATAAAAATATTTATAAAGATATCGTATTGGAGAGTCAAACCTTATGAACAGTTTAACGAACGCACAGTTTTTATTATGCCTAGTGCTCGTGTTAACCTTAGAAAATACTATTTTTATGTTTGTTTTTTCCTGGGGTGCAATAAAGAATATTCTTATCTTATCCTACAAGCAACTGTAAATTTTGTAACAGTTATTAAAAAAATAGGGCAGTAGGATTTGTTTCGGTAATGAAAACGTCACGAGGTAACCTGATTGTCTGACGTGGCCGTAATAGTCAGATATCTCGGAGCGTAAAATTGTCAATCCTCGGTGGGTGCTCGGATTTATTAAGCCCATACTCTAAATGTATGTGAAGTCCTGTGCCCTGCAGCTGCTTATTCTTATCTAACACCTTATATTAATCTTAATATAATCGTTCGTAACACGGTACCGGCTGTAAAACAGTCAACGTTACATTAGATAAAATGATTGCCTTATCTTTACTGACTTGTATCAACTCACCAGCTTAATTTACGATTAGTACGGTTTATATTGACAAGGTTTTGTTGCAGATCTATACAAAAAACTTAAGAAGTGTAGTCGTGTGGCACCAATTTTCTAGACATCCATCTAGAGATGTGTAAGTTCCTAACATTACACCAAGTACGCTCATTAGGAAAGTATAGATAAGTGGCTCTACAAATGGAGAGGCCCTTAATAACTCTCACATTACTCATCGTTTGACTCTCAATGACCCTTAGGGCCTCGACTTACTTTATTACACACCGCTTAAAAGAGGCAAATATAGTGTCTATATGTGTGTGTTTTATGTGAATAAATGATTTATCTATCTATATAGAAAATTTATACTCTCGCTAATATGCCTTGGAAATACATGGTACTAAGTTATAACTACGTAACTCAAGTTTTGACCAACAGTGAGATCTGCATAGGTGTACGACGGCGCGAGTCACGCATATTGTGGCGCTAGAATGTCCTAATTTGACTGTGAATGTACTGGAATCGTGTTGCCAACTACCTTTCCTGGACCCCGTTCTGCTAACGCATTGTAGTACAATGTACGCGGCGATTCCCTTTCATTGCTACTGTAGCGTACTAGCTTTATTAAAACGCTGAATTAGAAATAATACTTTCTTTTTTTATTATCTTTTTTATCACGAAAACCTAGCCTAGCTGAGAGTCTCAACACGACTGACACCTAAACAAAACGTAACGATATTCTTAAAATAATTTAAACTCTGCCTAGACGGCTACGCCGCCGGCCAGCTACCATAAAGAAGTATCGTTACACTACTTCATGTCTGCGCACACGCATCAAACCTTCTTGGTGTCAATTAAGAACAACGTTTCATATAACTAGGGCGTGAATCTGTCATTATACTATGCAAAATCGTGGCCCAGCCTGGTCCAGCGAAGGTAACCTGAATACACGAGTCTTACGCCCAAACACCTAAACTCGCGACTTTCCAGTACATGAGTTGTCAAATTGTGAGATTTTGGCGCAACGAAACACGCGACTTGCGCCTTCATGTTACCTGTGCAGGCCATTGACTTTGTTGTTATCTTGACACCTAGCGATCTGAAAACGCCCGTTATATCCGACATCGACAGACCAACGGACACGTTCACCTTGACAAAATGTAGGTGGCAACGAAAATAGAGGGAATGGCAATAGAAGTGCGATTAGTGTTGTTTATTTATAGAGGGCCCGGAGCCAAATAGCTTTCACTGATAAAATAGCGCGCCGAAACAACGAGTGCATCGCGATCGACTTATTTATATTTTCATTATGAGCAATAAACAGGTAGAGTTCATACATTGAGTAATTATTGCCTTCTAGCTGGGGCGTAGGATATTTTGAAACAGCTGTTGTGATATCGATTGGAACTTTGAATTTTCTAGACTGTTAGTCCATGGTTCTGGATACAGTTAGCGAAAGACGATGACTTGTACCACGAGCATAAAAAAACTTGTCTTGGGTAGCGTAAATCCAATACCTCAGCCAGGCTGCAGTTTGTGTAAACCAAATAAAGTCGATGTTTATTTAAAGTATAACAATTAAAATGTGAACGATCAAATGAGGCTAGGTAGCTGCTGAGATTTGTATTTGTAGACGTTTTGCTCAGAATAATTTTGCTAAGTTTAGCAGGTACAGAGCGAGTCTTACGTTTTATAAGATTTATGGGTGTATAATATATTTTTCATGCTACGGAACATTAAAACCATAACGCTTAGTGTTTGTCTTTTGACTTTGAGTCTAATCAAAGTCTAACAAACACTAAGCACAAAAGACAAACATTCCGTAAAAATGAAGTAGTATCCAATGGTAATCAGCTTTAGTTGCTTCGTAACTTAGATTGAGTAAATCGTCGTACCCTCGTGATAATAAAACAATATACGGTCTAGTTTTACAGTTATTTCAGAAAACCGACTTGGTAACTGATAAAATGGTACAAGTAAAGGCTATAAGCTAAAACCAAGCAAGTACTGGGTTTTAATTTCATTACAAGTAACTGTTGATTACATAAAGTTACAGATTTGATTTGACATCTAACTGAACAGACCATACGCAAAGACACACACAACGCTTTTCTATTCTATCAGGTTTTACCTACTCATCCTTGCCCACAACTGTAGCAAACATCTGCTGACCTTTACCCACTGACCCCTATGCTACCAATACAATAAGGCTTCTGTTTAGTTCGTATGCATTAGCAAACTCCCTCACCGTGTCCTGCTTTCCCATAGAGCGGAATGCCTTATGGTTGATGACGGTCCTATCAGACTTGATCTCTAGCTTAGCATCTTCTTCGCAAAGGATCTTGCCGTTCAAGTACTTGTCGGCCAATATTTGCGCGGTGTTGGCCCTGGCCTTGTCACCGCTGGCCAGGTCTTTGACCAAACTTGAGACCTCGCCAACTCGCTGCATGAAGTTGGAGAACTCTTCGCTTCTTTCCTGCTCTTTGTGATCACGTAGCGCTGGGTTGTTCAAGATACTCATTGTTTGGAGTTTGTTACTTTGTCCTAATAAATGATAGACAATTGGGAACGTTGAAATATTATTGGAATACCGTTATCGATTGTACACTGACAACTGACAAGACAATGTTTACAAAGAGTTGTACTATTGACGTAACAGTTTGCCTAGTAATGGTTGCTAGGGTATTTTGTTTTCAACCTATTTAGACGGCTTGTTATGGCGCGGCCAGAGTCTCAAAATGAAATAGCAAGGAGGTCAAAACTAAATAGTCAGAAATTACGCTAACCTATTTTCGATACAAATAATGTATTGCAAATATTTTATGTTGTAGGTAATCGGGACGATCAGTGTATCTAGTGCACAATTAAGAATATCCAGACGGAGTTTACACGTTCAGTCTGGCGTCAGTCAATTCCATCAGTCTGGTTAGATTGACGGCAGACTGATTGTCTATTCAGTGGACTGATGGACTAGACTGACAGATATTCGAATATTTTGATGCTTCATCAGTCTGGCATCAATCCGAGCTTGATCAAGGTCACGGACTGAACTGACGCCAGACTGAACGTGTAAACTCCATCTACGGCTATAAAACAGACCATTCCCCTTTTTACAGTGTTCACGCCGCTGGGTTTTGTGCGTCTCTTCGGCGTGGTGGGCGGGGTTCTGGTGAAGCCCCAGTTCCTGCGGGATCTCAACGAAGAGTACTATGTGTACTCGTTTGAAGAGGACACTATACGACGGCGGCTGCGTAATGCTACTTCGACAGGTATGAAAACGTGACAGAACTCAAGGTGCAAGGTACCATCCAAAATCCGCCATTCCGATTAGATTTTGTGTTTTACAAACACTTTTGTTCTATGAGTTTTTCCTACACTTTCAGATATATTTTTCGAAATGTCTAGGCACAAATCAGAGTTTGCCATTTGCCACGGTCCAGACAAACTTTTTCGCTTTATCAACATTCATTAGACGCTGACGCCTAAGGAACGTTTTATGGTGCCCTTCGCTAATAGATCATCTTTTTCGTCGATGTATGTCGGCTTGAAACATTCCTACATACGTAAGAGCATTATTATAGTCTGTTAGATATCTGTCTTGGTCTTCGGATCAGTGTTGTTTACAGAGGTCAAAACTGTTTGTGCTGAACAATCAACACTGACGTTTCAAGGCAATAATAATTATATCAAGGAAGTAGCACTGGCGGGGCGGCCTGAATGCATGGTAGGCTTTTCGTGTCGTGAATTGAATAATTTATTGGAAAGGTAGGGGCCGTATTTGCCGTAGCTGAGTTATTCGGCTGGTGTGTCCACCACTCATTGGAGCTACCCACGGGAGATCTTATTACGCGCCACATAAGGGTTGGTATTTAACAAAAAAGTTCGAACATTTGATTAATTCATAGTTAGTGTATTGTCAGTGTGACACTAATACTTACTTTTAGTAGTAGGTACTGTTTCGCGTGAAAAGACTTACCTTATAGGGTTCAAAGAATATATATTTAGTTTGTCACGCATTACCTGGTAACGTAATGCTGTCGGAATTAAATAATAATTAGAAATGTATCGAAGACTTCAATAGCGATAGTATTCAATTTTTTTAAATAAATGATAAGGCGTTAATTAAAATAACAAACATACGTATATTTTCGGTTCAGTGACTGAATCCCCAAACTCTCTAGAGGGAGTCACCTTACCGTTGTTTTCGCAGTCTGGTAAAAAAGATCGACCTAAGCTATTAGTTGCTCTGTGTTCGACAAAATAAATAGAATAGCGACCTTCATTCTCCCGACGATTTTAACCACATCATGACGCGAATGTGCAATTACGCATTTATTTTCGTCGGCCCCCTCAGCACAATGGATCTCGATACGAATCATCTATTGTTCAGTTTTGAGCCTGAACTGTGTGCCGACATGGACACATGTTATTATATTTTTTTTTTAAAAGGTAAACATCGGTAAGATCACGCCGTCTTTCTCTATGTAGAAAAATGGCACAACTCATGCTAATGTGTTTTTCCTCATGTCATCTTCAATATTTGTCTCAAAAGCGTAGTACTGACTTCCTCAACTTAAAAGGTACACAACAACATGTTTATAGGCTCAGAACATTGTTTTTTATCATCAGCAAGATTATTTACCAGAGAGAGACAGCAGAAAAAATAGAGACTTATCGAACTCCATAATGGTCTTTAGTGCTAGGGAGGCATGCGTTTTTTGCTCGGTTCACTGTGTTAGAAAAAACCGCTGTATCCATGTTGGTTCCGTTTCAATGGAGTCTTATTTTTTGTGTTCTTTGTAAATTAATGATTTTCTTATTGAACCTCAGTCTCATTAGGACTTAATTAAAACGTGATAAGGTTTTTAAAACGTCCAAAATGAATAACGTGGATAAAAAAATACGTATTAATAATATACAGAGTTATTTCTAAATTATAAGAACCTTCTTATCCTCTTGAAATCGGTATCTACTTGTTATTCACATATCAATTTATTTTCTTATTTATGTGCATCCTGCGACCTATCGACTATATTCTTCCTGCGATCCACTCCATCCAAAGGTTGTCTGAATGAGATCTCTTTAACCGATTCGACCGCCAATTGTATATCATTACTTACATTTAACAAATGATATTTTTTATTTCCCTGTGCAAAAAAGTGTTCTCTATCTTTAAATTCATCTATATATAATGCACTAACAAATTCCAGGCCTAATTTTGTTTGTTTGGCATCACGTATTATGCCTACCAACCTACCTACGACGATAAACCTACCCAATAGCTTCAACTTCTATAAAATAATCATTATTTGTTATTTCGTAAGCTTCTCTCTACAATAGCAAATAGTTAAGTCAAACACATGCATGATTCAATCACGCAAACTGGTTCCCCTTAACCTGACGAGAATAACTTAGTCTAGGCACAGGCGGAATGCATAAGATAACAATATCTGCGTAGTTTGCCTAACTTGGCCTAGTTAACTAACTAGTTTGACCTATACCGCTGACTATAGTTTAAAATTAACCGAAACCTGATAGTGGCATCGAAATGTTTTTAGCGTGACTTTCCATCTTCTTAGCTGTCAAGGTGATGTCTATAGTCTATTTAGTAAACAAGAATCTACCGGCAAAATGGTTAGTTGAAAACTGTCACATTTCCCTAAAAAAGTAACCTAGGACACTATTTTGATAACACGCTGCCAATTTTATAAACTAAGTTCATGAACTTGCGAGAAAATGTCTAGTTTTGGCATCAAATGGCAATTTTGAGTTAGAATCTTTGTTTACTAAATTGGACAAGTAAGGATAAGAAATAGACTGTTATATTTACTAGTCGACTTTTCGATAAGTAAAGTGTAACTCCCTAAATAATAGCATTCTTTGTATTTTATAGAGAACCTTCTATTTCGAACATATTTTTGTGTGTTGCAATGTTGGTATTGAATTTGGTTAAATCTTAAAGTAACAAACAAAATTTTGCTTTGCCTCTAATCTTTGCTTCCTAGTCATAGCTAATGAAATTGTCCAGTGTATTAAATTGCAATTATGGCGAGGTGAAAGGAAAGCTCGCTAGAGTTAATTGCTTGTACGATGACTTATCCAGGAGAAAGTTTGCTATTTGACGGCAACTAGGTTTAACTTGATTAAAGGCAGGCTGCTTCAGAAGTCGGACTCCGGAATACATTTCATTGCAATTTCGCACGACTCACACAAGTATAGTCAGTGTATAGAACCATCCGTCCGAGTCAGTGATTTTCCATTGGTTAAGTGCACATAAATTATTTCCTCCATTTTTCCCCAGAATTTAAGGACTGATGTTCGATGGGGTGCAAAGTAGAGACCACGATAACAATATTCAAAGTAACTCTGAACCACAAACTAAATTAAATTGTGTCTTAAAAAAATATTTTAATGACTTTTTTCCAAGACGGCTTTAAATTTTTAAGGCTTTAAAATCTTTCTCGCGGACATCGATTGAAATCCTAGGTCCTTGACACTTGAAAGCATGTTCTAAAAATAGCCATTATTGAGATTTTTGCGAAAAAGTAATATGAAACAAAAAATACGTATATTTTCCATTGGTGGCACTAATTCGCCCCTGAAGCTTTACAGCTTACACCATTGGGATGTAGACAATAAATGGCTAATATCACTCTATGGAACAGTGTTTAAAGAAGCTGACCAAACTCAATGGGTCGTTATACATCGCAGGCGTGGGCTACATATCGCCCGAGCCCATGTACCCGGACAAGGGCGACGTATCGGCGCCGGTCGCCGATTTCTCGCGGCGCGGCGGCTCCGCGGCCGGCTCGCCGCCCGGCGGCACGCCGCTGCTGAAACTCAGGAACGGCGCGCTGCATGCCGGCCTCGGCGAGCGGCTGAGGCACGTCGTGGCTAGGAGGCAGGTGAGCGCAGCTTGAGCTTCATCGTCAGGCTAAACTAGTCCACTGCTGGACATAGCCCTCCCCTAAAGAGAGCCACGTTGTGTTATCATACAGGGTGTCGTATAAGGCGACTAAGGGACACAAACCGGGGGGTGGGCATCAGCGCCCCCTGCAGCTTGAGCTTAGGCTTGGCAAAATGTATAAATTTCTTTTTAATCTATATTTCTAATGTCGATTTAGTAAAAATCTATTTTTTTTTCAAGTAACGAATTAGATATTTTTGACGTGTTTTTAGCGTGTTGATGACGCTGCCTAAAGAGCTTTCGAGCAACGAACTCTTTTAACTTATCTTACGTTTTGCTTGTTTATTGTGACTAAATCGATATAATTATCTCCGATGTCCGCATAAAGTTCACGTGATTTTAATCCCAATCCAAATTTAAACCAAACGACGTTTGTACAGAATTTTGAGGCGGGCTTCTTAGGAGCGCGTGTTACGTTTGTCAGCTCAGTATTCACCTTTTTTTCGAGACACATGTTAGTGTACCCTGATTACTTCGTCGTCGTCGTCAGGCTATGCTAGTCCACTGCTGGATAGCACAGCCCTCCCCTAAAGAGCGCCACGTTGTGCTATCATAGGGGGTAATGCCCATAATTCCCACGCTGGGCATGCGGGTTGGGGATCGCAGTTCGGTGGAATTGTACTGGATTACTTACCTTGATTATTTTACTGACAGTAAATATAGCGTGTTTTATTCGTGCCCTTTTTTTAGGGTTCGTCCCCCTTGGCAAATTTGATATGATGTAAGATAATTCTCCCCTTTCCTTCATAACAGTTTACTAAATTCTTTGAATCAGAAACCCATAAATGATTTGTTAAAATTTCGCCGGACCCCTTCCCCCATTTTTATAATATACGCGTCATAACGGTGTACATACTGCTTCTTTTAGGAAGTGGAAAGCCAACGAAAGACGTCGTCATTCCAGCGCAACGTGGTGTACCCGTTGGCGATGTTACTGCTCCTGGCGTTGACTACGATCACAGTACTGATGGTGTTGCAGAACACGCTCGAGCTCCTTGTGGGGATTAAGGCGCTCCCGCTTAGCACAAGAGTAAGTCAACCACATTAAATGTAGGAAAATGTGTGTAAAATTCTTACACCCTTGTGGCTATCCTCGCTATCGCTCGCTGCGCGTGCAGCTGACGCGTGCTGTAGTCGAGTGCGCGCTGACAATAGTCAGGTCAGGTTTTGCATTAGATGGGTTTTGGGTTTTGCATGGAAGTTGGGCTGGGCGGGCGCGATGCTGGAAGCGTTCCTCATACTTTACCTTTACAGTACTGGCTGCTGAGAAATAGTGTCACTTTTTCTCCGATCTAACGTAACCTAAAATTGTCACCAGCCATTCACGCTCGGCATAGCGTCGCTCTCGAAGCTGGGCTGGGCGGGCGCGGCGCTTTCTCATCCTTTACTTTGACAGTTCTGGGTTCAGACAAAGCCCTTTAAGCCAATCTTATTTAAACTATGATTGTCACCAGCAATTCACGCGCGGCATAGCGTCGCTCTCGAAGCTCGGCTGAGCGAGCGCGACGCTAGAGCCGTTCCTCATTCTTTATTTTGACAGTTCTAGGTTCTGATATTAATCCATGTACGGATCAGTTCGGACTCAGAGCATAGCTCCACCTGTTGAGGTTCATTTGAATGGGATACCAACTTAGACCAGCTTGGCGACTGGCTTACCTCGAGGCAACTGACCCCTACACAGTTCTAGGTTAAGACAAAGGCTCTTAAGCCCATCTAACTAACATATAATTCACTCTCGGCATAGCGTCGCCCTCGAAGCTGGGCTGGGTGGGCGCGACGCTAGAGCCGTTTCTCATCCTTTACCTTTACAGGACTGGCTGCTGAGACAAAAAGATACTTTTTCTCAGATCTAACGTACCTAACCTAAAATTTTCACCAGCAATTCTCGCTCGGCATAGCGTCGCTCTCGAAGCTGGGCTGGGTGGGCGCGACGCTAGAGCCATTCCTCATCCTTTACTTTCACAGGACTGGCTGCTGAGACAAAAAGATACTTTTTCTCAGATCTAACGTAACCTAAAATTGTCACCAGCAATTCACGCTCGGCATAGCGTCGCTCTCGAAGCTGGGCTGGGCGGGCGCGACGCTGGAAGCCTTCCTGATCCTGTACCTGCACGCGGCGTCTCTGACGGGGCTGAGCACGCCGGCGCGCGCGCTGCGCGTGCTGCCGCGGCCGCGCCGCACGCCGCTGGCGCGCGTCATCGCCACGTGCGCCCTCCTTCTGCTGCACGCGACGGCGCAGCCGCTGCTCGTCAAGATACTAGGTGGGATTACCACTTTATTCTATTAAGCCGCTATTTGACTCTCTTTTCAAGTACCTAAGTCTTGAATCGTAAATATCTTTTGCATTATACCAAACAATATTTTAGTATATTTTTTGAGCACCTATCCTCAAAAAATATACTAAAATATTTCTAAAGCAACAGGAAAATATATTAAAAACTTTGCTTTGCTAAACGGCCGAAAACGCGGTCAGCCATTTTTGTCTATGGCTTGAAGACCTGAAGGCTTGTAAACAAAGTTTGACATTCAACATCTGTGAGTGATCTGTGAGCATAGTGAAATAACAACAACGCAACTATGATTTCATCGAGTTTACGTGCAAAATATAGCAATTATCATTATTGCATTGTTCGAGAATGCAAAAACAGGTCAATAAGGACCCCCGGAAAGTTGTGGATTCGTGTACCCAGTGAAACAAAAAAACCAAAAAAAATGGCTCAAACTTGCCAAAAAAAACCGCAATACTTTACCGACTGAAACTCTGGTGTATTTATGTGAAGATCACTTGGCTCTGGCTGACAGATGTTTGTTTACAAACCAAAGATGTTTACAATAAAGCGGATAGCGTTTTCACCGTTCCGAACTAAAAGCAGATTTTTTTTTTATTTGCAAATTTTGCAGCCTTTGCAGCAAATTTTCCTACATACTTAGCAAAGTCAGTATATTTGAGTTTCTTAAGTTAAATACTACAGGAAATATTCATTGATCGCGTCAAATTTGATACGGGTCAAGTAGCGGATTGAACCGTTTCTCCCCCAAAGGCCAAAAATACGATCATCTTGGGTAAGGGCGAGTAAAGCCTTTTCGGCTCTTTCTCGGGTTCCCCTCGAGAGCACTGCAGAGCGCTCGCGCGTCTAGCGGCTCGGTAGCGCAGACGCGGTCGCCGCGCCACTCTTTCGGAGGGAGCGGGAGGGCCGTAGTTAGATACTCTGTGTGTGTGAGCGAGACATAAGGTAAGGTTAGTCAAGCCGAGGGTCAAGCCGCAGGCTCAGACCCATAATAAACATAGGCCGGGAGTGATCCCCTGAAATAATATTTATGGCTGCCCCGCGTTGTTTTTGAACCCATACGCATACAAATTCATATACATTCTCGAAGAGAAGGCTACTACAGTATATAGGCCTTCTCCCTGTATACTGTAGTAGCACCTTCTTACCACTTGGTACGTCACGATTTGCCTTCTCTCTAATTTAGTCAGGTTCTCAATAATATTTCTGTTTTTCCTTATGATCTCTTCTAGCACATACTCCACTGTTCTGCGCTTTTCTCTATGTCTTGTCTGTGCAAATGTCATATCGGAGCCTATTACGGCTGTTCTTAGCATTCTGTCTGACTAGCACAAACTTAAATTTAAAAACAAACGGGCGAGCACGCCCCACGAAAGAACAGCGCATAGCAGATAGGACTTTAGCACTAAGCATCGCAGTAGGTATAATATACTCGAACGTTACCGTTCCAGGCATCACAAACTTCGACCTGCTGGGTGAGTTCGGTCGCATCGAGTGGTTGGGCAACTTCAAGCTGGTGCTGCTTTACAACGCCATCTTCGCGGGCACGGTCACTCTCTGTCTCGTGAGCAAGTTCACGGCGAGTGTGCGTCGCGAGCTATACAACAGGTTGGTGGAGAACCTGCACACTGTCGCGCACTGCGTCTCGTTCCTCAACAACTGACCGGGCCCTAGAGTCTAATAGTTACATAGTTTTTCAATAGAATTATATAATCACGACAATGTTTGTTATTTGCCTCAATTTGGTATTCTACAAAGCAATAGCAGTACAATGTTATTCCAAGGAGGTATAACCCGCGCAAATTAAATAGGCATCTTATGCGAAGGCGAAGATCGAATTGCGCGAGGCGCCGAGTTAAGTAGCACGGGTTATACCATTGCAATGCGATTGGTAGCTAGACTACCGATAGGGTTAATGAAACGACTATTACCGGACTAATATGACTATTGAAGAACTATGTATTTTAGGGACTCACCGTCGACGGTGGAGTGTGGGTCCGCAGGTTTTAATCCGCCGTGATGATGTTTTGACCACACATTCGGGACACTAATCCCCCGTTTCATATACAACGGCCAGTTATTTTACAGTCCGCGGTCCGATGTTTTTTTGTATACACTTTGTAAGTGACAGTAGTTTACGAGAAACCATTGGTAAGATTAGGCGTCGTCAGTGACGTTAGTTTAGCACAGTCCGAGACGGACCGTGCTCTATTATTACTTTTATTCTACAGGCGGTGATATATCTCAATTGAGAACTTCTCCGAGTAAACACCTATCAGTCTCTTCAGATTCGTCTAAAACGAACGAAAGAACGGCATTAACTTAGTGAAATTCTTAATTTAGAAGCTGGCGGTGAGTGTTCAGAATTTTGGTGGCAGTAAACATAAACTCCGAGAGGCAACAAACAGTGTTTTTTATTTTGTTCACTCAGTAATTATGTCGGAGAATCAGACAAAGATTCGAAATAGTTTGGATTTACCAGTTAAACAAAACCTGTTTGGCTTTAAAGCTCAAACACAGGAAAGTTACGGTTGAGATTCAGATGGGACCATTAGGGTAGGCATGACGGCAAGATGTTTCTTCATTGAAGTTTCTTAGTACATGTTCTGATATTGCTTTTTACCCTCAGTTAGCAGATAGCTGAAGTCATTGGTTGGCTCAGATTTTGTACCATGTAATTATTTATTATAATATTCTTGAATATTTGAAAGCTTTGGTATTTAAACTTTGGTTTTACCAAGTTTAAATTTTTGTCCTATTTTTGAGACAATGAAAAAATATCTCGGTAAAAAATAAAAATGTTACTTGTAAGCACAAGTAGTGTTTAATAAGTAACTTATAAAATATAAACAAAAAAATTGTAAAAAGTTAAAAACCATTTGCATTTATATTGCCCATATCACTTAAATTATAAAAACGTGATTCCTATATGTAGTGTCATATTTGTGTTGTTGAGGATCGAGACGATATTTTATACAATAAAATTCTTCAATATTTTATTATTACCAATGAGACTGAATTTGTTAATGTTATATAATTATTGTCGCGAGATTATTTATTTCTGATTACGGTGTAACATTTTCTACAACAAAATTTTTAGGTTTAATATTGTAAAATTATTTTCTTATTTTATACAATGTAATTTTTGCCATGACATTTTATTTCAGTGTTTTAATTTTGTGCTGTCTTTCAATTAATTTAAATAATATACCTAAAGATACAACACTTTTGCCACAAAATGTAAGTATTTATTTTTGATCAGACTAACGACAACTCATAATAAAGCACAGATTACCATTCATCATTCGATGTTGTAATATGATTTTGTATAAAAGACACTTTAAGACTGTTCTTAGATTAGGATTTTTATTTGTTTTAGTAAATAATTGCTCAACAATGTAACATCACAGTAACTTGTGATGGACAGAGAATGTTATTTTGCTTTTAAACCGAGTTGAGGCTAATGAGTGCGGTGTCTAGTCCAGACCGATCTC
Source organism: Yponomeuta sedellus (assembly GCA_934045075.1). Classification (NCBI taxonomy): domain Eukaryota; kingdom Metazoa; phylum Arthropoda; class Insecta; order Lepidoptera; family Yponomeutidae; genus Yponomeuta; species Yponomeuta sedellus. Next base: position 8,721,102 of record OW203727.1, on the reverse strand, counting down.
TTGTTATTGCCGTCATTGTTTTATTTACAAGCTTTGTACTAATAACATTTTCAGAACAATTTTAACATTTTCAACTCAACTGCTTTCATCATTCTAATCCATAGTGTTGCCAGGACAGTCAATAATGAAATTTTCTAAATTCTTAACATATTATTATTTTAAGAATTTAATATTATTAAATTCTTAAAATAATATAATTCTTAAAATATGGTGTACCAAAATGCCCTTATCTGCCCAAGCAGTTTCAATTGAACTCATCAATATTACCCCCTTTGCTATGCAGACACCTACAGCAAAATGTATGGAAAACTTTTATTTTCGTAGCTGCTGTTGTCTATATTTATGAATATCCTATACTGAGCTGTGTGCGGATTTTTTTGAGTCTTAGTGGGTTCTGTACTAAGTATAATGCTAGGATAAAGTACAACACTGTTTCTAGCTTTGCAGTACTTGTATCAAATTACTAAGGCCATATTGTGTTAATGGTGATTAAATTTTTCCATGGTGCAGTAAGATCCTGTCAAACTCTATGGAGTCTTTGTGCTCATCAATAGCACAGAGCATTTACAACAATAGTGTGACAGGGTTTTTCCGAACCCTTCATATTACTAGGCCTATGATCTATAATCTATTCTATACTATTTTGCCATATATTTAGATAGATAGTTACATTATTCAGATAGCAAACTATATTATCGGTGCTATGTACGTACCAGCAATCTATTTATTCAATGGTATTATTAGAGATTCTTAATACTAGACCAGTTAGGTAGTCTGTCAAAAATTCATAATTAAGTATATTTTTTTCTAAGGTTGATTAAATTGACATGTGTTATATAAATTTAAGCAGTTATAATATTATAACAAGTATGTGTGTCAATATGATTGTGTAAGATTTTATACTTTTTTGTATTTACCCTGTATCACATGTTGAGATTGCGTCAGAAATACAAAAATAAAAATTGTGATTTTACTTTTATTTCCCCCACAACTAATCTTCACCGATCATACCTGCATTAAATGCTTAGCAGCTTCTTTATTTTCTTTTATTTATTAGTATAAAAAATGGCTTAAATGTCTGTTTTTTATAGTAGTAAATAGTTTATTGAGTCTGAGGTGCCACGAAAATGCATGAATCAGTTTTTACAAACTAACACTTATTTATAAAACTTAGCAATAGACTGTATTTTTATTAGGTCATTACAATTTCTACTTCAAACCATATTAGCATTGCCTTTCAGTCTCGTTTGGTATAACTTCCCTTCTCATTGTATCACAATATAGAGCATGGTAGTTGAGATTTATTTTATTTTATAGGTTCAAATGGATTGCAGACATATTTCAACCTGAGGTAGTGACTACAAACACAACTGTGAAGGAGGGCACTCCTTTAGCCAGAACTTCAGTGGAAAGAGTGATTGAGACCCCTAAAACGTTGGAGACTTCAGAAAAGATAACTGATGCTGATAAGAAACAGTTGTAAAAAAATAAACATCACACAGTATTTTGTCCAGAGTGTTCAGATGAAAAGTATCACTACAATAGATTGTTTAATGGTTGAATATGTTGAGTAGAATATTTTTTTTTTACTTAATGCATGAGTATGTATGTGATTGTGTCTGTTGGGATGGATCTTAGGCATGAAGTAGCCTAGTTCTTATAATTACTATTATGAATTGTAAATATTTAATTAAATTATTCTAGTTATCTTATTATTGTTACTACAGTACAAATATTCTGCTTAATCTCGAATGCATGTATCAAAATTAAAATAAATTTATACAAATTGAAATGGGTATATGTAAAAAAATTCTTTCAACAAGCAGTGCTTACAGTTCAAATTTTGTTGGGGCTCTGTACTAATTCGAAATCTGTGTTACAGATTCCCCGCTCTTTCTTATTACATTACTAAGCTTTAATAAGTTAAAGTACAATTTGAAACTGTTCTTTAGGAAACTGTAATATGCCTAATAGAACCAATAAAATCTCAATGATATAACAACATTAGTCAACAACCATTTTATTTTGATTGACTTCATCATTGCCAGATCTTACTTTTAAAAATAGTTTCCCACATCGTCTGCCTTCGGCTTTTAGAATAAGCCTTCTTGGATTGTTCCTGATTACTTCTAGGCTCTGGTTACTGTTTAGGCCAAGTAAAAATCCCAAATTAACAACATCATGGACACCTCGGACATACATAGAGCTCTCTGCACTACTTGTCAAAACAATACCCTTGGATTTGCCAACTGCGTGGTAGTCATGGGCTGTACTTATTATATTCTTCATAGCAGTAGGGTCTTTAATACACGGAGAATACATGAGCTCAAAGAATATACCTCGGTCTACAGCTTGTCGGTACAATTTGCGGGAGACTTTGAATGGGTTCCGGCACTGCGGCTCAAAAGATATGATATCTATGTCCATAGTTCCACTGGCATATTGAAAGGCCTGTAAAGACTTAGGCACAACGGCAATGATATCGAACTTCTTCAAGTTTTCAGACTGGGTCATTTTATGAGCTATACTAGAATCTGAAAACTCTATTGTGATCCGTTGTAATATGTTCAGTTTGCTGTGTTCAATTACTTCTTTGGGTATTTCAATGGGTGCGGGGAAAAAGTCAAGTTTATCTCTCGGTTCACCTTTCTTCTTCTTCTTTTTTGGTTCGTCACTGGCCTCTTCTACGTGTGTGTTGAGTGCAATGGTGTGAAACCCTAGTTTTTCGATTAATTGCAGTTTAGTCAAGTCGTATCCTTTGTCAATTGATAGATCGCAGTATCCCCAATTTTTTGTTGCCATTTCGTATATTTAAATCATGCAGAACAGAAAAATTATGGAAAGAAATCAAAACACGAACACGAACTTTGAGGTTATGCACGCCACAGACCCCAGGACACAGGTTAATCAGGTTATGCTTATGATAATGTAATGTAAATGTAATGATGATCTCAGTGTTTTACACACGCACGGATGTCAAAATGGCTTTTTTTATTTGACTTAAGAAATTTCAATGACGAGGTGAAACACTGGTTGCGCAGATATGACTCCTCTGTGTTATCAAAGCATTTTTTTAAAAATAAAATACTTCTGTACACTAAGCTACTAAAAACGCAAAAATCATTTAAACTAATACGACTTATATTCGAAATTCATATATACATAGGTATTGTAGAAGTATATATTGGAGTCGGTGCCAAAAATGTATGTTCTGATCTGGAACTGGGCATGTTGAGCCGTTTTCAGCCACAAATTAGACAGGTACAGATAGGAATCGACCAATAGAAAGGCCCGGAACGTAGTGGATTGACGTGACTAGGCGTGATCGTTGCAAAGACGAACCGTTTTATAAGACCGTTTTGTGTTCCGCAACGATAGGACCGTTTTACGTTTCATTCTAAAGCAGTGCCAGCGACTCTAAAGCAGTGCCAGCGTTTGTTCGTCGCGAGACCAGTCCTTAGATTGTTTGACGCGGATATGTCCTTTAGTGCTACATTAATAGAGCCTAGAACGTAATGAGATCATTGCGACGTCGTCGTCGGCTCCTTGCTCGTTCCGTTTGTTTTGGTATGTGATACAATAAAGTAATCTTTATGTCTATGAGTATACAGTCTAATATCGTGTAAAACAACTTATTTTTTCCGATGTTTCGTGATTTCGTCTCGTTCGCACTCGTTTGACCGTCCTCTGCGCCTTGCTCGTTCGCATAAAATGAAACCAGTTGCGAACGAGGACCGTTTCGAAGACCTGTTTTCGTTCCAGAAAAAACGGTTGCGTTTCGTCGTCGAAAAATCGGACAACGACCCACTCCTAGACGTGACCACCATCCGTAGTGCATTCAGCACCCTATAGTCGATAAAAAAATGTATCGATATGCTAGGGATGTCCACCATACTATCGATACTATTCTACTGTTCAGAGAACCATTATTAATTTTTAGGGGAAATGGAAACGATAAAAGTCAGAAGTATATTTTTTTTTTATTCAAGAAATTCAATGAAATAGATTTTTTTCAAAGTAGCACAGAAACTGCGGCTTTATAAACGTTACACGTCAATCTAGGCGTCCATTTGAAAATCTAGATCATTTCGGAGAAAAAAAACTCCAACTTAGTCTTTTCAAAGTCCTTAATTTACACAATTATTATAAAACAGAACATAATATGTTCTGTTTAAACACATATTATGTGTCATCTAAATAACCCTTTATGCTATAGTAGCCCTTTTTGGTACAAAGTATACCTTGCACATTTTTGAACCGCATTTCAGGCAAGCTTTAATATATCTTTAGAGAATTTATTATTAACGTATACAATGGCCCATGAAGGATTTATCAATCTTTGCAAGCCTAAATCTTGGAAATGAAAGTTTATGGTTATTTCTAGTATTTAAATATTTACATTGGTATGTACAAGAGAATGGCGAAGAAACTTAATGGATCATCATTTGAACAGTTCTTAAAAATACATTTACAATTTACAGAAAATAATTGCAGTGTCAAAATTAATACTAATTCCAGACTTAATACATAGTATGAGTACAGAATGAATAACTTCCTCTTCCACACAACACAATCGCTTGACCTGGTCCCAAACTAATATACCCTGTACTAAGGTAACTAGGCAAGGACATCACAGATACGAAAATACAGCCAGAGTGGCGCCACTTGTACGGCGGCCCCCAGTGGGAATCGAACCCACGACCTCTGCTTTGGTACCCACATATTCTCCTTATTCTCCTTGTATGTACCTGTCTTCAAAGTGGAGGCGGCATATTTTTCTATGGCGACTGATCTTTTAATTCAATAATGTTTATCCACGAAGAGCGTAGTGCGCTCCCACGGGGGAACATATATAATTGTGTTGTCGATCTACATCCCATAACACAACATCTGTTATGCCTGTTACGTGCTGCTATCTGGAATAACAAGAAGGTTAGGTTACTTGCATGCTTACTTTCAGCAATTGTGATTGTGCATTTCAGAAAATCTACTGTGGTTTGATACTTACCAAGCACCAAGTGACTTCAGATAATGTTCACAACGCAGCAGCACACGTTGTCTCATAAATTGTCAGAACCTACAAATTTACATACATCTAGGCAATCCAATGTTATCCACGACTCAATCCTGAAGAAAAGTGATAAACTTTGTAGTGCTTTAAAGCGAATATAAAGAAATTATCAGTAAACAAGTGAAAAACGCAAATTTCCGTTATGTAACCAAACAATTAATAATTTTCATTTTGACGTAAGTAAGTGCTGTGGTGTTGTAAACTCACAATCAACAGATTGAGTGAAATCGTCGATTCTAACTACAAAAAAATAAATTTCTCGTTTTATACAAGTTTTCGGACACTCTATAAGTCCAAATGCTTTAATAAGTCACCCAGTCTTTAAGTCTTTGAAAACCAAATATTGACCATAACCCCATCAATACGAATGGTTGGCACTTCCTCTACGGCCCGCTGATTGGCTCCAACGTTACCTACCGCTGTTTTCAGCAAAAGTTCACAAATCAATTCACTAAAGATGGCGCTTACAGCCGTGACCATACAAAAACAGGGACACGTCAAATTGTCAAAATGTAAAATTTTGCTCTGAGGTGTCCGGTACTGGATTTTATATCTACGGTTTGCTCAAATTAATAAAGAACTTCAAGGGTGTCGATCTGTCATAAATAAAATTAACGTTTAGACTGATTATGGTGGTTTTTAATTAATAATTATTTATTTCAGGCTACCCGAAGATAGCACAATGCAACAAATGTGGATAGACGGCATGGCTTCACGGTCAAATTGGTATTGAACAAAATCACGTACGTTTTCAGCAGACATTTTGAAGAAGATGGCTTTATTTACAAGATTAGGTTAGGACTTAATTTTTTAACAAAGACTGTCATTTAACGAGCAATAATTTCATATAAACAAATTAATTTGTATAAGTTCTCTACTGATTTATAAGTATGTTTATAAATAGCCAGAATTGTAATGTTTATATTTCCGTACCCCTTCCTAGTAGTACTAACCAAGACTATCGCTGGATTAGAAGGACAAACATTAAATGTTTTTAATTTTTCCTATTATTTTATTTTACTTGTTGTTCTTGCTTTTTGTAATTCCCTGTGTAATTTATAGGCACTGCCCTGGTTCCTGATACACAGGTTACCCTTCTTCAGGAACCAGGAATTTTAACAATGTAAGTGTGACGCTGGTTGTGCAATAAATTATTTAATTAATTTCCGTAAAAACGTCTTCTGACTTTTGTCAAATAAAAAACAATCTACAGTGCGTTCACATTAACTTGACGCGTGAGAGAATTGGTAGCACTGAGATGTTTACTGTTACCATGTTATATAAGAAATCATTCCCATTACTTGGGGAAAATAAAAGGATTGAGGGCTTGTTTTACCATCTTCCGATTGGGTCCAAAAGCTAATTCACATGTTATGTCCTTGTTACCAATTCTCTCACGCGTCAAGTTAATGTGAACGCACTGTATCACAAGTTATTGTTATACTTCTTTTTCTATGAGCTGCGCTCTAAAATTTTTAATGCACAAAGCTCGCTATCTAAGTATGACTAGATCGAGGAAAATTTCTTTATTGGATGCAAATTGAACTTGTACAAATAGATAGTTTTCTGTAGTTTTTTCCAGCTAACCTGGGCTCAATGTCATTTTGTACATACATACAAACTTACATTACATACCAGATTTAGCACTTACAAGTTACAACCTTAGTAAATCATATATATAACAATCTCACTGTGCACGTTATCGAACTCTTCCTTAATGGGTTCACCGATTTTGATGAGTTTGTGTATTTGCAACATATAGGTAAGTGAGAACAAGAATTCGGAGAGCTGAGAATTTATCGTAGGGTTAATAGATATGGCACACCAACGTTTGCAGCGCCAGCTAAGACCACATAATATTAATATGGACTGCTATATTTACAGAATGTTTAGTTAAAGAATAAATAATATCGACGTTTTCGTGTTGAATGTCCCATCCTTATGGATTTCTACTTTTGTCTATGACTCCCTATATAACTATGACTTTCTTTAGGCAACCTAGTACGATTGTAAAATTTCGAGTGTACGAGTTGTCCCTTTCTGGCACAAAGAATCATCGTAAGAGTAACAAGGAAAGCTATTCATTAATTACTTTTTATTTTACGGCTCCTTCTATGCTTTAGTCCTTGTTCTGAGGTTTCACATTATAGTTCCCAAGATAGTTCCTTTCAAGAAATTCTTATCACCATGTAATAGAGACTATATTTGCTAAATCCAAGGGACTTATTTCGTGAAATGCACTTTACCACAGAGTTATTACGTTCAAAAATTTTTATCTTTTTATCGAAAAATGCACAAAAAATGCGACCTATTTGTGCAGTGCACAAATTAGACAGGTAGTGCAGTGCAGTTTTTTCTTTCTTCACCTTTCACTGTCAAACACAACAAACACAGTTTTGCCGTGGTAATATACCTACCTACTCTTTGGTTTTGCCCCTTTGCCCTGTGGCGCACCTGTGGCGTTGACAAAAACAAAAAGTTTTTAATAAAATATCTTTATTTGTGGATTAATTATCCCTCTTAATGGTTTTTCGTATAGTTATCGCAGGAGAATCACAATGTGAGATGTTTGCTCAAGCTTGCTTGGTGGCCGATTGCCTGGCAGAAAATTTACCAGAATTTTGCTACCAGCGAATCGAGAAATCCGTTTTAGACTGGAAGGTAATACCTAATAATAACCTTGCACATTTGTTACTTCACGACGAGTAGGTATGTTGACTCGAGTTTGTATGTCTCTTAACATTCTACATCGCAGCACGTGCTGAAAAATTTTAGGATTCGGCAAAAGTACCTACAATTATATAATGTCCGTCAAGTAACTGCAGGCAAGGGGCGGTCGAGGCTGTCTAGATGTAAGATCTAGACAATGCATTTGCCTGGCCGAAAATCTTTACATCGTGGAAATGTTGTGGATGGATGGTGCTTTTAGTATTGTGCCGTTAAATGTTTTATCTATCTATCTAAAAGCATAATCTTCCGCTCTCCCCTATAGTGGCGACCGTAAAGGACACTTTCAACCTTCTTCGCTCTCACTCACATCACTCACACAATCGGTCCCATAGCAAGGCCATCGCTGTAAATTTTTGCATTCCTTCTCTCCACATTAGTTCCACTACAGTGAATTTTACTACGTGTTCTGATAGTGACCTCCGCCAGCATCGATGGTGGAGCCACACAGCAGCATCCTTCACAAATTCCTTCTACTGCATCTTCGAGTATTATACTCTAAGTATTGCGTAAGAATAATTGCCTTTGGCTATTCGACTGCAAGCGTATCTGGCAGTCTGGCACATGCAGGCCTGTCTCTGTGCGCTCAGACCCGGGTATCACAGACTTCGATTCCATAACATATTCGCGCTTAGAACGCGTGGTGGAGAATAAGCCCATCACTGACAGAAGACTGCTCCCCAGTGCGATTCTGTAATTAATAATAAGCAGCCCAAATGCCTTTTCTCCGTTACATAGATACTTACCTACTATTGTACGTACGAATTTCTCGATTTCAGCTTTGGCTAACTAAGATAAACCAGAAACATAAATGGCATCATTCAGAATCGCCTATTATATGGAAAGAGTTATTGATGAAAGGAAGCAAACCTGTCCTGATCGGCACTGCCCCTGACTTTTGGGACTACTGTTACTCTTACTACAACTTTGAAACCTTTTTCTCGAGAGACATGCTCGACAATTTGGCCAAAAACATAGGTCAATTTAAGACCAAGATAAAAAAAGAAGTTCGAAATCTAGCCTTGATTGAACAGCGGACGCTCTCAAATCCAGTACATTCAATAACCAACAAAACGCCAAAAGTGGTTAAAAAGAACTTTGTCATATGTATATCAGGAGCAAGTCACCCATTAGTGATGCACCTGCTATCAGGCTTGTTGGAGTTGAGTGTTGGCGATAAAAATATCTCGAAAATCTACATTTACGATAGAGACTGTTCGCAGAAATTCATGGATTATGTTGAGCGAGAATGCAGCTATATTGATGCAGAAAATGCTGGCCGTGTGGTAAAGACCATTGATAAAATTGGCGTAGCATTGACGCATACCGATATTTTAATAATCATGGATCACATACCCCTTGGGTATGCTCTTGCAATGATTCTTTGGTACTTTAAAAGTTTAGACTTTCTAATCTAACTTATATTATCATTTCAGCAATATGGGTATAGGAGAGTGGCTTTGTGCTAACAATAAGATCATGAAAAATTTTTCGTACTTGATTAACGCTTCAGCTACACCGAAAATGCGCATATTATTTCCCAACCTGGGTCCCGCTTGTTACAATGCTACTGTTTTGAGCAATGGGATATCTTCGCGGATTCACGGTAACAACGTGGTAGTGGCTACTTCGGACTTGGGTCTCGAAGTGGCACCAATAATTGCTAACATCGCTAAAGTTCCCATGAGATATATGTACAGCACCCCTGTGTGGGGCTTTGTGGGTATAAACCATTTGGTGGATGTTAACAATACGGTTCACAAGTATTGTTCATTTGACCCATTTCAACGATACGTTAAAATAAAGAATTCTACGCTTACCCTCGGTACAATAACACCTGAAATGAGAACCATGAACTATTTATTACATTGGGATGACACGTTGTGGTCTGAAGTCTTACTCAGACGGGTAAGAAAATAACTAATAGTTAGGTAAATTAGGTACTTATATAGCAAAATTCCTATTCTGAATTGAAGAATTTATTCACAGAAGAGCAGATGTGATCCTATTGATATAAGAAAAGCTGTTGCGGTCGTCGATCTGGCTAAGTTATGGTTGTTTGATATCAAGCCTGATAACGTAATAACTCTGGGAGTTCGGTGTAATGGTAAATAACATTTTACATCATAGACTCGTAGTTTTACAACTCCTTGTTTGAGGTGATTTGAAATTAATTTGCGTCTGATAAGTATATTTTTGGATAAGCGGTGATTTTCTGTGCCTAGGATCTTTTGGATTGAAATTCAACGGCATATTCTCTCAACCAGCTCGATATGATAATGATCAGTGGGTTCCAGCCGCCGATTATATGATGCCCCATGATTTATACATGAAACTAAATTACCTAGACTCCATGGCAACTATGTGTATGACTTTGGAAAAGGGATCTATGCCTAAAATAAAACCGTACGTAACTTGCATTTGCAAACCTACATTTCATGAAAGAAAGGTGAAAGGCGAGAAATCTTGGCAAGAAGACACATATCTTTTATCTATTGCAAAGAATAACCCCAAGCCACCAAAGCAGACTACTCCGCCGCCGCCACCGCCCCAATCGGCTAAGACGAGTCCCAAGAAAAAGAAGTAATCTGTGTTTCTGAACGTGCCGCGGCGGCGCGGCGCACGTCACATCACTAGTACTCGCAGAAACGCCGAGGAGAGTGTTTGTGTCCCGCGCTCTGATGTTATGACGTGCAGTAACTGTCTTTGTTTCAATAACATTGCTATAGGTTACCTCCAAAATATTGTCAGGATAATGTGATAAATTGCAACCGCGACGATGTGACATGCGGCGGGCTATCGACATGAACCATTCCAAAGTATGATCGTGCCAATAGGAGTAATTACCATAGTTAGGTGTTCTTATTGGTTAAGTCGTGTTAATGTTGTGCCAATAATGAGATAGTGGTGTGTTGTGATGTGCCTGTGGGACATGTGGAGCGTGCTGTGGGTGGCGGCGGGCCTGGGCCAGCTGCTGGCGACGCCGCTGGACCCCGCGCCAGCCAACCTGCCAGGTGAGAGGGGCCTTGCCAGCTGCCTACGCTCCGTGCATAAACAACACTCGCTTCTCGCTAACATCGCATGCACCGCTTCTTTGCTCTCTTAAAACCCGATTGCTAAGGCGGGTTTGCTTCATCACTAACTTCTGACTTCATTTAGTATTTTAATAAACGAAGAACTTTTGTTTGATGCTTCGCGTTTAATTTATTTATTTGTTTACTAACTTTCAAATAAAGCTCCATGCTAACTCGGTATACTTTAGCTTTGTTTACTTTAGCGGCGCTGGAGCTCTACCTAGGCTTAATATACTGTAGAACTTTAACTTTATCTTTTTGGAAAGTTTAGAAAGCTTCAACAAAAGTTAATTGTCTAGCTAATAATATATTGGCTTATAAAATCTAATTAGATTCGACAAAGGTTTGTCAGCACCAAGACGATGTCTAGAAATCCGATCAATATGAGCTTATTCAAAGTTTTTGTTTACATTCTACAAGTTAGGTAACTCTTATGGTAATTTAACCTTGCAATGTGAATGAATCATAGAAATTATTCACTTGGCCGTTGAGACATGTCTCAAAAACATACACGGTACAGGTAGGCTTCCATTTCAAAATTAGCCTACCTTAGGTTGGTAGAAGCGGTCGCCTAATGAGAGACGATCGTTTTATTTGCCGTTAAGGTCGGCCGCAAATCCCTACAAATTGCTCCCGGAGACGATAATCTGGCAGCTATCGGGGCTCAAGACGCAGCTCTCAGGGTGGTGCCCCACCTCCCCCCGCGGACTGAAGCCCACGGGGCCACGATTTACCGTGCGCATTAGTTTCGGCTACGCGAAGGAATGTTCTCATTTTCTTTTAATCGAACCACATCGAGTATTTTCGGATTTCAATTGGTTCTGGCCTCGTTAGGGGATTCGTTTAGTTATTAAGGACGGCTTGAAAATAATTTGTCTTCAGTTGGAACGCCTCTTATCGATTGAAGCAGGCAATTCGTTTGGGATTGGGAATCGAGTTGATTAAGCTCATTACGTTTGGGACTTCCTCGTTTTATCCCAGCCAAATTGTGTTCCAAATGTACGCCCTTGATAGAGTTTCTATGTAACCACAACATCGAAATTCGGGATGTTGTACCTATTAAGGCTGAATATACGGAAGATCCAACTCATCGCTTAATGCTTTATTAATATAGATCGTGGAATGAACGAACCAAACATTAGCGGGCTGAGCCTAACCCATTATTTAGTTTGTATTTTGATGCGTTTAACCATAAACTTTTAATCCACTTAGGGACGGCACTAGTGTAGTGCTGGGAGCTCCTAGTTTAATCATGATTAATCAGATTTTGGTTATCGATGTCATAGTTTGAAACAAAATGGGCGAGATGTTATTGCTTAGTAAGTGGAGTGAATCGTCGAAAGTAGAAACGGTTGTTGATGAAAATTTAGGGTAGTCGATAGTTGATCTCTTCGAGCGCGGTAAAGGTGATGTTTTATTTGTACCATTACAAATTACATTTAACGTCTGCAGACTGAGTCATGCTCGGTAACATGGCAAGTTGAGACAAAGTATTATTGATTTACATTTCCATGTTTAGTTGGTGGACAATTAAATAGATATTCGTACACCATTTACAAGCTGCCGCCGACGTCCGTCTTACGGGATAACTCGGGGTATCTACTGGCTGGACGATAACAGAAAACGAACCTCATTTCTAATATTTCGTTAGTAGAATCACATAGTAGAATCACGCGAAGCGCTCGTAGCCTAGGCGAACCGAGTGATTGGAATCAATCACGTGGTTAAGCAACAACAGGCGCGGTCAGGTACGGGATGGGTGAGCGTCCCGTGACTACCGCTAGTGGCATTTTTCCGAGCGCTTCCGTGCTTCGCAAGGCACGTTAAGCCGTTGGTGCCGGCTGTCATATAATGGCAGTCGTTAAGCCATGTCAGAGGCCTTATGGGCGGCTTGATAACTTCTGACAGTAAGGCCCGCCACTGTCTTATAATCCTCCAGCAACCCGGACTTGGCCCCCGTGGTGGAGTATGACCTAACCTTCCTGCTATGCAGGAAGAGACCCGTGCCCCGGCAGTGGGGACATACAAGGGTTGATAACGAGAATCACATTTAGAATGTTAAAAAACAAGTCCTTGCAAGATTAAAAAAAATCACATAGCGTTGAATAGGTTCAAGATATTTCTATTTGATTCCCGAACATCTTTCGTGACACCATGGCTATTTGAAGCGCAGTCCACACCGTACGACTGCAAGTCAGTTGCATAACAAGCTGCCGCCGACGTCCGGCTAACGGGATAACGCGGAGTATGTACTGGCTGGACGATCACAAAACGAACCGCATTATACTAGTCATTCCACTTTCTTTTAAGGCACGCCCTGCATTAGGTACGCGCGTCGGTCGCCTGTAAAAGGATTCGTGATCTCAAGGTATGGTTAAAACCAACATCTCAAGGTATGGTTAAAACCAAAAAGAAATGGAACTTGCGGGGGCATTCATTCAGGGCTTTCCCAATTTTTCTATGTTATAATGGAACATTATTGTAATTAGCCCTGGTAGAGTTGTATGATCTCAGTTTCTGAAGGCGTATAATGCGAAACGTTTAGCTTAATTCCGTAATACATATTGACAATAACCGATGATGGTGCGTAAAATGAAATCCCACAAAATTTCCTCGTTTCGTCATGTCGATCACGATTGCGGCTACAGTGGACCTAGCTGCGAACCTATTGCCGCGGGTCGTGCGTTCGTGATCGAGACCATGACGGATCGGCCACAATGCCCCTGACGGATGTAATGATGGTGGGGCTAGGCTGTTCAGACCAAAAAAGAAGGTCAGCTGTACACGCAGCTTTGAACTGAGAGCATCTCGTTTTGATCATGTGAAAATGATAATCCGCTGGATTCAAGTTTGATGGTACAATAAGTACAGTCTTTAACCTGTAAGCTGCACTACTTTCATTGCGTTACCACGGGAAGACAGAGGTAGCTTCTAGTCTTCGATACTAACCCTTATGAAGCAACATAAGAGCTACCAGTATTGTTTTCTTTTGCTGAATAATGGATGAATCGAATTAATCGACCTTAACGCTGTTCTTACGTCGAGTAGTCTGTCTCCCTCGCACAATTTAACATTGTAATAAAATGTGATTGTAATAAAATGTATACTTTTGATAAACATATCCCAGTTTTACATTTGTCAAAAGTTGGCATATTTACAATAAGTAATTAAAAATTGTTGAATTTGCGAAAAAAATCGCGCACATAAAACACTTTACCCCGTTAGTGTGGAGAGTACACCTACATTCACGTTTCCTATTAATCCGTTTACTAATAACTAGTTTATAGTGTACAATCATGAATCTCATTACTCTGGGAATTACAGTGATGGCTACCGAAGACTCATTGCCCTAACATAATATTATTATACAGTCACTAAGTACTTAACATTCCCGTTCTGAACTAGCCAAGTAAAGTTGTATTGTAACATTCCTAACAGGGAGGGAGGCAAAGATTACCCTTACTAAGATTGTAGATAAAGACGCAATAGCAATAAAAAAGTGCAAATGGTCTCTATCATTGTTCGTAACAGACACATAACTTGCAGTCTAGGCAATTAAGATTTTTTGCAAGGCTTCAGAAGCTTACGGGCTGATGACGGTTAGTAAGTATATGGGACAAAATAGTTTGACTATGGTTTAACTGTACTTTTTGGCATTTAGAATCTTATACAGGAAGGATCATTACTTTAATTTGACCACGAGGAACAAAATAGTTTGACTACGTGGAAGAACCCCGGGCCGTTATTCATTGTGACTCTACAACGCCATTAAATGAGATGCCCGCTTAAACTGAACTCAAACTTGATTTGAGGACAAAACAACCTACAGTTTGGTTTGGTACAGTCTCTTTTAGGCTTTCGTGGGTTCCATGACGCATTCTTTTAATTTCAAAGAACTGACTGTACAGTACATGAAAATCTTACAAAACTATAGAGATTTGTAAGATGTTCATGTACCGTACGCTACCGTCCAACTTGCTTAGATGTGGTTTGAGTAGCATTAAATGAAAATTCTTCATACTAAATGCCGCTTTAAGGATATTTTCCTAGAAGTGCAAGTCGGCATTTCTGTTATAAAAGAACTGTTTCATACAAGCCGGCAGTAGAGAGTAAAGTACAACGTGAATCTTCTATTTTTAACTAACTATTCAGCGCTACCTAATAGAGGAAATGAAAAACATTAGCAGAATAAAAATGGTCAAGTCGTTTTACTAAAAGGCCATGAAACTACGGCCTTTGAGGTTTTCCATCTAAGCTTTGTTCTGCAATAACGACGTGGCTTAAATAAATCTTGCCTGTGAATAAACGTGAATATAGGAAAACAAGTGTCAAAGGCCTCTAAAGCTGGGACTTGGAACAGTCTTTTGAAAAAAGGCAGTGTGAGCTTACAAAAGAACACTTCCCTTTGTGTTACTTTGTAAATCCATCGTTCTATAATAAATAACAAAAACAATGCTACTATTTATTTACTTCCGTAATACGTGTATTTGAATCTGATATCAACCCTTTGTATGTCCTCACTGCTGAGGCACGGGTCTCTCCTTGCGTCGCAGAAAGGTTAGGCCATACTCCACGACAGGGGCCAGGTCCGGGTTGGTGGAAGATTGTAAGACATTGGCGGGCCTTACTGTCAGAAGTTATGGCTTAACGACTGCCATTACATGACAGCCGGCACCAACGGCTTAATGTGCCTTGCGAAGCACGGAAGCGCTCGGAAAAACGCCACTAGCAGTAGTCACGGGACGATCACCCATCCTGCACCTGACCGCGCCTGTTGTTGCTTAATTCAAGGATTGATTCCAATCACTCGGTTCGACTAGGCCGCGAGCGCTTCAATATGTGGTTACTGGTTTTTGTCCTTCCAAATTAAACGATAAGGTGATTGTTGTACGTAAAACAATCAAGAATGAGAAACAATGGAAGTCTGCGTATCTTCTGAATCTGTATAGCTCTGACTTAGCCTGTGGGTATTCAGCATAATGCCGTTACAACACAATTATCAATTATGAGGTTGCGAATATTGCGAAATAGGTTCTTTGGTTTGTCGCCGCCGATTGTGCGGTGACCTCCACACATCTAGACGGCTTAACAATACCTTGGTATTGTTAGACTTATACTCGTCCAGTGAAGGTAATACTAACTGCATACATTCGTATCGCTCATGCGCTCAAGACGTACATCTAGTCGGCAGACATGACATTCTTGTCTGTCTGCCGCGTTAGTCTTCATGGTCTTCACGGGTATAGACCAACGGACGTATCATAGTATAATACTATGAATTAGACTCGCCTTCGGCCGTTGGTCGGGTGCAGCGCCGACTGGCAAGCGGCAAGTGCCTTATTTCGAATGAGGTCGGTTGGTATCTCCGCTGCAAAACGTACAATGCAGTTCCTATTTGGACGATACTACGTAGATTTTTTATCCGTAGCGCCGAACATTTAAGATCGATGGCTTTATGAACAAACATGTCATAAGGTTACTTAGATTTGTTCTAGTTGGAAATAAAAACTTATAGAGATATGCAGTCCTTTGACGTGATCTAATTTTCTAGGTAACAATTTTGTGAAATAGTAAGGGTGTGTGAAATAAAAAACTTATTGTAAAGAAACTTTGAAGAAAAGAAGGTCAATGATATCCTACTTACGTATTTTAATATAAATGGCCATGACCAATACGTACCTGCCTACTTTAAACTTGCAAAGTATTCAAATAAGATGATGTCGATGCTACAAGAATGCTTAATGGCATACGCTGCCAATGTTTCCCTACCATATTTCCAGTTTTGTGTTTAGCACTCTAGAACTTACAGTTGCAAGAATGACATGAATCCTCCGGCAAACCTGCTCGTATCTATTGAAAATTGTTTGCACAGGAATTTGGTTCGGATTCCGGCCATCACTGAAACCAGTGAGATAGGAGAGAAAGGTTAATTATTCCTTGTTAAACCCTATACTAGTTCTGACGTTTCTCCGCCCCTGATATTAATTTAATGTGACTGAGCAATCCAATAAACGCAAATGTTCTGAGATGGGGAAATAAGATTCCGGATGGATATCATGTTTTGTCACATTGCGACGAAAACTTTGGCGTACAAGCCTATTAAGTGATGGATAATTAAAGCCATTTTGCTGGCGTTATGTATACCTAATTAACACGCTTAGCGATCAAAGTAGCATTTTACAACTTGCCACAAATTGTGCTTCTGTCCGTGGCTGTCACAACGAACTATTTGTCCAAATTAGCACAGGTTCTTTTTTTTACACTTAACTGAAATGTTTTGTTGCGAGCGTGTCAAAGCGAGAATTTTCTGTCGTGGATATTTCATAGTGTTGGTGATACCTGTGTAAGTAGTTAAGAAGGACGTGTTTCCGCCCAACGTTTACTAGTTCTTTGCCGCTCCATTAATAATAACAATGAGACAATGTACCTACACGTGGTTCCCTAATATTAGATTTGGTACAAGATTAATTAAGTTTATATTACTATCTGCCAGATCCACGTGTAGCAAGAAACGTAGGTATCGGCATTCGGCATCCACGTACATAATAGCGGCGTTAACAGTAGCAAGTAATTGCATATTAAAACACATTCGGGTGTTTATTAGTTTATTAACTTCCACTCGCGGGGACGGAATGACAACATTGATGGCATACCTAGGTGATAACAATTTAATTAACAACTTTACCCAAAGAGTTCTGTATGCCTGTTTGAGAAATACATTGGCTTAGCTTCCTTAATTTTAAGGGCAATGCTGCCAGCTGGCATTTAATTGTTGTAAAAAATAGATAGGCTTCAAATCAGAAAAAAAAGAAAATATTAATGGCTGTCAACATGAACATTACATGAGCATGAACATTAAGCATAGTTATAGTCACTTTGTCGAACGATCCTATATTCTATTTACACAGAATTAATTGATATAAGGTGAAAAATTTGTAGTGACTTCGCTGTCTAATTCATATTTATAACTGATTTATTTAATACTGACTTACTCCGCAAACGTTGTTTTGCTATAATATAAATAGCATACTACCTATTTTCAGACCTACTAAATATACACTAAAAATCGTCGAAGCCGTTTCGCCGGAGTTCGATTACAAACTCACTACGAGGTTTTGTAAATTTAATGTGCAGGAGAGCAATTACAATGTAAAGTAAAATAATGAAATAAAGTTGTGTGCACGGTAGAGAACAGCTGTCTGTTCATTGGATTAGGCAGTTACACTTTCCTATGGTTTCTTCGGGGAGTACCTACGTATTTACTTATGACTGAATACAAAACTCTATCCAAAGCAGTTTTTGTAGCCTACCATTACTATAAAGATACACATAACATTACCTAGAGCGCTGCAGCCATCTCTATCCATTTACGTAGGTACCTTACTACTCCGAAAGGCCAACAACATGCCAGCTCACGAAAAAAGGTCAGTCAGTTTGACCCCATCGATATTCTCTTGAGTGCTTCGCTTATTTGCCATCTATGTACCTATTTAGCAGGCTATCAGCTATATCATTCTGTGTACATTGTTACCAGGGTTATACGGCAAAAATTGTTTGGTAGCGCTGGCATATGGGGGAGATTAATTGTTCCAATACGATCAAATTGTGTTACCACGGAATTATGGCATTGTAATTTCGCAAACCGCGTTGGTACTACCGTGGCTTAGTGACCTGTGAAAGTTAATTCTGAAATAACCCAAACAGGGCTTATGAGATTCCAAGTTAAATTTGAAATTGCTTCGAGTTTCAAAGTTGTTGAGGCTTTTTCACAGTCAGGATTAAAGGTACGCCACGGTCAGCCTCGGATTTTGCACTTATTTCTAGACTCTTAACGTCTATAAGGTCACAGAGTGAAAATTTTACTTTAGTGCAGCATGCAATGCAAGGAAAGAAGGATTGAGGGAGTAGAAAGATTCAAGACCGTAGCTACGCATAACTAGGTCTGATAGGAATCGAAGTCTGTGCTCTAAAGCCTGCAAGTGCCAGGTGACGCTGAGTCAGTGAGTCGACTAGCGGTTGAGGGTGTTCGGCGGCTAACGGTCACTTCCCCGGTGACAGTACCATGGAGCCCGCGCATGTGGTAGGAACCGGTGAAGGCTGCTGTACCACTGGCAACGTGTACGTGTGCTGTTGCTGTGTGGTTGCCGTGCCGAGGGGTTGGAGGAAGATCACCATCAGTCCCAGTAGTCGGTGCGTTGACTGTAGTGGAACTGATGAAGTGAGAGGGAATATTGCTGGCCTTGCTTTGAGACTGATGCATGTGGGGTGCTGCGAGAGCGAAGGAAGGTTGACAATGTTCTGTCAGGGGTCACCACTATAGAGAAGAGCGGATGATCGTGCTCTTCCACTATACAGGGAAATTTCCCGCCAGGCAGATCGTATGCCTGGGGACGGCCGGTCCAACTGTTGTTAGTCGGACGTTATATTTATGGTATGTCATTGAAACACTTTGATTGCGCGATGCAGGAACGTTGGAGTTTATAGTGCGCGCGCAGAGTTGACATGTGCTCGCCACAAGTATTTCTTAATTATTACCAGGCTCGACGAAGACGCCCGAGACGAAAGATAACCAGTAGGAAACGAATTGCTAATACATTATTAGGTGTATTAGCAATTCGTTTCCTGAAGTAGATATTTTTTTTAGTTATATAGATACGTATAAAAAAATGCGTAACTTTTATTGTGAAAAATCGAATAAACAATTTTAATACCCATGACACAACATCTGATGTCAATATCACACTGTTATTGACGTTTTTTTTCGGGAATTGCGCATTTTTAAAGGTAAAACTCTGTGTATCCAAAGTTGAACTGTTTGCACGACAAAATAATCTACACAAAGGCGAACGAACTCTTCATGAGAAATTTGGCGTCATGGATTAGAGGTGCTACCATATTCGCTATGTGCTATTTATGACGACTTACTTCGTCTTCTGGGTCACGCATGTTTCCTGTATAAGGAAATACGGTTTCCTATACGGTGTTTGGTTGTAACCGCCCACATAGAACGTGATGAATTCCGCTGTGTTTGAGAAAGTTTCCTTGAAGGGGACCTACTAAATTGCTCAATTAGTTTTCACAAGGCAGAGACGTGTAGGTATACAATTTAGCTGATCGTGTTCATTGCGTTGCATAACCGGTTATTACCTTGCTCTTGTTTTCATAAATTGTTCTCACAATTTTTAAAACGGTCGGGCGAGATGCATTATTGTAAAAAAAACGTAGGCGCTGTGGGAATCTCTGAGGCTTCATTAAACGTTATGATTTCTGTGCGCACTGAACTGCGCAATGTAAGTAATTGTGTTTTTCAACGCTGCGCTTTGATTGACTACACCTATCTAGTGATTGCTGCCACTGCAGGCACCTTATTAAGGATGTATTTTCACGCCATTAATTTAATGCCGCTAAGCCGCTGAGAAAAATCGAGGACGTGCTTCATTTTCTTTCTGCTCGTATCGTTAATTCGTTACTAGAGATCCTGGGTACACTTTGCGCACATACGACTACCTAAGTAAAGATTAAAGAAATTACAAATAACCAAATTGCAGGGTACGCGTTTTCCGCCGCTGACAGCTTAATTGTTAAGAAAAGCGACTTTCAATTACGCTCTGTGGACTCGCAGACATTTGTTAGTCGAAAAACCTGCCGCGAACGTTTCTAAATTGCCAAATTGAAGTTTAGAAACGGTCGAAAGGGGGATAAAATACTGCTGGCTTGCGGTTTTGGTCCTTTCCCTACCGTTTTCGGGTATTTTAATGGTCTCGTTAAAGTCCTATTAATTTGTCCCTTTGAGGCTGTATTGGCTATTGTAGGTAGGGTAGTGTCTTAATTCGTCGAAATGAATACAGACGCCTATCATGTTTAGACGTAAAGGTAAAGTCAATAGCACAACGAAAATGGAATGGTTGACCAGCTGTCGACTGTATTAAATCAAAAGTAAGAAAAGCAATTTCTTTGTTATAGATTTTTCTAAATGTATTTTATTATATTTTTATTATATTTTATTTTATTATTATATTCTAAATTTATTTGGCTGTCGTCGTCCCTCGTTTAATTAAGTTTTATATTTACATCCCTATGATAATTATAATGTTGAATGACTCCCCTACCGTAAGCTGCTTTCCAACATTATTCTTCCAACAAGGCCAACATCATACCCTTCTGCCACCAACTAAATTAGGTATTCCATCAATCATTCTAAAATCAATATGAGATTTGAAAGATAAATCCTTAAAACACTCCAGAAAAACGCTCACTAAAATAGTAGGTACGTAGTGGAGATTTTACAAGGGGAAGACGAATCACAGATTGAATAAAACACATGATTTTAAGCGTTTCTTTTATAAATAAGGATTGTTTCCGTGATTATCTATCTCTATCTATCTACCTATCTATCTATCTACGTATAGGGATTTCCCGTTGTATTTTGGTTTTTCCTGCACCTTTCCTGTGTTGTATTTAAAGGTAAACGTATACAGAAGATTTCCCACCCAACGACTTTATTATAGTTGTATGTACTTGTACCTGGCTGGCTGAGCTACATTTCATTAACAGTATCTACCTATCCTATTCTCTTGTGTGTGCGGAGGCAATTATAAGTTCGCGAGTAGCGTTTACATAACGTCAAGTTTCTTGCAGCATTGTTTTATAACTCGAACGTTGTTAGCTTTTGCCGTCAGCTTTAGCCTCGCGCAGAATGTAACAGGCACTCGTCTTGTTCTTTCTATTATCAAGTTGCAATAGCGTAATGAGGAAGAAAAATGTATGTTGCCTCGTTAGTGAGTTCGCATTAGAAACTACCTATTGTATTTTGAATACAACGTTTCCTAAAATAACGCATGACCTAAAAAGGTTTTCTACAATATTTATAATTTAGTAAGATTAGTTTTAGAGCAATATTTTTTTTAATACAAATAGGTTTGTCAGTAGCGTGGCAAGTAGGCAAACCCTGTTCTCTGCCTACCCCGAGTTTATGTACCTGATGGTAATTAAACAACTAGAAAAAAGTTATAAGATCTATTTTTATCTATATTTATTTCGATTTCATGAAAGTGTCGATCATTACACGGTCCATTTGTTGGATTTATATTAAAAAAGTCAAATTGAGAATTCGATCGATATCGAGAATATCGATATCGGTTTTTCCAGGTTTAGTCTTATTCGCATAAACCTTTAAGCAACAAGTATTAAGTTATTGCTAAGGATCAATAAATACTACCTTTTATTATGACAATACGATGTACATTGCACACTGCACATATTAGAACAATGGGTCCTACTTGTTAACCTGTAGGTTAATTAGATATCTGGCCAGCTGTATTGTGCTCATTGTGATATACTCTGTCAAAGCGGAATTCGGTTTTGCTAGCCTTGAGCCCATAAGGAGAAATCTTTGATCGTCTTTGTCGGATACGACGCGGAGGACACATATATACAATCAGATATGCAATGTAAATCGAATGAATGAATTGTTGTTCTATGAAATGAAGCCCTGCAACCAACAGCCTTAGGATTACCGTTCCTCGGTAGATGAGGGCCATGTGACGACCTGCAGCCTAATTATACGCACACAAATTCTGAGCGATTCCAATCATAGAACTGTCAAATTCCATACTAAATTACAGTTAGATTACTAAATTTACAGATACGATAGGGATCCTTCAGGATGTGTTGGACTTAATAGGAGCGGGACCCTATTTCATTATACTTTAAATCATCGTTGTAAAGGACAAGGTCCATGTACATTGCATAGCCGATTAACCAACAGAATAAGAAGCAAGACTGCTACGCAATGTGTATCCAATTGTCACAACAATCCACGAACTGTAGTTTTATAAAACCTGGCCCTTTAAGGGGCTCCACGAGGTTCACTTTTCTGATAATTTTCTATTCGACTAACGACCGCCTTAAACACTAAATTAAAGTACATTGGCATGTGAATCAGTAGGACGTTAACCTATTTCCGCCTACGTACACTATGAGGTACCTAGGCCATGTGTCTGATTTTGATTTGAATAACAAAAACTGAGCGTGTCAATTACCTCTTCGAGACGAAATTAGTATTCGTAACTTCCACTTGCTCCCTTTGATGTGATACATGGCGGAATAAACAATCTCTTTCAAAGGCCTATTCGTGAAGTTTAGTCGTTGGATGTAGAGATCAACGTTCCTGAAATTCCGGTCCTAATGACTGGATGCTCACTTTAAATGTATTACCTGGTCGTGCGATTAAAATCCACGATCTATCTTCGCCTTTACAGTGGATAACTTCGCCAATTACTTTAGATGAGATAGCCAACTTCGTTCGTAACACTTAATTAGAAAGAAAACTGTAATCAATTGTTGTTAGGTTGTCCAAACATGTACCGTAAGTTGACCGATGAGTTAGCGGGCCATTTTAAATATAGTTACTTTGTCGTTGAGTAAACGTGTGTCGTCACAATGAAGTCTGTCTCGTTAGCGAATCGCGGTCACGACTCGTTCGGTCACATTTTAATAACGCGCTCATTGCAGGCTTTGGTTGCTCGGGCGCTCCATAATAATGGTTTAGCGGCGGTCGATGACACTAGAGGTACACTTCATGCTGCGTTGTTTGACAAGAGGCCGCACAAAACTGATGTATCGTTACCATAACGCGTTGAACACTGTTGCTAGCCATAACGTTTTGAATGCGAATAATAAAGAAACTTGGACACTTAGCACTAGTTGACCTTTTGGACGAGAGATTGTGTCAAGCTGACCTCCGCTCCTCTCTGCTCGAATCAGACAAATATGCCGTGTAATAAGTAACTAAGAGATTCCGTTGCAAAATCTCACTTAGCCACAGTGTACGGGCAATGTTTCCAGTGGCGTTGTTTCGTGAATGCTCCGCGTAAATTCGGTACGTGTTCAATTTGGAACGGGCGAGGCGAGGACGGTGACACTGTGACGTATTGTTTATTCAACAAATACTCTGGCCCAGATCCTGCAGCGAAGGAAGAAGCGACGGGCGAAACTTTACGCGCCGAAGCAACCTATATTGGGGAAATGAAAATTGTTCCTCGACGAGGAATGTTTCTTTGTGGAACCAATAAACGCGCGCTGTCACAAGACGACATAACTTATAGATGTACCAACTTAACTGTAGCGTAGCGAGGCAACCGAACATAGGGAGGGCTTATTTTGTTTCGGATAGTCCTATAATGTTAATATTCCAGGCTCAGATCCTGAGATTCCAGGTTTAATAGACTAACCATATATTATGAACCGAGAATTTCACAAACGTAAATATTAAACGTAGTAAGTAAGTTCTCATCAGGTTTTTCAAAAAGAACGAAATAGACAGATACCTAGGTATTTTCTCAGTGAATTTCTGTGAAAGCACAGAGTGCTTAGTGTGAGTTTGACAGATACAATCGAATAACTTTACTACCGCGTTAATCGAGCATTGAGTAGTGAGTATGAGTAAGTTAACCGTTCGAACTGGCAAAACGCTGTCACAGTACAACTCGCACTCGCGTTTATTCGTGTTTTGGCTGGTAAACGTGTTCACTTCTCAACGTAAACCATTACAACTCGCACTCGGCAATTTAAATTTCCATACTTGTCGCTAGGCGGCGCTTCCTCGATGCCATAGAAATATGAGTTTACGTTCACGCGATCGAGTAGTTAAAAAACTCGCACTAAGCACTCCGGTCTACAGAGACCTCGTTACACAAACCATAAAGCACAGGCTTTAGGTGCATGGTTTGAGTAACGTTATCTTGTACCTTACATTACCTTAACATTTAATATAAATGAACTTACCAAAAGAAAAGTTTAATTTAGTCAGCCCGCTGCAAATACTCAATTTCGCACACAAACTAGCATACCTAGTTAATGACATTATATTCGGGTTGTGATGTGGCTTTAATGTGAGGTCCGGGTGTTATAACCGAAAATGTAATCAAACTGTGTAGAGTCACAAGGGTGCCAGCTCTCATCAAGTTGTCGCGTAGCCAGTTAGCTTGGTCCTCAGCAGCACGACTTAGTCTCTCTCTCCCTCGGGTCCTGTAAAGGATTAACTTCTATCGGAATGCACATGTTCGGCATTCATAAAGTAAATAATTTATAATTTGCTTAATTTGCTAACTTCGATTAACTTGACCTAATGAGTCAGTGTAATGAAACAGATACCTACAGAGTAAAAACGACGACATTTCGATATTAAAAACGAACACGCACTGAAAGTTATGAGCATCCATCAGGGACTATGGTCGCTGGTAACGGTAGCGTTTGGAAAAAAAAATCGTTGACGTAAAGTAATTACGCTTCAGGGCGGTTTTTTAAATGAATCGCTAGGCAAAGCAACCAATAGGGCGCAGAGACATGAAGGCCCGGGGCTCCATGTAACTACATACAATAATTAATTTTATCACGTCGGCCGACTGCCGTGACATAAAGTAATCGATTTTTATTTTATTTGATAAATTGAGCTTCCGACACTTCAGCCAAAACATTTTTTTCGTTAATGACTTGGAATTTAATAAAACGTTGCACACAATTTTTAAAACACATGAAACTGTGCTTTTCAGTCCTGGTTTATGCACAAAATGCTTATGCATATTTAATTTATATAGGTACGCTTATAAATTAATTCCAAATTATTTTTCCGTTTCATTGATTGGTCTTTGATCAGTCGAGTTATAAATCATTCAGTTGGAGTCAGTGTCTGTTATTATTTCACGAGTTTGTCAATCCGCTATCACTCGCTGAATCTAGCGGTGACGTGGATTTTTTGCTTTACCTATTTGAGCATTCTCTTTGAGCTTTGATGCGACGCGTATTTTATTTATTTACTGTGTTCCCTTTCCAATATTTTACGATCTAATAGTGACGGCAATATTGTTCCCTGTGATAAATTCTACTTACCTACTTTTTCGGTTATTTATGCCCCCGTACACTTTTCGTACAAATTGTGCCGTAGATCTTTTTTCCCTCGATGTTCGGTTACTAGTCATGCTTAGATGTTTTAGTGATCACAGACCGATAATAAAGTAATTTTAACCTGTATTTTTATATCATTCTTATTAAAAACCTATTTAGAGGCTAAAAATTCTGCCCATGCCGCGACTCGAACCCGCGACCTCTGGCTAACCGTGCCAGCACTCCCCCAACTGAGCCAATGGGCAAGTGCCGGCTTTAGCGAAATTTCGAACCTCTTTGCAATATTCTCTGTATTACAGGTTTAAATAGGTTTTTAAAATTATCCTCAGCACGAGTTAGTGCATCAAAAAGAATATAATCTTTATTTTAAGTACAATTGATTGTTTAATATAAAGTCAGTCAAACTTACTTGGATATGTAACTATACCTGTGGCGATTTTTATTAATTAATAATTAAGGCAACTTCCTTTCTGCTAACAACAGTAGGCTTTTAGAGTAGCTACAGTCTACAGCCAATTGTAGCGAGCGTAATTCTTTCGCACCGCCGCTAACGTAGTCTACGATAAGAGTCGCCAAACATTTAGAGCTGTATTACGCCCGCATTTCGAGCTTAACTTAACCTTCAGTTTCTGTGTTAACTCTAGCTAGTAAACTTAGATTGCGTTCCAGTATTTTCCTTCGTTTGTGTGCCTCCTTGCTTTCTTCCCGCGTTGACGCTCGGCCGCATCTTGTTTCTGCTTCGACGCTCACAATCAGTTTAGTATTTGCTCGGGAATAACACTGAACGTTACCTATTTTCCAAGAAACAAAAGATTTATGAGGAAATTAAACATGTGCAATATTTTCTTAAAAATAAATGATATGGGTCAAATCCTAACTGTTGTCATCGCAATTTCAATTTAGCTCATCTTATCTGAGTGTGCGTGCTCATAAAATAAAATGAGCTGCCCTATGTAAGGAACCCTAAAATTATCTGAGACCTATAATATACAATATCTTATAAGGGTGGGCGCTAAAGTAGACAATGTGTCGCCTCTGCACGATTTATTCACTGCGTCAGATTGCCCCTCAGTGGGTTTACTACTTGAATATTTATGAAACGAACTTTTGCTTCGGCAACAATGATTCAGGGAAAATTTATATGACGGGAAAAGTTTGGAAAAATCGTTTTAGATTGAGCTACTTACCTACCTAAGCCACGTGCAAAAACGTGATAGTGGTCTCGTTAATATCAATAAACTTATTTGGTAGTATTTATTATGTACCTTATACTAAAACTAAAACTTAATCTTAAAGCCCAAGAATGGAATAACAAAACCAAACATTGGCGATGCGTGAAGTAGGTATCTACAGGAACCCAGTAACAAGCGAAAAAATTAGCAACTTTTATTTCGAAAGGCGTTACATATGACTGTCGCAGAGACCAATGTCACAAATATCAGCGATGACGCAGCTCTACGCCCCTAGCTGGGATAATGTGGCAGCCTTGACATTATCAGTGGAATCCTCGGGTTTTAGGACACCCTTGGACACATATGCCTACATGCGTCGATAAGTCGCCGTAAGATATACGTATTTTACATGTCTAACTTGTAACGTAATATGTTATTTGTCATTTCCCGTCACATACAAAATTGACTATATTATTTTGAATGCACTAACCCGTGCTAAGGACAATTTTCAAAAATCCTATTTAGAGGCTAAAAATTCCACCCATGCCGGGATTCGAACCCGCGACCTCTGGCTATCCGTGCCAGCGCTCTTTCCAACTGAGCTAATGGGCGACTCACCGGTATCAATAAAATTTCGAACCTCTTTACAATATTCTCTGTATTACGGTGGAATTTTTAGCCTCTAAATAGGCTTTTTAAAAATACAAAATTGACGTTTAGGAATACGATAAATAGATATCTGTCAATGTCCCGACAACTGGTAAAAGCCTTTTTTTCCTTCTGATTTTTTTTCTCTACATTGTCAGTTATCTAGAGCGCAAAACGAGCCTTCCATCATTGGCCATACTGCATGCACCGTTATTCACTGCCACATTTACTTTGCGTTGAAAACAGCCTTTATGTATTAGCCGTAGGTATTGAAATGGATTGGTTGGGCGGTGTACTCTTGGAGCCCGTGTTCACGTGACTGTATGCACATGGCAACTGATATCGCACGCTCTATATAAACGTGGTAATAAATTAACAATACGGCCGGATCGGTTTCAACTGTTAGGTACTGTTAGCCATTGACAGTAATGTCTATTAGTAACAGACGAGCACGTAGTAGCTTTTTAACGGTGGATGTGCTATTGAGGACTAAAGTATATCTCTACAACAATTTGCATTGTGTCTTATTTGTTTGATAATTTGGTAACGAAATAACCCTACTATTCATTTTAACAGGTTTAAACGCAAATCAAAGAAACTTCTAGTTTTATTAAAAGGCCTCTGTTACGCAAAAACCTTCTTTGTATAATTCAAACTCCTAGTCCAAACTCAATAACATCTGAAAGACGTCATAAAAATAATTCCAAACGAAGGAATAAACGTGATTGACTCGCTCCAGCTCAAGTGTAACTACAGAATGTAAACTCAGAAACTTGCGCGAAAACATATTAGGCGTTATATGACGCAGAAACACTTAAATTGTATTCTACTAATCTAATGTTCCTATACTACAGCGTCGGAGTGGTCCCTTCACCCATCTAGTGTGAGTGAAGGTACCACTGGACGCTGTATAAATCATCTCATTGAGTAGATGCAAAAAGGCCAATATATTTAATGTTCCTATCAATATTTCCAGATGAACTAAATGTAATGGTACCTGTACCAGAAATATTGATAAGATTTTTTTTTAATACGCATTCTTGAAATAAATTTGATTTAGGACTTTATTCTCAGATAAAAGAATGTCGAGGTAAAATAGCAATATAGGTACTACACTACACGATTAAGCCCCGAAAATATTGTAACAAGAGAATGTCTATTTAAAAAAAACGATGCTACTGGTATGCACTACCTATCAGAAAATACACTAAAACTAATTAAAAAAAATTGAAAGCCATAGACCAAAAATAAACATGAAACTCTCATATTATGAAGCCTATGCACGTCCAACTGAAGGGAATAGGCCTTCTACTAATATTATAATATTATGTTTCGTGTGCAATGAAGTATAAAACGCTAAGGAAATTCTATACAAATCATGTATATTTATGGAAAAGAATAATACACAAATGCAGATAACAATAGTTATATACAGTGCTTAGTATGTGAAGATAACATTATGAATGTAAATAACTTCGTGTAGGTGACCCCACACTCAGCATAGCCTGAAGGTTGTGTGTAAGAAGGTTTACGTGCGTTAACTTATTACAGTTCCAGAGATTTTCTGTACTTGATATCTCTGATATTAGTAGGTAGGTACTTTTTTCGCGCGTATCTGTGAACTTTATTCGCCCGGGAGGCAGTAAATAAAGTTTGCCAATGAGATCGGAACTGGGTCGCGAGGTGCGGAAGCTACGGGTGTTACTCCGGAGAGTCTACATGAAGCGAAACATCTTAAGTACTTTATATTTTTTAAATGAAAAACGTCATTTATTAAATATGGTACCGTGCCAGTGGACTGGCCATATCTCGCGAAGAACCGACAACCGTTTTGAGTAAACGAGTTCTTGAGTGAAGACCGCGACTCGGCAAACGTAGTGCAGAAGCCCTCCGTCCGACAAGGTGGGATGACAATCTGCGAAAAACTGCAGGCAGATGATGGATGCGGTAAGCTGAAGATAGGGTGCTATGACGCTCATTAGGGGATGGCTATGTCCAGCAGTAGACTAGTACTCGTATAGCCTGACGAAGACGACGACGACGTACGGTAATAAAATAGTAGATTTTAGTAAGAGCGTGTCGTTCGTTCGTTCATTCGTTCTCGCTCGCACATTTTACTAGTTATTGTGAAAGAATGAGCATTCTTTTTCCAACCAGAAAAGAGACCTTTTAAATGTATTTTGTTTTCATGCAAAGCATTGCGGGTGTGTGACAAGGATTTCTTGTATCCCCGTGGTGGTTCAACAGGTTCACGGCCAGTTGCCTGACTCATTTGAAAGAGAATGACTGTGGGAATAGGATGAGGGAGCCACTTGTCAAATGTTTGTTATCCGTCGATGAACAGGTTTTGTTCGAGTCATCGTCGAATGAAATGACTGAGTCCAAAACAAGTCCAAGAGGTGAAAGGCTGGAACAGGTGAAATAATTTGTTTATCTTGTTAGCCAGTTTACGAAAGTGTGAAGGTGATATCGAAAGAAGGACAAAAGCGGGAAAGAGTAAACGATGCTTTACACTCTGTCGTGAGTCCCCGAACCATCTCAAAAAGAGCTAGATTGGCTATCTATGTTGGGTGCTGGTCCCAACTCTTATTTATCAAGAAAATAATCGAAGAATCAATAAAATAGGATTAATGTAGCTGTTTTAACGACAGGATACGCAACGTTTGATTAGAGAACGTTGTAGACTGAAAGAGGATGTTGCGATTAGAAGTAAGAAAATAATGTTACGAGGAAATGAGGTTAGATGGTAAGGGCATCCCAAGCGGACATACTTTGACCAAATAGGGGATGTATTAGCAAAGGACATGATTAAAAGTACGTGAAACCGACGTACGTGCATACAACGACTAATAAATGTCGATGAAGTGAAAAAGACCTGTCAGGATCGTAGCAAGTGGCAGACTATGCAAGCTTCTGCCTAGCCCTTCGGGATACGTGCGTGAGTTTATTTATATATGTATGCTTAATTTTCATGAACTTAATCTGATAGATATTGTGAAATTCATTCATGTGTTGCACTTTTAATGATAGTTTTTTTGTGAAGTAACTTGTGATTTAAAAACCTATGTTATGGGTACAGCCTGACAACTGTATTACAATTTCTGATTAGACAGTTAAAAAAACTCGGGTGATTTTAAAAATAAAATCTGCTTTGGCATCTTATTTGAAATTTTAGAAAGCAACTAAAATAAACCTTACTGTAGTTTCGAAATTTCTAAAGTAAACTTCCCGTGTGTGTATTTATTCGGCCTCTGTAAGGTCGCGGTGAAGGTAGGTGGGTTTAATAGATAACCTTGTTTGTCGCAATGGGTTTAAGCGGTCAGTACCTGTTCTATACCTTGCCATGAGAACGTAGGAAATTGTAACTTTTATTTTGTTCTGTATAATATAGTTTGAATTCTAAAAAAATGCCGCTACAGAATATTCAGGGACTTTCAGTAACTTCTTAGACTGCTGAAAGAAAAATGTCTGTAAGAAAATGTAAAAATGTTATCGGGGAAGTCTTTGTTGAACTTGAAATTCCGCGCCCTTAAGTAATGTCACATCTCAACTTGACGTTTTATTATTGGTCACTCTCTGTACTATATTGTGTGATATCCAACTACGAATGTACTTTCTGCTGCGTCATTAAACCAGATTATTATTATAAAATAATGTTGGGCGGCTGCCCTTGTATGCTGGTAGAAGTTGACGAGAAGAAACGCTTGGTCTTAGTTGAAGACACTTTTTAATTTTCTTTACGCACAGAGATACCTACATACACGTTGCAAGAAGGTTAGGTGACAGAAGACGATTTTTTTTTGTTGCCATATAAAGTGGTAAGTACAATAATTTGTTGGGGATGCCAACAAATAATAGTTTATTTTAAATATGTGACATATTTTATATGTGAATTCTACATCGTAAATTGAAAGCACGCGTGGGGGTTAGATGAATTAACTCTCTCCAAATCTCGACTTTCCTCTCTGTCAGTCACTGATGACGTTTGCCCTACAGAAGGTTGGAAGGTGTATATGTACGCAGGTACTCTGACAAAGGCACGATATTAGTGTGTTTTCACTCACGGCCGCTTTAGCGCACCTCGCAGGTCATATCAAAAGCAATTCGAGGGAAGCTGGCTTACAGCACACCCGTTTAAAAGTACACCTCAAAGCTTTGTAGTGTTTCAGCCTGCGACTTAATGAAAGACCCGAGCCGTCGTTTTCTGCCAAATCCTTTTTCCCTGAGGGGTTTATTCTCGACTGCGAGGGGGAACTGCTTAGTATGGTGGTGTTTAGGTTTTTTCTTTCTTGTGTTTTATTAATTCTTTATCTAGCGGTATTTCTTCACTAAGCATTAGTGTTTGAAGTAGCCCTCTTATAAAGTTATACTAGGTTAGTATAATAGATGATGGATAATTAATGTGGCTAACAATTTAGTTGTTTTTTTTAACTACTTAATATAATAGAAGAAAATGGCCTATTAATGTGGCTAGCAATTTCGTTATTTTTTTATGTCTTAGGTAGACTGGCGGCACTTCTTAATGTCACATAAGTAGATTAAACTGAATTTTGTATTAAGAATTTCAGTTGAATGCGAAATTTAAGAAAGTGGTAAAGTCAGCCTCTATTACTAATTGAAAAATAGTCTTAATTGCCTAGTCGAGCAAATTCATATTTTTGACTGTCGACTAAACTAGCAAAGTCAAAGTAAAAAAAATATTTACGATGAAAACAAAATGTTTACTTAAAGAACGTCAAAGCTGTTAGTTTCACAATTAATAGATTTTGTGGAGAAGTTGAAATTACTGTTATAATTCAACATTTACCCGAATTTTAGGGTTTTTTATATTTTAAAATCAGACCATCCATAAATTACGACGTAAGTAGCCTCTCCCTCCTTTTTGTTTCAGACGGTCTCATCTTCCTACCCAGGTGTGATGTCACATATTTTAGATTATAT
The DNA here is from genome assembly GCA_934045075.1 of Yponomeuta sedellus. Taxonomy (NCBI): domain Eukaryota; kingdom Metazoa; phylum Arthropoda; class Insecta; order Lepidoptera; family Yponomeutidae; genus Yponomeuta; species Yponomeuta sedellus. The sequence goes on along the minus strand of OW203727.1, from coordinate 8,688,565 downwards.
CCATAGTTATTTATATTTCTATTTAAAATCTTTTTTCTAAAATGAGATTTAATATCAAACATTATAAATTTACAATGAAAGAAAATTTTCAAAATGTGAATTTAAAACGTGTTAGACACTTTTTTATAAATTTATAAATCAATTGAAGGGTTGCAAAAATAAGAAAAAAAAAGGCTGCGAAAAAAAACTCCACTCCGATAATTTTTTCTCAAATCATCACATCAGTTGCTAACTATATGATAAGATTCCATGAATGCCATCAATAATATTAATGCCATAATAGTAGTAAAATATTTTTTTTACAAAAATAGGAAAAACATTAATGTTCCGCAAGTCGCATAGCTTATAAAATCTGGTAGATGTCGGTTGTTTTCCAGTTGCCAGGATCGCGGCGAGTTCGTAACACTTTCATGCTGGGATTACGGTACAATGTCTTCGGGACTCAAAATAATTTCTGCTTTGTTTACGTGTACCGTTTACTTTGCGCTCAGATGAGTTTGCATTAGTTTTCAATTTTCAGGGTAGGTACGTATGCCATGCCTCCATGATACAGGCACGTGTTTTTGTATGTATTTACAGAAGTAAAATCCGCCATTTTGATATAAATACCCGCTGACTTCGAAAACTTTGTTTTGCCATATTAATTAGTCTCCGACCTATTCTCAGGGCTACAAAAAAAATCATCAAGATCGGTGAAGCTGTTTCGGAAGAGATTGATAACAAACACTGCGACACGAGATTTTTATATGTTAGATATTATTTTTAAACGCCATACATATATTACACACAAATCTCTTTCGCCAAAATTGCCTCTTTCAAATCGCATGTGTCTTTGTTGTTTCTTATATGATGTCCTGTTAAATGTTTCGTTCGCAATAAAGAATAATAATTACTTGATACGACAAAATGACTTTGTAGGTCCCATGATCTTTTTTGGGCCCTAAAGATTTTTCTTTGCCTATAAAATAGGGACCAACATACTGAAATCTTAAAATCTCGATGTGGTCTTCACTGCTTTAGTGGAATCAATCATCCAATGAGTCTCCTTGCGGCGCGTAATGTTTGAGTTCAGGCTCGTTTACATCGAACAAGTATCTACTAGTAGTAGGTCAGGATCTATTAGTCGTATGTTTGAACTTTAAAAGTCAACATCGACCTCCGTGATTTTGTTAACACGCTTAATTAACAAACCCGAGTTCGTGGCATCGAATTCGTCTGGAGGCTGTATTAGCGTGTTTTCGATGTCTTTGGCACAGGGTATTGTAGCACAGTGGAACAGGACAAGTGATTGTGTTGTGTAGAAGTTACTATTATTATTATTATTGTGACATCAACCCTTGATTGCAAACAACTATTCATTAATTATTGGTTTGTGATTAATTGTACAGCTTGTTACGTATAAGGACTGAATAGAGTTACGTATAAGGAGATGAAGTAGTGGAGCCTCCCCGAACAACCTTCTCACTGATCGCACACGTCTGGCGCACCCTGGGTAACAATTGGCGAATCCCTTACGCTGATTGTCAAATCATTTATTTTATTTTATTTATTAGGCACACCAACAGCATACATACAGAACATGGTACAAAAGAGTTACAGGCAGATAAAATTACGTGTATGTACATCATTTATAGGTAAGCACCGCATTTATATAAGTTAAGCTTACATCGTTAAAGAGTTAATGTTACAGAAATGATAATTAAATAAATAACAGATCAACTAAACTGTCTTTGTGTATCCAATTTTTGAAAGCTTTTCACAATTCACAATTTCACCACGATGGCTCGCTATCGACACGCTAAGAAGAAGTGTCATGTTTAGCGCAGCCTTTTATACAGTGTATTTATTCTTACTTATCTAATTTAGTGAACAAGATTCTACAAGATTACCTTACCTACAATGAAAATACACTGACAACTTGACAACTTGGGTTGACTAAAACGAAGCATCTTCGGCCGGAGGTCACTGAAGGTAATGAGATTTCTTTCGGAACTCGCCCCTTTTTTACGAGGCCACAAACCTTCTACCCAATTTATCGCGCGGATAGCGCGAACTATGTTGTCGAGGAATCTTGACGTGAAAACGTTTGTGCTTTAACTTGTAACTTTAATTAAATTCCGTAGCAGAAGATTGCGAAAATAACACAGATATAATACTCGCATGTTGGTTGACGCGAGTCGGCGTCCCGAATATTTGGTTCTATAAATGTGTCTCCATGAAGGAAGTGTGTACATTATGTAATTTTAATATTAGGGAATCTCCTGTTTGTTTGTAATACTAGTTATTTTTAGGCTTCGTCTGTAAACCTAAATTAACTAAGAAGCGAATAAATGAATAAAGTATTATTATTATTGGCCAATTACCTTTAGCAATTGCTTTTAGCAATAAGGACGCCAATTGTACTCTGTACATTTGTAATAATTATGTATTTGTGGTTTTTCCAGTGTACTCGTACAATAAAGAATATTATTATCTTATCTTATTACCACAGTTTTCAGCGGAGTTTAGGCTCAAAATTAACATTTTACAATTTCACAAGTGTGAAAAATTTTGTGAGCACGAACTCCGTTATGTTATACCTATGTCATAACATAACGTAGAAAATACCTGGAAATGTAAAAAAACCAGTTCACTCGATTCTGTACCAGCGGCGTAGCACACTGACTCGTAGCCAGGACTACGCGCTCAAAAGACATCAACGGGAGACAATGCAATCAAAGCGCCCTGACACTGAAAAACATTTCTATGTTTTTGATCCGCATAAAGCTATCTCGTTTCAGAATTTATAAAAAAAGCTAACAAACTGAAATAAATTGGCTCTCTTCCATTCCGCGTTCACGTGAAAATGTCAAAGATTATTATTTGTTGCCGCTGAAAATTCGAAATTCATTTCGCGGTAAAATATTTACCCACTCGGTCACAGCGAAATTGTAGTTACCAAAGCAGAATAGATATATTCGAGTGACCTACTAAGAGGGTTTTTTTAATATTTTCACTTATGTATTCTGTTTATTGAACACTTCAATGTGTGTTAACTTAGAGATTCAAACCAACAATAGTTTTTCATTGTCCTTTCCAATAGTGACTGTTGATATTGTCACGATTCAATTTATATTGAAATATTGCGAAGTGAATTATAAATATTAACGTGACCGCATTCTATGCACCTAATGTTTCGTTATGTGACTGTTCAATTCAAAGTACTGCAGTCGTATCAAAGAAGGTTTGCATTTTTCGCGATAACCGTTTATTTTCATTGAGTTAATCTTAGTATGTGGGAAACAACACACACTAAGGAGGTTTTATTCTTAAGCGCTATTCAGCAAACCGTGTTGGTAAACCTATATTTTGCCCGTCTTACAATGCGGGAAATTTGTGCAAATTACAGTATTCGACCCTCTTATTCAAACTTAAATTGCTGCTTAGGACAGCCGTCAAGATGGTTTCAGGACTATGGTGTCACTATCGTATATTTTTGTATAGGCCGGCTTAGCACAGAATTGTTGAAACTTTTTTTCTTCCAAATTTATCTGAGAGCCTACTGAATTTGCTTAGGGAGTATCAAACATTATAAACAAAGGCTACAATTGCACGAATTTAATATTCTAAAATATGACCCTCTATATTCACGTCTCAAGCAGTGATTAAAAGTACCTAGGTTACGTACGATATTTTCCATGTATTGATTCTGTGATTGGTGATGTAAAATAATGGTGGAGTAAAATAAAATAAATCTATGTAAAATATTTTCAAAACTGTATTATGTATACGTAGAATGTTCATAGTAATAGATGGTGACAAATTACGACAGATGTGATGTCTAATATTTAACGGCCCATAGTAGATGGTCAGTGTAAAGATTAAGAGGAAACCTTTGTATTACCATGCCGGAGTTCCTTGGATCACTAATACATGAATCCATCAATGAGTATCAATGATAGGATATGAATAACAATATATTGGTTTCATCATCGATCCGACTCAACATAAGGTGCATCTTTGCAATAAAAAATTTAAAGAGAATATGAAATGTCTGTCCGCTCAAAACCCGCAATCGCAAGAAGCTTTAGTGCACTTCGACATTGAGTTACTATCCTCGACATATAGATCGATGCTTTTGTTTCCAATCTTCGCCGTCGTCGCTGCAAATACTAGCCTGAGAACTAAAGGAGCATATTCTATAAGCCGCCGATTCATTGCCACCGCAATTTTATAGCAATGTGACGGAGGTATTTGTTCATAAATTGCTAGTATAAGGAATGCCTTTCAATTCTGTACTTTACAACGCAAGCTCACATAGCGCTCACCAGGCGATTGAGTATTTGAACGAGGAAAATGTAGGAGTTCGTGACCATCCTGTATACAGTTAAGATAAGATGAGATAAATTTAATTCGTTCAAAGCACAAGTATAAGTTGTGATCAAAGCCCTAACAATTTATTTACTTTATTTAAAATCACAGAGGAAGTTTAATAACTGACTTGAGTGAATTGAAAATGTATTAGAAAAGTATTGTAATAAAATATGGTGTTTTTTTATTTAAACGACCAAACCTTAAAAGGTATGATTTAGGAGGCACCAAACTAGGTAAACATTGGTTGTAGACCCTAAAAAATATTTACATTATTTGCACTTTGTTTTCTTTTCTCTTTTACCTACTAAAGACAAAAGGAAAACTAAAAATAAACAATGAGCGTACTACCTCGTTGGTTTAGCGGTAACATGCTTCAACGATAAAAGAAGAAGGCCGTGGATTTGATTCCTGATGGAGTCCGTCGTACTTAATCGGTGTAAAGGGCTGAGGCTAGGTGTCCATGTTTGTGATATCCTTGCCTACGATGGCACAGGAAAAGTTTGGAATCAGGAGAAGTGATTGAGTTGCAGGAAGTTACATAGAATATCTATCTGGGCTACATTGGTTTTGCGTGTTAATAGTTCTTACAAGTCTTGCAACCAGAAAATCGTTATCACACGCACATATATTTCCGGTAAGTTACAACATTGCATATCGAGGCGCTTCTATGGAACTTACTGCTCGCTGCTCTCCCGCCACGAGGTTGTTAGTCAAATATGACTTGGGCGGGCGGTGTCTCGGTTAATTCACCCATAATCGGGAGCAAACGCCATCCTAGACGCCACCCACTCTTGGCGGCTTTTTCCGTGATTTACGAGTTCGGTTAGGTGTTAGAGTTTACGCGCTACATACGTCGTCAACGGACTGAGCGCTTGTGTATTGGTACGTGCAAAGTTATTGAGGGTTCTGTGTGCAACAGAATGGGTCTAGTAGTCAAATGTCAAGAGCACAATGGGCGTAAACTACTCTACAAAGCGTGTTTTCCCCATCTTTAGAAACATCTATCATTGTGGGACCAACTCTGTCATGGCTAAAAATAGCAGCTGCTCCATACTAAATGTTGATAGGTACATGCTCTGGCAAATATGCCTAAGATATGAAACAGCTAATATATTTTCCGACATTTTAGAGCCGATTTCATGATAAGTGGTTTGTATTTATGGCTCAAACACGCAGTATAGAGTTTCGACAATTGTATTCTATTATCTATCCTATGCAAACTAAAGATTCACTGGATCTTTCTGCATTAAGTTGTATGTAAAAAACTCGTTAGGCTCACTATTATTTTTTTATTCATTAGGCTAACAGTCACTAGGGTGTGACTGCATTTAAAAAAATGAAAACACCGCCTTGATTACGTAACTTTTAACGGACAAGATCTGTGTGCAAAAACGAAATATCTACTGGACTTTGTCTTGCAATTGTGTCCCAATATCACTATCATGTCTCAGTATTATACTATTTTTATTTTTAATGCACTAACCCGTGCTAAGGACAAATTTAAAAACCCATTTAGAGGCTAAAAATTTCACCCATGCCGGGATTCGAACCCGCAACATCTGGCTATCCGTGCCAACGCTCTTCCAATTAAGCTAATGGGCGACTCACCGGCATCAGTGAAATTTCGAACCTCTTTACACTATTCTCTGTATTACGTATAAGCAGCGACATCTGGCTTAAGCAAATTGCATCACTTACAGCCCCGACTACCTACTTTGCAGTTAGGTTTTACATCGGAATGATATCACTGTACCCACATGATTATACTATTTTTATTTTAGCCTCTAAATAGGTTTTTAAATTTGTCCTTAGCACGGGTTAGTGCATTAAAAATAAAAATAGTATAATACTGAGACATGATAGTGATATTGGGACACAATTGCAAGACAAAGTCCAGTAGATATTTCGTTTTTGCACACAGATCTTGTCCGTTAAAAGTTACGTAATCAAGGCGGTGTTTTCATTTTGTACAAATGGCCTCAGTGTCCATTTATATCATTTTTTGTGTGGTCCTTGCCTAGTAACCACAGAACAGGATATACAGGGAGTTTGGGACCAGAACAGGAAATTATTATTAATATTAATTAATTACCACGCGTGCTCACCGCGAATTGGTACTTTCAAGCGCTGAGTTTTTTGAACACCTCAGATAATTAATCACGTACTCTCTCTCTCTCTCTCTCTGAGAGAAGGCTTGTGCAATAGGACGTTTATAGTCTACGTAAAATAATTATTTGGAAACATCACACAATTTTCCTTCAGTCTCACTGACAACTTCTGTTGTCGCTCGACCTGAATAAAAAAAAAAGTATAGGTAACCCGAATTTGATTTAATTGCTATACCAATTAAGGTCAAGCCTTTCAACTAGAATGGCTGTGACAAATTAAAAAATAGGTCGTCAGTTATTTTGTCAACAATATAATCCGAATATTTATGAGAATAAGTTACAATCTCCATTGGTAGCGACCACTGAAGGGTGCAGTGGAGGAGCTGAGGTGCAGTGCACCGTGCCAACTCGTTAGTGTAGTCACACCTCAGTCGCGCCATTTATTTCAGCCCGGGCCTTCTTATAAAAGGTATTAACAAATTATTGTTTGACTTTACCCTTTAAATGTTTAAATATTTATGCGCGTATAAATAATGTAGGATTTACTTCACTCTTAGCAAAAACTAGTTCGTAAATGTCGAATGAGAATAAGAGGTGGAAGATCCGAATGAAAATTTAACTTTTTAGGGTTCCGTACCTCAAAAGGATAAACGGAACCTTATTTTTTTTAAATGCTTTACATTGTGCTTATTTTTGTATTGTTCTGGTGCATCTCTGTATTGAAATGTGAATAAATTGAAGTGAAGTCTACAGACCTTCGACATTGTCAAACTTCTCAAAGTTAACTTAAGAAGGTTACAGCCGTTTATGCCCCAAAAAAAACCTATATTTCGATACTAAAGGGAATCAAAATTCTTAGGGTACTTTCCACTAACGTAGAACTATAAAATTGCATTTGTAATTTATTCCTAAGAAATTGGTCTTTGAAGTTCGGCAAAAGAGACTCGATTCCTAAACTATATTATTAATAATAATTAATTAATATTTATAATATGTGAGTACCAACCTAGAAATTTGTACGGGACGCGCGCGAGTTCAACTCGCACTTTGCCGGTTTTTTTAACCAGGACAGGTAGAACACTTGACTCTAGTCACGTTTTATGGTAAAAGAAAAGAGAGGGTCTTAGATGTTACGTGCTATGGTGTCTTACATTATTAGTGATATTGTTAATGTGATGATGTTGTTATTCAATAAAATACATGCCTAGTAAAATATAGTAAGTCCCCATGATACACAATGGTCACCCAAAAATTTGAATCGGACGATTGTAGAGCGTAGAAACGGTGTCTCTTAAGCTGGGCCATTGTGCGTTCACAGTTAACGAGTGGTATTGCTACTATAACTTCACAAATGTATACAACTTAGAACACAATGTAATTTCCTGGCATATACAGAAAATTTTGTATGCCAGGATTCGAATCTACGACCTGCCGATTGAGAAGCCGGCGCTCTACCGTTTCGCTAACACGTTCCTCTGGTATGGATTAAATAGTCTGGTTCCAGATTTCAGATAAAGTTTTAACATGCCCACGATTCCCAATCTACGTTTCCGCCTTGAAGTCTATAGGCACTTTAGCCCCATCGAAAGCAATCGAACCTGATTCGGAATACAGATCACGGCGGCCCAAATAAATTGAAACAAGTTGACATAGTTGAAGCACCCTCGGAATGAGATTGGTGTGATTCTTGACCGTAGACAAGTGGTGACAAAATTTAAGGATCATCACATATTGCGTTAGATGCTGGTTTCTTAGATTACTGCAATAACCTCATAGTTATGCTAGATCACTCCAGCCTTAAACGAAAAAAATATATTGGGGCGGGTGGGGCTGTGTGGGGTTATACAGCTGTTAGTTTAGCGTGTAACGTCAATAAGTAAGCGTTAATTTTTATCTCAAACTGCACAATGGCTTACGCGGTACTGGCGCTATTTAGCGGTACGAGTCAATAGGATCTGAGTAATGACTACTTTTCTCTACTAAAAAAATAAATAAATAACGTACAAGTTACTTTGCGGTTTGAATGTATTGACTAAGCTACCGTGTTACCTAATTGCCTATTTAATTGTTTTTAAAACAACTGGTAAAGAAACCAAAAAACCGTTGCAGACACCAAAAATAATTGACGTTATCGACGTACCGACGATGCTACTAATCACGTAGTTAATCGTTTGTCTATTAATGAGAGGTCGTCGTTTCCATATTGCTTTTTACAAACCGCTTAGGTCTGGGTGTTTTCAGGTTTTTGTTGCTCCTAGCTTAGTTCTGAGCAATACCACGTAGTCTACAAACTCTTAAGCCATACGAGACGAATGTTTCTGAAGCGGGTGGACGGAGGGCCAAGAAGTATTACCGAGAGAACTAGTCAGTGTAGGCCCTACTCAAGTGGTTCAAGTCGAGTGCCATCCCCGCGTTGTACCGTCTAACCCAATTTGCCCGGAATCCTGCCACAAAATATGTAACTACAGAATATCGTCTTTACAGCTGCATTTGTGATAGAAACACCACTCGCTAATGTGAAACCGGCGGAAAACCCGATGATTTAGCTCATAGTCTCTTTGGCCTCCTCTTCGCACATCGTCTTTTACAGCTCCGATATGCGGGTCTGCTTGGCTCAGAAATTTGTGTTTCTGGACGTCGACTACTATTTATTTTTAGCACAGTCAACAATACGATAATATCAACACTATCAAAAGTTTGAATTTGTAATAAAATACCTAGGCTAGGTCGCTTGAGGCCGAGTGAACTAAACACCATAAGATTTACCTGTGTTTTTGCTTATCCTTAAAAGGACTCTGTGATGCCGTTATTCAATCGTCTCGAGTACTTAGTACCTACCTTAACTAAGCGAAGTTTGTTCATTATGGAATAGTATCCAGACATACTCAAAAAGTTCACTTTGTGATGACGAAGGTTAGTCCGCTCTCGTACCAAACAACCTTTTGATAGGTAATATTTTGTGGTCTTAGCGCTCGCGCTCTCGGATTTCCTTTGGCTTCCAGCGAGTGTACGGTATCCCTAGAGCTTCATATGCGATTAGAGGGGACGCGGACGTGGACTTTTATGATTTCCATTGTCCAAGAAATATAGAGCCGCTTCCCTTCACTTCTACGGATTAGGAAGAGCGAATAGCAAAAGCGGCGAAATAGCTCAATTTTAAAAACATTTCTCACGCTCACCCGCACTCACTGCTCGGCGGTTAATTCCTTTTACTGTACTTTCCTTTACTTTCGCAGCTAGCTAAAAATGGAAAGAGTTTCGACATTTGGCATTTATGTTCAATATTCAATACTATACAGGTACAAAGCGTCGGCAGTAAGACCCGTATTCGTGCCCAACGCACAACTTTAAGATCATTTGCATTTCTAGTAATTTAGATAAGCCTCAGCCTAGACGCGAGACCGAATCAAATCGTAAAGTTCAAATAAAGCCTGCGCAATTCCCATTGACAAAGTTGGCGACTCGGACGTAATACCTGGGGGCGTCAATTGAACTGTTTATGTATTCTGTAGCGGGGCTCGCGGCTTTTGCTGTCGACGGCGAGTTATGGTGTATGTAGCGTTTTGTTTCAAACTTTGCAGAACTAAACAGCTACTAAACCCTCTGCTACCTACACTGGCATCAGACGGACGACTACAAGTGTAAACTAATTTTTTTGGGTCATTTCGATTGAAACATGTAAAATTATTTAAGGCTTCAGTATCTGAGTAAATAATCAGCACTTAATTTATTCCATCTAAATTACGCCATGCCCTTTTATGAATTCTCGTTACTAACTATTAATTAAAGTTGGCTGTGGTAATACGAAAATGTACCATCAGCGTTATGAGTTTCTAAAGGATCCTTTACAAGGAAGTAATTAAAAATTTTGTATATTTTAGCACTAAGAACATAATTAAAACTATTTTTTAAATTTTGATTTTGGAGGGGTCCGAGAGGGTAGTCTTGATACAGAAGAGACGTTCGGCCAACAGCGTCCTCTATTCATGGGATGGATAGATAGATAGAATTCTTTTGAGACACTAAGTTAAATCACTAAGTTCAGAGATTAACAAGAGTTCGACTTCTAAATGTATCGACGGAGAATCTTTCAAACGATACTAATATGACTGGCTTATAAGTGCAGTCGACCACAAAATAATTGTCCCAGTTCGTCCAAAGGTTGTCTGGAAAAGATCACTTTTAGTGATAAGGCCGCCGTCTGTACTCTGAGGTTAAGAAATATCTGTGGAATTTCCTTTTTTATGTACAATACAGTGTCGTCTATCTGTCCAAAGTTTTTATCAGCTATGTTGTCTGTTTTAGTTATTGTTATAGGTTTATCAATACCTAACTATTAAATTTTAAAGTAAGTATTTAAAATCTTGTTTTAAAGTAAGTAAGTATTTAAAGTCTTGGTTTACCAATGCAAAAATATTCATGAGAAAGTTGACACTGAAACTATCGCTCAAATCTACTCCCACAAAAATTTAAAAATATTTCTTTGCGTTGACAGCCTTAAACGGATTCTTAGCACCTAAGAAGTCATAAATTGCTCTAAAATGTGCCATTTCTGAAATACGTCAAGTTGTTTGTCATTAATAATAATTTTACTTCACCAAATTTTGAGTTTAAAATTATCATGCTTGTACGCGAAGGGGTAGGTGGAGACCAGAGTGTGACACTTGCGATGATGCTGACAGATCTCTTTCGCTTCATCAACATTCATTAGTCACTGCATGCATTCGGGTTTCGGGTACTTTATATCTTACCCTTTGCTAATCCATCCACTATTATATCCACTATTTTTAACTTCAATTACTAATAATCAATATTGTTGACTTTATATAAAAAATAATTGGTTTGTCTATTTTGGAACGTAACTTCATAATTAACTTTTGTAATTTTTGCCGAGGGTAGTAAACTAACCGTTAATGATTTCTAAAAGACACCTGTCACCTCAGTCATCCGGGACCACGGCACCTGAAAAAGTGCCGAAACGTTGGAAAATTGTAAAAAATGTAATAAACGAGCATAAATCCATACATCCACTATTAGTCAAACTACTACGACACAGTCTCGCTAACTGATTAATCATCTATAATGTTTTCTCAGAAACTACAGCCCCTACGTAAAAGTGATATGATAAAGTTGTAGGAAATGTATGAATTACCGTCATCCCATGAAGCCGATTTTTGATTTTCGCCTCGGAGCGAGTAGATTCTCTAGTCATTTTTATTTATTTACCGACCCTGACATGCCAAATTTTTCGACAATCATCCGAGATCATCTGACAAAAAAGCTCGTACAACAAAACTTCTAGTAAAACACTAAACTGTAAATGACGTCTTTGCGCATAGCATTGTGCATTTTACACATTAAGTCTGCTTAACCTAGTAAATCACATATGAATAGAGATTTATGTCAGCCATACGAGTACGTATTGCAGCTACGTTTTGTGGTAACTAAAGGAGGTTATTAAATCACACCCTTTAGCCTACATATCCCTCCATGGATGTCAGAGTCTCTCTATTTATGACGTTGATATTTGGTGCAGGTTTTCCTCCTTTCGGGGAAGTGCACATTTATGAGCAGAAAAGGGGTATACACCCCTATAATAAGTAATAGCTTTATGTCTTCGTCAGCCTTTACTTGTGCGCACCAAAATGTGGCAAACGCTACAAATAGATTTTGTATTCTCCTTCCATACTTTTTGGGTTATAGTCATAGATACTACGCTCTAAGTAAACAAGTTTTCTTCTACCATCTAGTAGTATTTTGTTTAGAATGAAGCTCTATAATACTGCGCTCTTTTTTATCGTGAATTTAATATTATCTATCCCTAAGTCCCGTATTCAAGGAAGAACATATGAGGTTTGGAATAGAATCAGCTTGAGGCAGACCAACGAGATGATTGCGTGATTTGGTGGTTTTCTATATCTCCTCTGCGAGTATTGGTAATAACGCCATATCATCCACCACCTATTTTATAAAATGTTATACTAACACTTTTTTTTCTTTAATTCTCACTGTCATCCATAGCTTTATTGTTATTCCTCTATGCCTCTATTATGTACAATTGAAAACGAAAACAGATTTGCGTATGACATTCCGGCTGGTCATTGATATCTGCTTGCTTCGCGTGAAGACTTTCTCTCTTCACGGACGGTCGCGCACGCGTCATAACACAGCCACAGAAGGCCCTGTCCAGCTCTCCGATACGATTAACGTCATTACAGGCCGCCTCCCTATATCTGCCTAGTACGATCAGACTACCGATGTTAAGTCATTAGAAACGTAACATCGGTAGTCTGGTACAGTAAGCTAAATAAATTAACCAAATTATCCGGAACGAAGATGCTAACCGTATTGATGTATCGGGGCGAGCGCGGTCTGGTCCAGAGTAAGCAGGAGGGACTTCGACGAGGTACTTGGATAGTATGGCCATGGCCATATATGGCCTTAATCACCAAGCATGCCCACCGCGCTAATTAAAATGTATCAAATACTATCTTTAGGCGACTTTGGAGAAGTTCAATTTGTTCCAGTACCGGGCTAATGGTGAAAACGTTCTGATGCCTGGGTGAGTGCAGAAGAGACGGTGCGCCGTCTCGGTTACTCGAAACCAGCCTAAACTACCCCCTACAAAATTTTGGGTTAATTCAATTCAATTCAATTCAATTCAATTTATTTCAACGTAAAGAATTTACATTCTGTTTGCTGAATGTCAAAGTACAATGTAACATGAAAGTGAAAGCCGCCGCCTTCGGGCCGTAATGTAGTGGAGAAAAAGGCAGCGGGAAAAAAAAACTCCACTCTGACCATCTTTTCTCAAGTCTTAAATCTAATACATTAGATACCACCTATACGCATAACATTCCATGATTGCCATTAATAACTTAAAATGTTAACGCATTATTAAATATATATACTTTTTTACATAGGCCGTGAAAACATGACAAGTGCTGCGGCCAGACACACGAACAGCACTCGTTCACGAGCATAACGCAGAGGTCAGCCATCATCAGTCTCAACCATTTTGGAGGGAGATAGATGACCCGGCCACCACGCCACCATTCGAATGACCTTTAGCAAACCTGCAGATTAAGTTTTTGTCAGTTATAGAATGTATGATATATTTACTAATATGCAATCACGTCGTCTGTACAAACTTAAATTAAAATATGACATACATAACTAACACTGAGGATTGCAGTGATTCGGTTGCTACATATAAAATATTTATTTAATAACTATGATTTACTCGTTGTGGAATTGGTCTACTGCCAAGGGCTTACATCATTTATAAAGTCATCTATTCTATAATAGGCCTTTTTACACAGCGCCTTTTTAATGAAATTTTTAAATTTGCTTTCAGGCAGGGATAGAATATGTTCTGGATACTTACACGCCCTATTTGAAAATTACCCCACAACTAGTCCTAGTACTAGGATCTTGATTCTATATTGCGGTCGGAAGGACGACGATGACGTTTTCATTTCGGTAACGATTATTGTATATTACTTTTTAAAGGAAAATAGATAACAACACTTTATTGTACATAAAAAAGATGGACTGAAAGGGTGATAATAATTGGTTTTTTGTAGATTTCGGTTAATTAAAAAGGAATGAGTAACAATTTGCCGCTAACTCAATTAAGGAGCTTAATATAGACCGCAATACAGTGAGACAAGGAGGCAAATAGCTGTCCTGTCCCTTTCTTTTTGTTAAACACTTATTATCGAGCAGACTTTCTGTCTCTACCTTTGTGGAGCGCACGCCACGGCCAGTGCTGGCGCAGCTAATGTTTTACTTATCTCGTCACTTTTTCACTCCCCGCACTTATCGACTAGGTGATATTTCTTTACCGTTGTTTGCATTGCGCAACTTTAATTGGCCCTGTCAGCCGTCACTCCGATTTGGAGCTACATTCTCTATTGATCGATTCGGATTAAGTCATTATTCATTCACACGAGGTAATGGCCGCATACGCTTTTCGAGTTTCTTATATCTATAGGACATTTGCCGATACGTACTAGTGATTTTTTTTGTTTCAAGAGCGCGATTACAAGATAACAATAGATAAGATTATTCTTTATCACCGGAAAAGAAAACATAGGACAAAAAGGTACATAATGCAAAGGGTGGCGCTATAATTGCTAATAGCAATTTCTTCGAGACCAACTCATGATGGAAAGTTGCTGAAGGAGATGAATAAATTCGGGTGCTGGTGCAAATTTTAATATGCATGTATAATGTGACGTAAACGCAATTTTACAAAAAAGTCAATACGATTAATGTCACAAAAATATTGATGTAATAAGGAGAGCCTCTTTGGATGGTCACGGCGTGAGGACCTCATTAGGAAATTACTATAATGGGACACTCAAGTGACCCTTTTGAGATAATTTAAGCCCAGCGGAGGTGAGGGCCTAGATGCCCCTAGTGGGCCGTTCGAGGGGCGAGGATCGCATTTTGCGGTCACTGGGTTCAGGGGTCATTTTTGGCGCGAAACTCGTAAATATTACAAAAGAGACGACGTCCAATGTTCACAACATCGGCCCTGAATAACGTTGCGTTGGGGCTTCATCGTGTTTAAGGGTTAATAGCTTTAGCAACTGAAGAAGGCATAGTACCGTAGTAGGTTGTTCCTATCCAGTTAGTACCTAGCCTATAAAATGTTAATATCATTTAATTTTTTGTTTCAGATTTACTTTTTTCGTAATCACTCGCAGAGGAATAGTTATTTCAGGGTTAAAATGACACCTGACTCATGAATGTTCTAGATCTTTTTGTAATATTTTTTACTAGCTGTCCCGAGAAACTTTGTGCTGCAACAGATTCCGTATTTACTACGATTCTTGTTACCATGACAACGCAATTTGGCTTGAAAAAACTGCACTGTAACAATAAAAAGATATCTCACGGGGACGCATTACCGGGATATCAGGGACCCTTTGTCTCAATTCAGACCTTTGAATATCTGTATGCTAAGTTTTATGTTACTACGTTCAGCCGTTATTGCATGATTGTAACAAACATCCAAACAACTTCACAAACTTTAATATTTATGATCTACTCGAACTAAAATTTGCGCTTTAAAGCTGAATCTTTCGCAAACGAACCCCTAAATCGAAAAATAACTTTCCTTCATTTACAATATTTTTAAACGACCAATCCAACGACACCACTATGGGTAAGCGACAAAAAAATTGCTTCCATGATTTAGTTGTGAAGCGCTCGTGGCTTAGTCGAACCGAGGGATTCGAATCAATCACTTAACTTAAGCAACAACAGGCGCGGTCAGGTGCAGGATGGGTGACCGTCTCGTGACTACCGCTAGTGGCATTTTCCGAGCGCTTCCGTGCTTCGCAAGCCACGCTAAGCCGTTGGTGCCGGCTGCCATGTAATGGTAGTCGTTAAGCCATATCAGACACCTTCATAACTTCGACAGTAAGGTCCGCCACTATCTTGCAATCCCCCACCAACCCGGACTTGGCCCCCGTGATGGAGTATGGCCTAACCTTCCTGCGTTGCAGGAAGAGACCAGTGCCCCAGGAGTGGGGACATACAATGGTTAATTGATATGGATTTAGATGTAGACCTCCCGTACACCTTGCACTAGGCCCTAGAAAAAAAAATCTTTCCTGGGCCGTCCTCATCCAGCCGCTGCCAGCTAAATCGTTGGTTCAGCGAGCGTAGGTCCTTACATATCTATGTATAATTTAGAGTTAAGATAGATAGAGAACACTTTATTGTACATAAAAAAGGAAATTACACAGATATTTCTTAAACTAAGAGTACAGACGGCGGCCTAGTCACTAAAAGTGATCTCTTTCAGACAACCTTTAGATGGACTGGAAATTGCGAAATCTATTTATGTATCCAGCTTACTGCTGCGCATAAGCATTTTCCCTCGTCTATATCTTTCACAAAGGGGGCTTTGTGAAAGATATAGACGAAAAGATATAGAAAAAAACTTTTCCAGATAATTTAGAACAAGATAATATTATTACGACAAACGAAACTACTTAGGTAGACATAGAATATTTTCGGGGCTTAATCGCGTAGTAATTTATTGCTTCCAACGATACTTTCCAACGATCGCCATTATTATAGCCGAATTGTGCGTGAAGCGGTTGAAATTAAGAAACACAAAAATTTTAATCGGGAATGTGGTTTCAAACTGTCGCAAACGTCAGATCCGGTCATCAAGATGTGTTCGAATGGAAAAAAGTTTCATGGCTTATCGTCCGACATTGTCAGTGTAGTGTGTCGCAACCCTAATAGTGCTTTGTGATAGCTGATTGAGGGTAGTCTGAAACCTCATCAGCCGAAGATGCGAACGGGTGCCAGCCATCAGTCTTTTCGTGACCACGATGGCTGTAACGTCATCGAAACGTCGAGGTAAAATAGCAATAAATTACTACGCGATTAAGCCCCGAAAATATACTAACTATGTGTACAAGTCGCGAAAGTTTAAAATATGTCAGTAGACGATTGGAGAAAGCTAGCGCAGTATTGGGAAAGATAACATCTTTTGGTTCCAGCCAATGACAACGAATTAATATTTATCTAATATCACGACAGAGCCTTTGTTATAATACATTCTGAGAGGGACTTTCAAAACTCAAACGAAAAAAAGTAATTATACTGCAATTTCGCTATTGACAGTTGAGTACCCAGCGATTTCTTATTCGTGTACATATCGAGTTCCTATTTGTGTTTCGGTAATTTAAATATTCCATTACCTTTCTTGAACAATTCCCTTCCAAATTACTTTCTTCTCTCGCAATAAAATATTAATTCGGAGTTGCTTTTTGCTGAGAATTCAATTTCCATTTTTCCATCTAAAAGAGGTCGTAATCGAGTTATCTGGCGGAAATATTTATTGATTTCCCTGTAAAGCTTTGGTTAGTCGATATGCTTTTCACAAAATAAGGGCAAAAGATCGGTTTTAGTTAGAATTTGTCTTTTCTTCAATTTCAAAAATATTCCATCGGTGCGGTTCAGGAACATTTTTCGCTTTATATAAATCACTTAGAGGCTATTTTTGTTAGGTTAACCTTAATTAAAATATTTCGATTGATATAACTGTTTTACAAAAATAAATTTTAGTTAAATTTTAGTAGCAAATTTAGTTAATAAAACAGCATAGGTTAACAAAATATGATTCAAATGTCTATAATTTATATTTTAAAAAACCTACTGCGTTATTTATACAAACACGAATCCTCTACTACTCAGAGGTATTTTTAATAATCTTTGATTTCATGTATTTCTATATATCTATAATCAGCCCACATCAATCCACTGCTGGGCATAGGCCTCCTTTTTATTGCGCCATTCCTCACAGTCCTGTGCTTATCTGATCCATCTCTGACCCGCAACCCTCACGCTGTCGTCTGACCATCGTGTCGGGTCAGACGACATGATGTATTTGGCTATAAGCAATCAACGAAAAAAAAATTAAACAGCCGCCTGCTTAGTTAGGTATCGTTATAGTCAGATTGTTGTTTATTATTTAAGTCTTTTTTTTAAGGAATCATGTTTTTATAATTAACACTGTCAAATATTTATTGGAAGTAAATAATTTTCTTTGCAACTATGTGATGTGCTATGCAATCTAACCTTATGCGAACGAGATAGATGCTAAACGTAGCCTCATTTTAAAAATCTTCAGCCATGGTAAAGAGATAGATAGGTACGTGTACGTCTCCTAAGTAGAATTCATGACCTTTAAGTAGGTATGTTAGTCACCACTGTTCGTTCGATAGCAACCTTTAATTTTAGTTGAGAAATCAACCGCATGTGAAGGTTAATGTGCTGTCTCGACTGTTTTATCAAAGCAGTAGATGGACTTGAAATGGCAGACAAGCAGAATATGTACTTCGGCAGTCTTTATTTCCGGCCGCGTGGTTCAACTTGGTTATAAAACAAGTAATTTGTGAGCGGAGGGTATTTTGTTTCCAATTTCACTGTTGTTTTGATACAGCGTCCGCCAATTTGGGCGGGGCATATAATAGGCTTTCAATCGCGACTCATTTATTCTACATTTACGTTGACTTGATATAAGTCTTGTAAACTTGTTTGATGATTGGATAGTCCATAAGCCTATAATAGCCTAATAAATAATAGCCTATTTTGACCACACCACGTACACTAGCAAATCCGTAGCTCAAGGTTCTAGTCGTGTCTCTTTTATTGCCACAGAAACACGAATTGACTTCAGCGTATCAAATTACAAGAAGGTTAGGCGACACTTGCCCAATCGTGCACGAGGTACAAACCACAATGTGGCAGCTCGAATGTACACACGGTTGCCATGCAAAATAGCACTGAACGTCCGCTGACATAAAAGATGTCCCTTATGACATTTGTCTCGGGATATAAGGTCTATATTTGCCTGATGGAAGCTTTATTTGCTCGCTGAAGCTTTATGACGTGTGTTTACTGGGGCTGACTCTCGCGCATCGCCGCCTTCGATGTTTCATTACCTTTGTTATGTATGATCAATACGTTTTCTTTGCGCACCAATTTCCTAGAAGCACTCAGTTGTTGGGAGTTTATTTTTAGCACGTTGCCAGGAGATTGGACTTTCATTTGGCTTGCTTTAACGGACGGTTGATTGAACGTCTTTGTGTTATGACAGTTTTTCATTTCCGCCTGGAAAAGACTTTACTGATGCCAATATCAATCTCTTGATATCAACACTTGTATGTTCCCACTGCTAGGGCACGGATCTCTTCCTGCATCGCAGGAAGGTTAGGCCATACTCCACCAAGCCAAGGCCAAGTCCGGGTTGGTGGAGGATTTTAAGACAGTGGCGGGTCTTACTGTCAAAAGTTATCAAGCCGCCCATGAGACCTTTGACATGGCTTAACGACTGTCATTACATGACAGCCGGCACCAGCGGCTTAACGCCACTAGCGGTAGTCACGGGACGGTCACCCATCCTGCGCCGGATCTGTTATTGCTTAACACAAGTGATTGATTCCAATCACTCGGTTCGACTAGGCCACGAGCGCTTCTATCAATATCAACTTGTAATGCTGTTATTTCTTGGCATTCCTATCATCAAAGAAACATCCAAATACCAAACAAAATAATCGTAAATATACATAGAGTTGGTAGAGTCCACCATTTTTGGTCATGTAACAATCACAAAACTGTGTTTGAAGCCAAGCTGTGTTTGTGTCCACCGTGGATGTGATGTGATTTCTAGAGATGTAAACGACTATGATCCCCATGTTACCTCAACATGTATTCCGTCACAGTTACAAGGTAGTACTGCTAAGATGAATTAACAATTGTTCATAAGTTGGATGAAATAATCATTATAATTATCTGAACCAAACCCACGATCTCTCTTATGTAGTATTTTATAGATACGCTTTCATCGTTTAATTATACCTACTCGATACAACGCCGTCTGTCCGAAAGAGTTGCATGTATCTCCCGTAGAAGCTCAATCTCTTGAGTATAATTCACACATAGTGTTTCAAAAGTATGATATAAGTACGACAGTAGTGGTTATTTGCCTTTATTAGATATTGTACAAAGCAATAGCAGTACAATGTCATTCCAATGGTATAATCCGCGCAAACTAAATAGACATCTCTCTCGAAGGACATCGAATCGCGCGAGGCGCCGAGTTGAATTGCACGGGTTTTGCGATTAGTTAGACTTAAAAAGTGTAAACGAAACAACCATTACCTTACTCGTATGAGTCTTTTGAACAACTTTGCATTTTAGAGACTAGCTCCCTAGAGCTAGCAATTACGATGGGTCCACGACCTCGGATGCGGCGCGTCCGCAGGTCAATTAATCAGCTGCATCCCAAACACGCCGAGCAGAGGATGATCGATGTGCTTGCGTATAACCGCCACAGTCCCTACTCGGGATTGCATGCTGTTTAGTTTAGATACTCCATCGAAATATGACGACCTCTGTAGCGCAGCGGTGCGCATCTGTCTACCATGCGAGAGGTCCCGAGATCGAACCCCGGCTGGGGACAAAAAAAATCCCAGTTCTTGGATGTTTACATGTTTGTGATGTCGATGTTTCTGATTCCAACGACACAGGGTATCCTAGTGTGGGGCCAGAAGCAATGTGTGTGCCTGTATGTAAATGTAATGTAATGTAACATGCCATGACCCTTTGGATATGTAAACTCGGCTAATTAAGGACCAATTTGAAAAGACTAAGTGTGGATTTTATCCATTTTTTTCTCCACAATTACGTACATTTAAATCGACACCTAGTTGTAATTCTAACGTTCATTAAGTCACAGTTATCTGTGTTATTTTGAATAAAAACATTTAGATTTTAGATTTTTATAAATGTAATTTTAGAGTTAATTTAATTATTTAATTAATTATTTCTTTTAGTGTAATTTTATGATGCAATTTACTTCGCCAGATGTCGCTGCCTGTCCGTAATACAGAGTAAAGAGGTTCGAAATTTCACTGATGCCGGTGAGTCGCTAATTAGCTCAGTTGGAAAGAGCGCTGGCACGGATAGCCAGAGGTCGCGGGTTCGAATCCCGGCATGGGTGGAATTTTTTGCCTCTAAATAGGTTTTTAAAATTGTCCTTAGCACGGGTTAGCGCATTAAAAATAAAAATAGTATAATTTTAGAGTACCCAGTATACAGCGCCAACTTGAATATCTAGACAAAACATGACCACAGAAGTAGGCGGATTGATTGTAGCGTAAACCAAAGTAAGAACGTAATTAAAATATATAGTTTTTCGAAGACGAACTTTCGTTGTCGTCCGGATTCACTTACTTGCTTGTTGGTGCAGTCCGGGTTCCGCTCTGATTCGCAGAGCTTAATAATGGTGAGTACGGACGGAGATCGCGTTGGTAGTTCCTCTCTAACTGCGTACAAGTCCCGCTGACTGCCGCTCGGACTCCTCCGAGAAAGTTTCAAGTGAGAAAATCCGGACTTATGTTAATAAAACATAACATAACCTCACGCCTGTATCCCAGAGGGGTAGGCAGGGACCAGGGACTACCACTTGCCACGATCCTGACAGATCACCTTCGCTTCATGAACGTTCATAAGTAGTTCCATGCACGCACGCCGGTTCCAGGTACTTTTTATCCTCCTCTTTGCTAATACATCCCCTATTTGGTCGACGTATGTCCGCCTGGGACGTCCCTTACCGGCCATTCCTTACATTCGCAATATATATTTGTTTCGTCAATCTTTCTTCCCTCATCCTACAGATGTCCAAACCAACGCAACATTCCTTTCTCAATTCTAGTCATTACATATATACTATATATATATATATAGAGCTTTGCACTGTTGGCTAACCTGGATTCTTCTTGTCTTGTCCACTTCACCCACGTCCGCAGTGTGTGCATATCGTATTTAACATCAGAATGTTAAATATGACAGTTCATTCCAAGGTTACCTAGCAAGCCTCTATCATTTACCCTGTTGAATTTATTATAACAAACCGTAGGTTGTAAGTCTGAGTAGAGACTCTACATAGTTAATTTGCGTATACGTGCGGTATTATTGGCGTAATTGCAACTGAGATGGTATGTCGTCTATGTCGATAGACATGGTAATGGCTAGACTAGACATAGATGTCAGGCATCCTAATTAATATTTATACTGTTATATGTATATTAAACGGATCTAATCGTGATTATTTATTAGGTGAAACGTAATTACCTAGTCAACCTACCCGTGACCACGGCAAATCCAAACGTCGAGAATTAAGGTAATTACGTTTAATTACGTAAAACCACAGTTTTACCTCAAGCATATTTATGTACGAGTATGAGCATCGCCAGTCACTAAGACTGTTGATTCAATGTGGTGGTTCTCAAGTCATCGGATTCTTTTATTATTTTTTATGTACGTTCCTCGACCGATTTGGATAATTCTTTTTATTTGGACGATAACTGCAACGATACGACATCATCGGTTCCATAAACTTAAAAAGTCTCTTGTGGCAACGTTGTCTGAATACTAGCCAGATGATGTCGTTACGATTGTCAGTTGCGGTTATCGGTCAATGTAAAAACTTCAATCATACAAATGCTTGTAATGACATTGTAGAAGTATAGATCGTTAAATTTTTGTAGCTACAATTCGTTGTTTATTATTGAAAATCGAGCTACATTGCAATTATTCGACTTTCCAATGTACATCGAATTATCATGGTAAACCATAAATTGTAGTTCTAAGAAACATGCCCTTGTAAAATTGATGAAGCTATCCTGAACAAGTTGACGTTATGTTGTTCACAAGTCCGTACATAATTCACTCCATTCGGCAGATTAGAGACATTGCCTTGTGGTGGTCTAGATGATTACCCTTTATATCTGTGTTTACCTACTTTAGGTTTCTATATCTATCTAAACGGCTTACAATGGGGTATTAATTATGTAAACAACACGCAACATAGGCGCAATTACCTTGGTTGCCATTATAAGCAGACGTAATATAACCGAAGTCCTTGTTATTTCGTTATCAACCCTTGCATGTCCCCACTGCTGGGGCACGGGTCTCTTCCTGCATCGCAGGAAGGTTAGGCCATACTCCACCACGCGGGCCAAGTCCGGGTTGGTGGAGGATTGTAAGACAGTGGCGGGCCTTACTGTCAGAAGTTATCAAGCCGCCCATAAGGCCTCTGACATAGTTTAACGACTGCCATTATATGACAGCCGGCACCAATGGCTTAACGTGCCTCGCGAAGCACGGAAGCGCTCGGAAAAATGCTACTAGCGGTTGTCACGGGACGCTCACCCATCCTGTACCTGACCGCGCCTGTTGTTGCTTAACCAAATGATTGATTCCAAGCACTCGGTTCGCCTAGGCCACGAGCGCTTCACTAACCTTGTTATTTACGAATGATTTATACAGACTACATTGATACATATGACTATTGATAATGCTGGCAAAATTGCCAGCACATGCAAAATTTAAAAACAAATTTGAGTTTTTTAAGAAGTTTCTACGACTAATTATAATATATAAGTACCTACGTACAAATTTGTACGGAACCCTCGGTGCGCGAGTGCGACTCGCGCTTGGCCGGTTTTATTACTCATAATAATATTATCAATTCTAATACGTACATATGTGTCCTTTTAACATACTCATATTGGTAAAGTTTCATTGCGATCCAACTTCTATCTATCTATAATCAGCCCACATCAACCCACTGCTGGGCATAGGCCTCCTTTTTACTGCGCCATTCCTCACGGTCCTTTGCTAATCTGATCCATCTCTGACCCGCAACCCTCACGATGTCGTCTGACCATCGTGTCGGTGGTCTGCCTACCAAACTCCTTCCCTCCCTTGTCCCAAACTTGTCGTTTGTAAATTAAATCCAAAATATGTTCGTATGGGCATCGCTTCGTAAGGTGCCGTCTTAAGAGCAATATTTTTTTATTAATTGTTAATTTCGTATCCCGCGTCCTCCACCAATGAGACTCGTATAATACATCTAAGCGTAGTCAGTAATTTGGTCACTTTATATACCGTCCATTGTACCAAGTCGGACTTTACAAAGGGAATTCCAAGTATTGTTTACTACTAAAGATATTCATTCCCTTGTGAATTATTTCGTATTCATTTATTCGTTTGACAAAAGTTAATGGGCAAAATAAACCTCGCAAGAATGACAACTTATTTATATTAGAATGGGCTAAAGGCAAGTTCACAGTAAAGGTCGGAGAGTGGTCGCAGCAGCGTGCCCGGGGGCTTATTGTCTGTAGAGCATAATGGGTCCACTTGGCGACCTCTGCCAGCCCGCCGCTTTGGGGTCAGTGTACACTGAGTGCTAATTTGCCACTTTCCGACAAACCGAACAAACGCCAGCGAATGAAAGGTTGCAAATCAGTGTACGGTCTACAGCATATTAACCATTACATAGGTGCACTCTAGTCAGTTACGTTAAGGACGACTTCGCAATAAAAATGAAAAAAGGTGAAAAAAAGGTAACCTGCTGTCGACTGTACGTTACGGCAAAAACAAGCAAGCAAGGTTAGTGAAGTGAACGCAACCTACGGCTATAGATAAATTGTAATGATTTATGTAGCTTTATTTATAATTTGCAGCGTTATAAGTATAGGTATGCATCAATATTCACATTTGCACCGAATGCGTCTCTCTTTTTCTTCAACAATTTTCCATCATAGGGTTGTCTGAAAGAAATTGCTATTAGTAATATGGCCGCCAATTGAACTCTGTATCTTTATCATTCCTGTAGCCCGAAACTTGTCCTAGCGAATAATAAAGAATATTTTTATCCTATCTTCGGACGTTTGCGGTACCCATCAGTGAGTGCTGTCGGTCATTTGTTCTGTGCGCAGAATCAGACGATACTTTCGTCACGGTGCGGTGTTGCAATAGACACCACCGCTGGAAAAAGGTGGTAAATATTTTTGATATCTTCTATAGTTTTGTTTAGCCGGTTCTTAGTCTGGAATAGCACACTCAAAGACGAATACACATGAAGTAAAAGTTCTGGAAAGAAACACGAATAAAAATACTGGGTGCTTCCAGAATCTCAAGATGTGAGCATCAATAAATGCCTATTCTATATAGAAGCAAAACGATGACATAAGGAGCCAGACAACCATTTCCTTAACATAAATGTTTTTTTTGGGCGTAAACGACTAACCATTCATTAAATATATTTCAGGACCTTTACATTACTCTTTCTACATGATCTAGGGGATCGTACGATCAGCTCCGACGGCCTGATTATGCCAATCGTCCACCGCGGCGGCTCACCACGAGTAAAGGCAGTGGACGTAGCGCCTTTCATAGAAGGAGATGTGAAAATTATGCGGACAGTGTTGTGCCCGCCCCATAAACGGCGGGCTCTTCCGCGGTGCCTTAAAGTCTTTTTTACATCACTTTTAGTAGTATCCGCGAAAAAATGTTTGTCAGGATTGTAGCAAGTAGCTGGCGTCTGCCTATTTATTAATACCTAGAAGGTTTGATACGTATGCGCTTAGACTATTAGGGTGTCCGATTGGAACTTCTAGCAGCCGACAGGCGGCAATAAAATATAATAGTCGTGCTCATGCAGTTGTTATTGTAGTGTCATTCATTATGCAGTCTTCCAGTTATTCATTGAAAATAGGTGCTTTTCTGGGTCAGTTCTTGGTACGTTTCGAATTTATGTCCTCT
Source organism: Yponomeuta sedellus (assembly GCA_934045075.1). NCBI lineage: Eukaryota > Metazoa > Arthropoda > Insecta > Lepidoptera > Yponomeutidae > Yponomeuta > Yponomeuta sedellus. Next base: position 8,662,958 of record OW203727.1, on the reverse strand, counting down.
AACTTAGGAGTTAGACGCCTAACGTCAGATTTTCATAAATCGGATCTCAATAGATTCGTCATAATTGGTTATATTGTGCTTCTAAATTTTATGCTATTAATTCATCATAAAACCGACAAAAAAATTAGTAGTTCCCAATTTATTTAACTTTATCATAGGCTAACAAAAAAAATATGATTATATTTAGATACCTACGTTACAATAATACATTGTGTATTATTGTAAAGTAGTTTTCTGAATTATATTTTTTGTATTCACCAATCGGTTCTTTGGCGGATCTTACAAGCCCACTGCCACTTTAGTTTGACAATCTTACAGCATACAAATCCATTTTCTATTAAAATACATAGTCAACCTTCATTAAACGTCATTAACATGCCTGCAGCCGTTTGTGATAATTAGTAAAAAGGACCAGCTTGCTTGCCGGTTTAAACAAGAATTTGTTAGCTAGTGCAAATAAAGAACGTCTTTTACAATTTCATGTTTGAGCGAGTGTGGAAGAGACCTTATAAGGTAAGCATGAGCCACGCTCCACTTGTGCCTAGTTTAGCCCTGTTTTACTATGACATTATACCGGGTGTGATGTACTGGGGCCGAATTTGTAAATTTAATTAATGCATAAACAATCTGTTGGGTTGGTAAATCCTCAACCCTTGAAAATGTTAAGTTGTGAAGACTCCTAGCTCAGTTCTCGGAATCTAAACTAGAAATATCGTTTCTATGGCGTGGCGTGGAGCGCTACTATAACCAGCGGTACGCTCGTTTGAGATCCCGATGTTATGAACGTCGTTTTCAAATATAAAGCTTGAAAATTTCTGTAAGGTTTATTTGAAGAAACGTTCGGTGTACGATACTATGAACCTCAATATCTCCTAAGCCGTTGATTTCCCAGCCATTGTGCTCGGGAGTATATAAGTCGGTTTCGGGAAGGACCCTGGTAAATAACACTAAGACTATTTATAAAATATTTTATTATTATAGATAGAGCCTTTTTCCTCATTATTTATAGAGATTCCTAGAGCAATTTTAAAGTAGGTTACTTCAAAAGGGGACGGCGACGGAAAGTTTCGTGAGAATGTCTTATGTCTCAAAGTAGTTTAAATGAAGGCCACCGAAAATGCTAAGCTAGGTTTTAATGGAACCTTAAAAGCCTTTTAACTGAATAATAGATGTTATAAAAGTTTTGATTTGCCAAAATCTAATTAAACTCATCTCTTAGTGGATACAGAGCCACTGAACTTCTTGAATAAATTAATTGGAGCCGTATATTTCTTTATTAATATTTTGGTATTGGTGAATAAAGCAAAATGGTACATGTATAATAAATTGAGCCTGTAATTTAATAGAAAATATTCAAACAATAATGTTTTGTTTCTCGAAAATGTAAACAAAATGTGCTAAATAGCTGAAAATTAAATATTGATCCAATGCCAAGAAGACATCTTTACGACTCTGAAGCAAACTTAGAATTTTCAATAATTAAAAGTGTTCCTCTTGAAACATCAGACCACACTTGTAAGCGCGATAATCAACATTAGCTTTTGCTTTAGCTTTGAACAGGTATTAGATTATACTCTTTTTTTTTTAATGCACTAACCCGTGCTAAGGACAATTTTAAAACCTATTTAGAGGCTAATGGCACGGATAGCCAGAGGTCGCGGGTTCTAATCCCGGCATGTGTGGAATCTTTAGCCTCTAAATAGGTTTTTAAAGGTATTAGTTTAACTGCATAGAGTTATAGAGCGGCGGTAGCCCAGTTGGTAGAACAATGGACTTCAAAGCGAGAGACCTAAGTTCGATTTCCAGTGCTGGCATGTACCAATGACTTTGTGTTCTAGGTTATGTACTTTGAGAAATTATAGTAGGAATACCACTCGCTAACACTCGCTGAATGAAAACATCGTGAAGAAACCTCCGTGAGTGAAAACGTCATTCAAATACCTCAGCGCTTGAAATTGCCAATCCGCGGTGGGCAGGCGTGGTAATTAAGCCCATAATAGTTCTCTCTGAGGTAAGGCCTGTACCTACCCTGCAGAGTGAAGTTTATAGGCTATATAAAAGAAAAGAAATTAAATTCAGATTGATATTTACCTTTTGTACTTTCTACTGTACTTCCCTAAATGAGTACTCAAGACTGGCGTGCAACGACTAATGGGTCTTGTTTTTTATTATTATTGTTAAAATTCACTATGCATTATTCGCAAAGAAAATTGCACAAAGGCGAGCTTAATGACACTTGGCATTATCTACCCGCTAACCTAAGTTAGCCGCAACGTGCATGCATTTTTATAATATTTACCTCATATTTGTGTTTATATTCCTCTGTGATACTCTGTAAGTATTTTACATGCGTTCACTCAATTCAGTAACTTTACCGGTGACTTTGCAATAGAAATGTAAAGGTTGACCTGCTGTATATGCGCTGCTTTTTTGGTGTCGCAAGTTTTGGTCGTATTTATAATGGCTTGCTAGTTATTTATACCTGTTGCAGGGTTTGCAACAACTAACTATATCTAGACAGTTACCTATGCATAATAAATAAGTAATTTCTACCTAAGTATAATACTAGTGTTGGCGATAAATAGTTTTATATACCTCTTTGTACATAGATACTTTTTCTTGTAATGCTGGTTTTGAAAATATATTTTAGCTGTCACAAAAACCGTCTTTATATAACAACTAGTTTAAGGCCCGACACATAACTTGAACAATTGACTTGGACTTTGGTTCTTATCGTGGTATGTGACTTAGTATTCTTCGGACTTAGGTAAAACACGAATCAAAAACAAAATTATGAAAATATTTTTCTCGGATCCATCGCAAACTCGTCCCCACTGCGCGGATTTTTGTTTTGTTTATTTTTTGTCTGGATTTTTGTGCCGGAAATATAGCAGTAGTTTATATACTAAATATCCCACTAAAAACTATTTTATGTTTCTTTTATATAGCCTATATATGCCTCACTGCAGGGCTCAGGACTTATCTCTGAGAGAGAGAGAAACAAAGAGAGTAGGGGCTTAAATACCACGCTTGTTCACCGTGGATGGCCAATTTCAAGCGCTGACCGATATGTGCTCATTGACACCGCATGCTGTTATATAAACAAATAATTTAACAAGTCATTATAAATAGTCAAATATCTATACCGAGAGCAGAATTCTGCAAACGTTGCCTCGTTGGATAGCCAGCCTTACTCCGTATATTTTTAGCCGTCCCGAGAGCTTCGGTAAACTTTGCACAAAAGGGTTATTCCTCAAAGTGTCGTGCGGAAATCTCGCGAAGCGAAGTACAAACACCGGGAATTTAATCGAACCGCCACCGTCAGCCGGCTGGATATTCACATTTCTGAACGAAACTGCCTTTGAAAAGGATCATTCAGCGCAGGAATCCCGGCTAGTTCGAGAACGCACTAACTGGGCATTTACAGAAGGCTCAGTTTTTCAGCAAATAATAATAACGTCCACACAACTCGACTTGTCCCGGTCTCAAACTAGGATACCCTGTGCTATAGTTACCATGTGGGCGTTCTATACATTAAAGCATAAAAATGTATTAAAGTTTTAAAAAAAGACATTTAGCGGGAGTCCAACTTTCACTTGGCAGATTCTTATTATTTTTTTATTACAAAACATCAATCTTTTTTTAGATTAGAATACATTCTAATCTAAAAAAAGATTAATTGGTTTGTCACCTATTTCCCTCTAAAATGGTGATGCCTGACCCCTGCCTTATGCTCTTGACCAAACCTGTTCGTGTGTGAAAAATTCACATTTTTTTCGACTTTTAAAGTTATCGATGCCAACCATGGGGCCTTATCATCAGTGATCGAATAATCGGATGCATATTTACTTAAAGTTATTTTTTGGCTCAGAAATTATGGAAGCGGCTTCTTAAAACATTTTTTTAAATATAAATCCCGGGATTTTAGAAAATTCGGGAATGCAAAACTAATCGCATACGTAGCATGGAGACAACTTATTAAGCGTGTAGTATTATGAATTTAAAAAGATGTCCAAGTCCCAGCGCAGAGTAAATCAGGTTCCAAAATTTGTAGCAAAGTCGTCGTCTCATGTACAACCAAAATCCGTATCACAATGCAAATCAATAACCGTTGTAGAATAGCCAAGTAGTCCGAAAATACAGAAAACACACAAAAAGCACCCGAACGCATGGCACGCAAAGCGACGAATGTGATAAAATGAACAAAAGGAACTGTTTTTGGGGCGCTACATGTGCACAAGCAGGTATAATTTGCTGTCTCGCTCACTCACTTATAAGTGCGAGTAACATGACAAACTATGTTATATTATATATTTATGAAATGTTTACTAGCCCTCTTACGGATGCTACTTACTTTCGCCGTGTTAATATAACAAAATGTGAGATTTTTTTTTATAGAAATTCAAGGCACCGAGTTGTTTGTCGCTATGTAGAGTGAATAAAGAAAATTACTTATCTTGACGTTTGCAATGACAGTTTGGCAATTAACTTTATAACATTAGCCAGCACCCGATCTATAGTCGGAAAGCACTAAACGATAATTCTGAAATCGATTGATTTTGTACGATCGATACAAAAGTGCATTCCATATTAGCAAACACCTGAACGCAAGTATCTGTATTCACCCGACTTAATTCTATAACCAAAACACTGTATTCGTCGATTCCGGAATCCCGGGATTTTTTCGATACAAAAGTGCATTCCATAACAGCCAACACCTCAACTTTGGGTAAATATGCATCCGATTATTCGATCACTGCTTATCATATTATAGGCTCTGGTGTATTGAGTTTAAGATTACAGATTTATTTTAGAAAAGATTGTCAGAATGAAGTTATTTTTCCCGCTGCCCTTTTTGACAAATATGACCTGAAGGCAGCAGCTAACATAGTACATTGAAACTTTTCACAAGGCTCTTATTTATTGAATACTAAGTTTATCTGCAAGTTTGATTTGTGTCCTCTTCATATTTAAACTTTGATTGCTTTTGTAAATTGAAAATAAACTATGTTGGTATGGAAATTGGCGCTTGAGGTACCCCTTTAGCATCTACATAATACTACTTTTCCGACCCTGTTGCTGTAACTTAGTACGGAGACGAGTACCAAGCATTTCAAGCACTAAAATTTCACTTTGTGCGCCCGCTCGAGCAGTTTTCGAGTGGGCCTTCAATTGCTTTTAATTTTGTGGCGAAGATTTTCGGTTCGCGTGTTTTCTCAGCGCACAGATAACCCTTACAGAGGCTATCATTGAAAATGGGACCTTTAAGCAAACTTCGAACAAAGGAGCTTGTTTGTTCGAGTCTTTGTTTTAAGATAATATCTGTTTGTTCCTGTTTACGATTTAGCTTATTGGTTCTTTGAAAATTCTTTGAAAAAAAGAAACCGGTCAATTAAGTGTGGTACCTATTGGACCTCAAAAACGGGCTACGAACAAAAAGTCAGCGAGGAAATCGGAGCTGTGAAAACCAAGTTCATCATCAAAGCAGACTTTGAGAAAAGAGCTAGGTAGGTACTAGTATTGAATCGCAACATACCGATAAGGATAAAATACAACTCGCTGGATTTCTTTGATACACAAATACGGTTGTATTCTATAAAAAGCGGTCGCAAGCACCGGAGGTAACTCAATCATAGCATTGCAATAGGTTTTTCCATCCAGCTCCTATAGATTGATCCTACTATATTTTTTTAAATTGCTTTATAGTGCAAAGTCTGTCGTGAGTTACAACTAAAAATGTAGAGCGAAATTATTTCATTAAGTTTCCCCCATAAACAAATATATCGTCTCCTACAATAATCATGCCCATACAGAATAACGATAGCGGTAGCTTTCTTTCTTTATCGCTGATCGGCTTTGTCTCTCTAAGCAGTCTATTTAATATTTTCCACCGTAGGGCACATGCTTTCTCTCAGAGACATAATATGGATTTAGTAACCACACGTGTCCACTGTGTATTGACGATTTTAATCTTAAAACACCTTAGATACTGGGTAGATCTGGGTTTTCTCATGACATTTTTCTCTGAAGTTTAGTAGTGGCATTGCTTAAAACGAGCAAATTGGTTAATGCCGGGATTTAAACTCATGAGCTCTGGAATGTAAGGCCAACGCTATCACAGCTCCACCTGAGCGTTCATTTAATATCAGTTTATTTTTGTTAATACACAGTTTAAAATCGAACTTTAATGAAATGGGATCTAAGGAACCGGTTGAAATGGGTGCAACGTCTCTGCAGGTAGAGTTCCCTGCACTATTGTGTTTTCTGTATTCAAGTACTTCTTTCTTCGGTACGCTCGCCCGCTCGCTCCCTTTATGGGTTCTGTAAACAAATTGTTTACCATCTATCGACTCTTTACTTCGTCCTCGATCTAAATTATTTGTGGGCCTGCTGAATGTTTGGATTTATTTTGCTAGTTTGCTTATGAATATTTAATGTTACGTAATTTTGGTTACTTTCAGCTCTGGTTGAAAAAAGAAATATTTTTTACTATATGCGCAAAACCGAATTGGCTTTGCCCCAAATAACGTTGGAGTAATAATGTATTTATCCCATAGAAGATATAGAAAACTTAAAAAAAAACAAAAATTAATTCGGGTTACACAAATAATAAATATCTTATTAGATTTTCCGTTTCCGTTTTAACGTTTTGTCTCGTCTAATCGTGTAAACACATTATTTTAAGACAGCTAAATCTATAATATAAAAATGAATCGTTGAATGTGTTGGTAAGAGCAAATCTCGAGAGCAGCTGAACCGATTTCGCTAATTCTTATTTAGAATGTTTTAAGTACGAGGATGGTTCTTACGCAGAGAAAAATAAAAAAATATATAGAATCGACTGTTAGGCGGTAAGAAGTTCGCTGGGTCAGCTAGTTATTGATAAATGCTTCATACATTAACGCCCCATTTGTATGGTGAATTTTGTACCACGTGGCTAGAATCACTTATAGTAGAGATGGGTATTATGAAAACTTTTATTCTTAGAGTAAAATTTTTATCGTTACAATTTGTCGTTTATCATGGCCTTTTCAACACATTGTTTTCCAAGTTTTCTATTCTTTAACATTTCGAGAAACAATTTAGATAACTTTGAAACTTAATTTCGTATTTGTTTTCAGTTCAATGCGAAGATTTTAGTTCAGTAACTTAGGAAAGTCTGGCGGATAAAGGCCTCAAAGTAGTTTCAAAGTTATCAGACGCTTAGATTTTCTTACGATTTCTTGCTGGATCCTCTAAAATATATTTCATGAGGTTGAAACCACATTTTTAGGGTTCCGTACCTCAAAAGGAAAAAACGGAACCCTTATAGGATCACTTTGTTGTCCATCTGTCCGTCCGTCCGTCTGTCAAGACCCTTTTTCTCAGGAACGCGTGGAGGTATGAAGCTGAAATTTATATCAATTACTCAGGTCTACTGTCCCTTGAAGCTGTGAAAAAATCAAACTTCTAAGCCAACGCAATCAAAAGATACAGCCGTTTATGCCGCAAATTTTCGACACTTGCAAGGGAATCAAAACCTACAGGGTGCTTCCCGTGAACTCAGAATCTTTAAATTTGGTACGAAGCAACGTCTTATAGCATAGATAAAGGAAAAATTACGAAAACCATAAATTTTTAGTTACATCTCATAATATATTTTTTTTTAATAATTTTAAACTTACTACCCATTTCCTCATAAACGCGTAGAGGTATTAAATTGAAATTCATACCAAATACTCAGGTCTATAATACAGGTTTGTACGGAACCCTCGGTGCGCGAGTCTGACTCGCATTTGGCCGGTTTTTTTGTTATCCTGTCCTAAGTTTCCGATTGAGACAATTTGATTCCTAAGTTAATCATTATTGGTAACAACCTTTCTATGCTTCTTAAACACAAAGTATAGGAAAACCAAAATGTAATTAAAATATTCGTAATATAATTATGCGTCAACCCACGGACCATGTTTATAAAGTCTACTCATTTTATTACATCAATTAAAAATGCAAAATTGTGCGCTCAAGACAGCATGCTCCACGTAAGTACAGGCGGCGATGTACAGGCGGCGACGATACAAACAAACATAAACCTTAAATACATTTAGATACAGTTAGAGATACAGGTTAGAGATACAATACCACAGAGGGGAAAAACAATACTCAAATACAGCTTGCGGTCGAATGGGCAGCCCACCAGCTCGTCACAGGAATAGGATTTTTATTGTAGTCTAATTTAGAATTTAATGATTATTTTAGTATTATTTAAGTATTTAAGGCCCGTTATACCGAGGATAGACCTATAGGGAAAAGCGGTTGATCGTGCTCTTCCACTATAAAGGGAAATTTCCCGCCAGGCAGATCGTATGCCTGGGGACGGCCTCGGGGTCACCAATGTGGGGAGGGATACTATTTCTCCTCAACAATGAAATGATAAGAAGGTTTTTAGGATTCAGCAGGAATATCATTTGGTGCGCCAGAAAATTCATGACAGCAAAACGAGTTACTTGACGTGACTGTTTGTATGACACTTGTGTCGCGCGGCGGCGAGAGTATTCCGCTGGCCAGCACGCGTGAGGCGGGCGAAAGCTCCATGTAGGAAGCACTACAGACCTATATGTGTACAGTCGATAGCTCATCAACCGTTACACCCGTGTACACAAGTTACGCTACAGACGACTTTGCAACTAAAATGTAAAGTTTGATAAGCTTTCCACTGTACACGAAGAAGTAAACTCAACTATATACACGGTGTAACGACCTTTTCCGTGGCTGCACCAAGCGCGAGCCATCAAAGACGATTTAAAATAATTACTCAGAATGCTTTCAGCTTTATTTCGCGCGGAGTGGTAGTAAAGTGAAAAGGCACCCAACAGTGGCCTAGCTACTACGTTCGGCTAATGCTTACTGGGGCTGCAGCACTAACTAGGGAGCCATAGAAGTATACACTAGGCAGCGATAGAGCTATACGTAGAGTCCGGTACTGGGACATTTTTAACTTGAGCTAAGTACTCTTGAGGTTTTATTCAATAAATTAACGTTAGCTGAACCTCCTCTAAACGCAGAGGATATTATTCTTTCAGTCTTGCGATCGTCGCGAGTTTTCGTGTGATTAGTTCAGTAAATCGCTAATTATGAATGAGTTATTTTTTAAATTTGTTTATGAAATCACAAAGGCGCATATTTTCTATCTACTTTACCATTTTAAAAAAGATTACTTGACAATTAAACGCGAATTTTGTCAAAATTGTGTCCAATGTACCAAGAATTTATTTACGTGCTATAATTATGTACCATATTACGTACCATTTTTTTTGATATTTTTTTCTTACTTTATTATAATTAAAGAATAATTTTGAAATTCATACCTATGATCTTTGATTTAAAGATCTTTGTGTGTGCTTATCACCTAAATCTGACTACGATTGACTGATTGATTTGAAGGTTTGGTTGTATGTTTTTCATTCAATATGAACTATACTTTTTTTATTTAGGTTTCAGAGTGACGACTGTTTATTTAAGAGACAAACTCGGTTTGTTTTTGGCGGAAAGGTTTTCAAGTGGAGAGAGTATATGTAGGACACCCAATCAGATCATCGACCGAGCTTGTGGTCGACGATCTGATTCATATTGCTGGCAGTGGCTAGATGAGGATGGGTGAGGACAGAAGGAAGTGGCGTGCCTTGGAGGGGCTATGCTCAGCACTAGACGAGTACAAGCTGACGAATAATTTTAGAGGAAGGATTTTTTTGTACAATAAAGTGTTACAACAACAACATATGATAGGGCTGCAGGATGAAGCAGACTTCTGCACCTCCAAACTTTGTCAGCACGGTCGGTAATTCCGCCGCCGACCGCTCCGAATGCCCGCTGAGTTTCACGGCCGATTGTCATTGGTTATTCCCAGGCTTTAAACTGCCCGGCCACCATTACAGCCGAGAAATGACACTAATTGTTTTATTCTCTTGTTGCAGGTAAATCATCTAGCAGCGCAAACTCATATCGGAGTTCGAAACTTCCGCTTATCTATCGTGGTACCCAAAAGTTTAATCTGCAAAACGGTTGGTACTAAATGTGTTATTAGTTACTACAGAATATCAATACCTGGGTTTATTTTATTGAATACCTTGAGAAAAAAATGTTGTCCTTTGAACTTTATTTGAAGTCAGATTTGATGAGGGTTGGCAGATGATAATTTGATAAAGGATGTGTCTACAAAGGAGAACATTCATATTTTTTTATAAAAGTTTGACATTTTTAATTCTCATATTTACCTGAAATGCAAATTTTTGTATGAGGCTGTGGTTTTCAACAATTAATTATGAAAATATAACATACTATATTACTTAAATATACTTTTAAAGTTACATTGCGTTACAAAATTTAACTCGCACCACGCACGCTTAGACAGTTTTTTTCTTTGCTCTACTGAGTATAATTGCTTTTAGCAATAAGGCCACCAATTGTACTATGTACATTTGTTATTATTTTGTATTTGTTGTTTTTCCAGTGTACAATAAAGAATATTCTTATTTTATTATATTATATAGTCTTTAATAATTCAGTAGGAATTAACGTATAAAGAAGGAAGGAAATAAGGTAGGTAAAGAAGGACGGGAGGACAAAGTGTGGAAAAGGACGACATCCTTTTGGTTACCATCTGGCTACCTTTCATTTGATAGACAGTTATAAGTGTAGAAGAGGACTATATCAAGAGCTTATATTGGGAATATACCATCACTCCGACGAACTTGGACTGCGAACAATCTTCAGTACAAGTAAAACACGTAAAAACGTATTAAATAGTCTGTGGCGAAGGGAAAGACGTAACCACAGGCTATTTATTTACACTGTGCTTATGGAGTGTTTTAAGGAAATCGCGTTATTATAAATAACAGCGAATATCCTCATACTACGGCATTTAAAACAAAATAAAATATTTTAGTAGGCATCAGAAACGAATCGGTGCGGTTTTTGCTAAATTGATAACTATATTCGGGCGCTCTCCTCAGGTTTCCTCACAGGTAAATAACGCCTTTGGAAACATAATATGCTCGAGAGTATTAGCTACTGCCATAGCTATTCTGCTATCAAAACGAGTACTTTGGATTACAGAGCCATTAAGGTTGTGACGGCTACCACTTCATGAAGTAGATGAAATAAGCCGCGGCTTAGCTTCACATTTTGCACAACGCTACACAAAGCCATGAAATGCAGGGATTATTGAACTTTAGTTGAGTTTCTGGTGCCAACCAAATAATTTTGTTGCAGGTGGGTGTTGTACAATTTAAGAGGGTTAAATGGGGACTTTCTGTATTACGTACAGGCTCGAATCCCGGCATGGGTGAAATTTTTAGCCTCTAAATAGGTTTTTAAATTTGTCCTTAGCACGGGTTAGTGCATTAAAAATAAAAATAGTATAATCATGGGGACTTCTTATTAAACGATACTATGAATAAAAAAATAAATAAATAACTTCCACACAACACAATAATTATATGTACTGGTCCCAAACTAGGATGCCCTCTGCTATTTTAAACGAGCAAGGACATCACAAACATGGAAATACACCCAGACAGAGGCCATTTGTACAAATTTGTACAAACGGGGCCCGCCAGTGGGAATCGAACCCACGAACTCCGGCATTGTAATCAGACGTGATACCGTATTTAAAAGCTCTCATCTGAAATCTGTGTTGTTAAATATTGTACTGCCTCTCTCTTTTTTCTTTTACTGAGAGAACAAATACCCCACAGGCAGCTTGAAAAATACATAAATTTATTTGTGAATTGCATCGAATGAAAATCTTAGTGAAGTTGCGTAAAATTATATTTCAGATTTTTGACTAAGAAAGTTAAATCGATTATTAAACAACTAAGAAACAAATGTTCAAAATTATCAATTTGATTTGGAATTCAAGTGTTAGAAAAACATATTCTAAGAAACAAATTGATAAAAGTTCGTAAGTTTATTTTTTATTAGCAATGGCTATGTCCCACTGCTAGGCAAAGGCCTCCCCTTCAGATTTCCACTCCTCTTTGCTGACGGCCAATGCTTCCCACCCAGGTAAATATTTGGTCAGGTCGTCACATAATCTCCGCCTTGGTCTGCCTCGTCGTCGGTAGCCATCGCACGGGACCCAATCAGTGACGATTTTTGCCCTCCTTTCCGGCTCCATACGTCTGACATGGCCTGCCCAGCTCCACTTGAGCTTAGCGGTCGCAACTCCAACGTCAGTGATCTTGGTTTTGGCGTGCAGCGTTGTGTTCCGGATTTTATCAATCCTTTTTACACCAAGCATGCTGCGCTCCATTGCCCTTTGGCAAACCTTGAGTTTGGACTTCTGATGTTCAGTCAAAGACCAGGTCTGAGCACCGTAGGTTAGGATGGGCAGGATGCACATGTCAACCAGCTTACGCTTCAAGGCAAGCGGAAGCTCGCCTTTCATCAGCTCCTTCATAGACCAGTAGCTCTTCCAGGCGTTGTCGATACGACGATCGATCTCCTTGTCTTGCCTGTTTTCGAAGGAGACTATCTGGCCTAGGTAAGTGTACTCGCTGACGTATTGTATTTCCTGCCCATCTACCTCGACCCTACGTTTTGTGCTGTTAGTCATACACTGAGTCTTCGATCTGTTCATCCTCAGTCCAACCTCAAGGCTCACGTCACTGATATCTTGCAACATATGTTGGAGTTCAAGAGCTGTAGAAGCAAACAAGACAATGTCATCGGCAAAACGAAGGTTAGTAAGCCTTTTGCTGCCACCAACATCAATGCCTTTACTAGCCCATGGACCCGACAATGTCTTGAAAATCTCTTCCAACGTACTGGTTAGGTTAGGTTAGCTTTGGAGACAGCGGATCACAGATAAAAGTTCGTAAGTATAGATCATTAATTCGCGTTCCAATTCAGGAAATAGAATTTAAGATTTTAAACTATTTAACCGTAAGCTTTTAATTTCATATAGTTAGTTATCTGATTGTCACCCGTTGCACTCACTTAATAAATAAAATAAAATAGTACAGTCTTCAAATTTGTGTAATTTATTTATATGAAAAATATAATGTTTGAATATGATTGCTTAATAGAAGAGCTTTTTAAAACGATTCAGAAAAAACGGTTTTCAGGCTTTGCCTATTTCAATAACTCTTTGTATGGTTCTTGCTCCGCTTTTGATGGCAGCAGCGTATAGCTTGCTAGTATTCAGCGCAAAACTGCAAAGAAGACTCACAATACTCCTTAATTTGGCTTTATTCAAGACTCATTTTCTATTTACATACAGACAAGTCGAAGTAAACTAGCGAATAACTCAGTTAAGGCTTTAAGGCGGGCATCGACCAAGCCAGAGCGAATCAAATAGTCTGGCTAACTGTGAACTAAAATGTGGACCTATTTTAATCGTACTCTTAACGTGAGTGTTGAAGTGTGTTGCAGTAAGGTCCGGTAAAACTCATCAGTACTAACTCTTTCAGTTCTAACATTTTATAGAAATAAATGCCTTTGTACTTTCGGGCAAAGGGCAAGATAGGGAAAAGCGTCCCAAGCGCTCGTGTCCTAGTTTCGACTACCAATCCCTCAGTTCACTGAGGGATTAGTATCAATCACTTGAGTTAAGAAGCTACAAGCGCGGTCAGGTGCCGGATTTGTGGACCGGACTGTATTGTACATGAAAATGGAAATTACACAGATATTTCTTAACTTAAGAGTACAGACAGCGGCCTTATCGCTAAAAGTGATCTCGTCTAGACAACCTTTGGATGGATCATCATCAACCCATTATGTCCCCACCGAGGGGCACGGCTCTCTTCCCTGAGGAAGGTATAGGCCATACTCCACCACGGGGGCCAAGTCCGGATGGATACTAAAAGAATATAGAAAAGCCGCGTCTAGGGCTGTTATATTAGCCCTGCTGATTTATTTTTAACTTTATCCCGGGCGAGCGACGCCCACAGTGACGTCATGTTGTATCTAGTCAGTTCACCAATATGTATAGTTATACAAGTAAGGAACAAGACAAGTGATATGTAACAAGCTGCGACATGCGTTTTTCCGTGCAGACGTTGGTATTATTAAAACGCTTTATTGCATAAAATTTTCGCACATAGGTGAGCATAACATATTATACATTACATTAGATAGAAATTACTCTGGTTAGTAAATCAGTGTACTGTTATGCTACATTTCGAAAACTGTGTTATTGCATCGCCTTAGTCCGTCACCACAGCTGGCCGGCCCGAGACAGATGCCAAATCACGAAACTGTTTGTATTGTACATCACCCATGAAATCAACCCTTTGTATGACTCCACTGCTGGGGCACGGGTCTCTGTCTGCATCACAGGAAGGTTAGGCCATACTCCACCACGGGGGCCAAGTCCGGGTTGGAGAAGGAATGGCAATGGCGTTCCTTAGTGTCAAAAGTTATTAAGCCGCCCATAAGGCCTCTGACATAGCTTAAAGACTGCCATTATATGGCAGCCTGCACCAACGGCTTAACGTGCCTTGCGAAGCAGGAAAGCGCTCGGAAAAATACCACTAGCGATAGTCACAGGATGGTCACCCATCCAGCACCTGACCGCATCTGTTGTTGCTTAACCCAGATGATTGATTCCAATCACTCGATTCCACTAGGCCACGAGTGCTTTGCACTGTACATTACATTACACATAAATTACACTGGTTAGTCGCTTCGTGTTTTGTTTTTGCGTAGCGTTAATCCGACGTGAAAATCAGCCGGCCGCCCCAAGTCGGGTGCCAGATCGGCGAGACGCGACGTGCGTATTTGCGTGCAGATTGCGAGGCGACACCGCGGCTCGCGAGGCCCGGGATCGATACTGAGGCGCCGAATACCTACTAGGACACTACAGACGATAAACTCAGTGACTTTTCCCCAAAGACGTCTCGCGCAAACAGAGACGCTGACACGTAATCTCAGCCAGTCTCGCCAGTCTAATTATACTTTATTGCGCACGAAACATATAGCAAGAGTTTGTTACATTTAGAGATTTCTTTCAACCAACCTTAGAAAAGCAGTAAAAATGGGTTTCGATATCAACCCTTGTATGTCCCCTCTGCTGGGGCAGGGGTCTCTTCCTGCATGGCAGGAAGGTTCATAGTCCACCACTGGGACAAGTCTGGGTTGGTGGAGGATTGTAAGACAGTAACGGACCTTACTATCAGAACTTATCAAGCCGCCCATAAGGCCTCTGACATGGCTTAACGACTGCCATTAGATGTCCCAACGGCTTAACGTGCCTTGCGAAGCACGGAAGCGCTCGGAAAAAAAGCCACTAACGGTAGTCACGGGACTGTCACCCTTCCTGATTGATTCCAGTCACTCGGTTCGGCTGGGCCACGAGCACTTTCGTTAATAGGTTTAGGTATACCACATGTGCACGAAATCCACTACATACTCGTAACTAAGAGAATACTAAATAATAAACTATTTTCACAAAAAAAAAACAACATAAACTAAATATCAGAATACAACTAAGTACATGGGTGTACTCGTAGATAGAGAATACATAAATAAATAGCTTTAGATTAGAATAGAGTTAGATATAATGATTATATAATTACCATGATTTAGCAAATAATATATTCTATTCTCAATTCAGAAGCCGGAAGCATAAGACACAGTATTTTCTTTACCGTTACCGAAAGGTATTGCTAATGCTACGAATTCCTGAACCAAAAAGCAAACGG
Organism: Yponomeuta sedellus; assembly: GCA_934045075.1. NCBI lineage: Eukaryota > Metazoa > Arthropoda > Insecta > Lepidoptera > Yponomeutidae > Yponomeuta > Yponomeuta sedellus. Next base: position 8,647,278 of record OW203727.1, on the reverse strand, counting down.
CACTGTACAGAAGAGCTAGGTTAATAGGCGAAATTGGGGAAAATTTTATGGTGAGTCTGCCTTCTATGGGTAACAAATGGGTAGGTATTGGAGGCGCCGAGCCGCAGCCGCTTTGTTATTGAATTTTAATGAGCCGTACGAACTAAAATAACCGACGCCAACTCTTCAGGGGCGCTCGCAAAGTGCGTTAAAACTCTCCCCCGGTAGTACCGAGGGCGAAAGTATGTAAGAACTTTTCCTTGCCTACAAAACGACTTCTAACTGTCACCGGCAAGTTGTCACTAGGGCTGCCACCTGTCCGGGCTTAATCACGGGTCTAGGGGTTTAATGGTGCATGTCCGGTCTTCAGGAGAGCAATATTTTTGTATATTCAAGTACGGTAGGTCGATAAATAAATATAAATCTTGATAAATATAGTAGTTCTTTTTAGAACCTACTAACAAAAACCAGGGTCTCAAATCTATAGATATTTTTGCAAAACACAGTTTTCAGCGGAAATCTATTAGTCCTAGGATGTTGTTTTGATCCTAGGTTCTAGACAGTGGGTTGTAAAAATAGTTGTCACAGTTGTTACGCTTTATGTTGTACACTTTTGAAAATAAAACGTATTATAAAACAAGTTATGATTTTTATTTCATTGGTGTACAGCGCCATAAGGTTCTTAAATAGTTTTTGTGATTTGGTTATAAATTACATGAAAGGTGTGTCTTTCATTTCTTCAACATGAAAACCACTTTTCCGAAATCTCCGGGGTTAACTTTTTTATAAGTGGCAACCCTTGTGACGTGCGCGTTACACACTTGTTACATTTTAATAACATCTTTAACTGCGTAGCTACAAAGGAATATAACGCTAACGGCATCATCAGAAACTTGAACTTATGTTGAATTAAATTATAATTTCGGTGTTTCCGTTTAATTGTTTAGCTTTCATATACTTAATCAAAAGTTGGAATATATTTTTTATGTAACCGTCCCAATAAACTTCCCACTGCAGGGCACAGGCCTTCTTCCAGAAAGAGAGTATGGCTTAATTACCACGCGTGCTCATTTGACAATTTCAAGCGCTGTGGTAGTTGAAAGAAAGGGAAACATCGTGAGGAAACCTGAGTGTCTGAACACTCAGGTTTCCTCACGATGTTTTCCTTCACGGTATTGCTACGAGTACTATAACTCTTAAATGTACATAGCTTAAAACGCAAAGTAATTGGTCCGTGCCGGATACCGCCGCTCTCCCTTGAATAATATGAAAGAGATTACATCCAACATTGGAATTTAACTAAAATGTAAAACACATATATTTTACAATGCTCTATGACGACTACCGTGGTTTTATTCTAAAGAATACGTTACGTGTTTATAAATAAATGTCTTGAAAGATTTCATATTATGTGGATGATTTATTCAGTCTTGGCATAAACGGGGAACTCCTACCAACATTAACAATAGGTGATATAATCTATGCATTGTTGGTAATGTGTAGGCAAAGACTTTTATTCATGAAAATTCATCGAAAATGCAGTTTATAGAATATAGCGAGCTACCTACAAATTGTTTTTGCAATTTATAGGACATACGAATTATATTTATAGGACGATAATTAGACATAAGAATCATGCATGTTAACAGAATATATAAATAAAAATTTAAAATACCTTTATTTTTGGATTTTGCATTCACGTAATGAGATGCTTTATACAGCGTAGAGTGACACTTTCACGCACAATATGGGCTGTGACACTTTCACGCACAATATGGGCTGAGTGACCACTCGGACGCTGTAGTGTCTGGAACGTTGTTTTTTAGATGGAGTATTCTTGCCCAGCACCTATACCATCTTGACATCTTAGTTGGCCTAGCCCACAGGAGAGACGAGTCAATACGTGCGGGACCAATCAATCAGTGGGCTTACTCACGATGTTTTCCTTCACAATCAGCATGTGGTATTGCTACAAGTTCGCAGTTTGTTTATTTTCGAAGTTACGTCTGTCTGACAATTTGTAGTAATAAACTTTAGTAAAGAGAAATTATTATAGTACTTTTTTCCGTTAATTTATTATTACTAAGGACATGTTATGTTAAAAATACAATTCATAAAATATAAAAAAATACAAATTTAACTTCGTAACCATTACCTAACGGAAACTAATAAATGATTAAAAATGTTAATGTTGTAGACGTACAATGAATTAATTAATAAATATTGGTGCATAGAAAGTTAGCTGCATTTGACCTAATTTAAGCATTGTATATATTTGCATGCATACTTATGTATTTCAGATTTGCTAGAACGTTACAGGGTTCATGTCAATAGTAAAATGTGAACTGTTCATGGTTTTGCAATAAATAAATGAAAATTAAAATTAATACTTTGTAACTATTCGTACATTTTAGGAGTGTACAAAAGTAGTGTTTTAAATAACACCAACATTTGAGTGACTATTTTAAGCTGTGATCGCCAGTCACAAATTTTTTTTGCATTGTTCCAAGCTAACCTTTTTACCTACTCAAAATGCAAAAAATAAATCTACATTAACCACAACTTTTAACGGTCCGTGAATTTATGAGACTTTGCCTATTTATCCACATTAAATGTGTTTGATGGATTTTCTTTTCAAAGCATTTTGCCCTCAATCATTATTAGGGACTTAAGGAGCGTATCCACTTCCTTGTTAAATATTTACGAGGTAAATAATAAATTGTTATATATTAAACAGGTCTTATCGCGATTATTTATTAGATCAAACGTTACTTTAATTCCCGACGTTTTGGCAGCGTTGCAGTGGTCTGGTCAAGGCTAGCCTGAAGTGGCAAGTACTCCCTTTACTACCATAAGTCAATTATTGTACTAAAGGGAGGTAGGGGACTACAGTCACTTTTAGTTTTTCGCAGCGGGCCGACACACAAAACTCATTACGTCCGCGAACAGGTCCGGTGATAAGGCATGTGATTTGTATTTTATTAGCACTGGATTCCTCGTACTTAAACGCTTGGAACCACAGAACATAAAAAATATGTTCTGTGCTTGAAACCATTTTCTCTGTTGAAGTTCTTGTGTTTTTTTTTAATCTTAATATCTTCCCGAACGATCCTTCGATAATAATGTCGATCGGTTGATGTAAATATTAAATTTGTTTACAGTTACCATTCTCTGCCTACATGATCTAGGCAATCCCTCGTCACTTTGATATGCATTGGGCTGGACCGGGCTGTATCTGTTACACAATGAGATGTCAACACAATTCTTGTAAAGTGTATTGAACGCCACTTCGCTTCGGATCCATTACGGCTTCTGTCAAACGCTCTTTTAGTATGAGAGTAAAAAAATGTTTAACTTTAGTTAAAACAATTTTTACTTTCGTAAGAGTAAGCTTACTACTACACTGTAATACTGTTATTATTTTAATTTTGTAATATTGTCCTGCTGTTGTTGTGTTCTACTTATGTCCTTTAAATGTGTATATTTTGTTAATTATTTATGTATTTATGTATAATATTCATTTTTTATTTTTATTTATTTAAATTATTTGTATGTATCTGTTGATAATTTTATTTATTCACACTGTTATTGAGGCATGTATTTGGAACCTCTGAAATTAATGTTTCCTATGTTTTTTTTTTTTTTGTACATCTACTTCCTTCTCTAATGTATTAGTCCAGTTCATCCGAAGGTTGTCTGGAAGAGATCACTTTTAGTGATAAGGCCGCCGTCTGTACTCTTAGGTTAAGAAATATCTGTGTAATTTCCATTTTTATGTACAATAAAGTGTTCTCTCTCTCTCTCTCTCTCTCTTACTTTCGTAAACAATACAACAAACAATACAAAGTATACAATAAAGAATATTCTTCTTCTTATCTCTATTTTGGAAAAATAAAATGTGTAGTTTTTTGTCACTTTCTTCTTCACATAATATACTTTGCTGAGACCATTTAACGAGTATATTAATGTTTTTAAGTGTATATCTAGTCTTAATAAAATATTTGAGTTTGGGTACTTTTTGTTTACAAAACAAGAAACTATCAGAAAAAGACGATGACGTAAAGCTTTGCTTAAACTGCCTTGCAGTCTTCATTTTTACAACAGAACGAACAAGCCAGCTCATCAATCTTTACGCGCGTGTGCTCTTCTCAATTTCATTAAGGATGACTTTGCAACAAAAACGTAAAGGTTGATCATCAGACGACTGTACTGTGAAACAAACATCTCAAGCACAGAATAAACAATATACAGAAACAAACAATAACATGCGCTTGAAATTAAAATACTCATTGGCTGTTTTTGTTTTCGTACCAGAAATATATACAGATAAATCAGCGGAACATGAACCTATTACTTTTATAAAACGATTGTTCTGCAATTTAATGCACTCGTTTCGTGCCGCCAACCAATGTGTAAATATATCGATACGTCATTGATAACATTTTCAACAGAAGCTTCTCGTTACATGATATTATACTAAGTAATCAGAGAGAGAGAGAGAAAGAGACGATTTGCTCGGAAAATGGGCAATACTACCTTTTACATCTCACTAAACTGAAATAGTTTTGTGTATGGCACACAAGAGAGAGAAGCTTGCAGCGTATGCAAGGGTATTTCGTACTTATAAAAATACGATTCCTTAAAATACCTTTCAAATAATAATAAATAAATATTCATGGACATATTACACAGATCTCATTAGCCCCATACTAAGTACAACTAAATGACTTGTGTTACAGGTGCTAACTCGACGATAGATTTATAGTAGTTTATGATACTGTTGCATAATAAGGGTTGTTTGAACACGAGTGTGTTTTATAGTATCACACGAGTGTTATAACACTCGTACCAAGTACTCGTACTGTACCAAATTATGTACAGTGTCATACACTACTTTATCTACTCTCATACTCTCATATACATAAAATAATATTAAACAGAGCCAAACTTTGTTTAAATATTGTTAAATATTAAATATTGAAAAGTTTTTTAAATGTAAAATGTTGGCGCCAAAGCGCAAACATCGATTGCGCATGCGTGTTGCGTCGCCGCGGACTGGTTCATTGAAACTTTTTTTAAAGTAGAGGTTCAACCTTCTTGGTTCAGCCATACACTTATACAACCTCGTATACGTGTATCGTTATGATTAAAAAGTTATATTATGATACAGGTGTCCATACAAGACCTGTATCGTAATAAAACTTTTTTTTATTTTTGGCCTATGTGTAATGTTTGTCATAAGAGTTTTGTTTTAAGTTTTATAATCTTTGTATCAGAGTAGATAAATGCAATAAAAACAAAGATAATATCCAAGAAATGACACAAACTAGAAAAGTTCGTTTTCTGGTTTGACCCAGCCGGGGATCAAACCCGAGCCCTTCGGTTACAGTCAGCGTGCCAAGCCGCTGCGCCACCGAGGCTGTCAATTGATGTTTTGAAATTCAGTTTTAATAAACCGTAGTAAATGTTTTAAAGCTATCGTGTTTTTATGACTCACTAAGGTCATGTTTAAGACGAACAGTCGGATTTTTCGTTTTGTAATAAGGTTTCGCACTGGCCATCGCGTCTTTCTAGTTTCCTTCTGCAACTTTCGTAAGGTTGTCTGGAAGTAATTTCTCTTAGCAATAAGCCCCCCAATTGTAAGATAAGATAAGAATATTTTTTATTGTACACCAGAGCACATATTATAAAACATGTAAAGATACAAAGTACAATTGGCGGCCTTATTGCTAAAAGCAATTTCTTCCAGACAACCTTATTTATTTATTGTACTATGTACCTTTGTAATTATTTTGTATTTTTTCCAGTGTACAATAAAGGGTATTCTTATCTTATCTTTTTTTTTATTATTTCGAAGAGTGCACGTACTTCTGTATGGTTTTGTGATCAGTAATACATTGGTGCTATTCCTCCGCACACCCGACCCCTATTTATCTCGCTCGTTGAATATTATTGGGAAATAAACGCAACCTGCTATAGCCAATAGCCCTGTAGGCCTCCCCTATGACGTCACTATTTGAAATATTGCTTCTAATATACAGCTAGACAGTAGGGCTAACTTGTTCTCGATATTTTTTAGGCGAGACTTACGTCTGTGCCTAGTAAAGGTTTATTGACAGTCACTATTATCATTTTTATATGACTGCCTCATTGGTATGGCGCTTTTAGTTATTATGCCCGAGTTGGTGGGTTTGATGCCCACTGGGGTAGATTTGTACAAATGGGTGTATGTCCATGTTTGTTACGAGTGTGTCCTCCTGGTTACCATAGCATGGTATGCAGTAGGGCCCGCCGATCCCGAATCGGACTTTTTAGTCATTGAAAAGTATCAAATTCTTAGGGACCGCGACGTCCGTAACGGACCCAAAGGCATATGAAGGCATAATATAAAGATAGCACAGCGTATCCTAGTTTGGGACAAGTACGATTGTGTTGTGTGGATATGTGGATGCCAGTTATTGCTACAGGGCTCCATTTCATTACAATTCTTCATTTACTATGATAATTATATTATTATATGTAAGTAATATTGATTATTAGTATGTAGATTGCAGTAAATATGTATTTGAGTATCATTTTATATTTTTCATGCTATTTTATATACGTATGTGTATTTAAATTATATTTGTATTACTTAGTTAACCTAGGTTATGTATAAATCACTCCTATATTATATTGTTTACTGGCACTACCCCTTCCACTGTCCGCATAATCGTGGGGTAGCTCGAAGAAAATACTTCCTAGTATTAAGTTCGCCTTTGTACAAATTTGTTTTTAGTGCAATAAATTAAAAAACATAAAAATTAATTCATACATTCATTCATAACTCGATGTGCATTGCATACCCGATTAACCAAAGATTAACAAGTTGGAAAATTTGTAACCGTACATGGGACTGTCGCCAAAAATCAGCTGAAATATGGGTATTTCACTATTTCCATGTTAAGTTGTCTTATGTTTAAAAAGAAAAGAAAGGGAATACGAAATCCCTTTATCTTTTAAAAACCTATTTAGAGGCTAAAAATTTCACCCATGCCGGGATTCGAACCCGCAACCTCTGGCTATCCGTACCAGCGCTCTACCAATTGAGCCAATGGGCGACTCACGGCATCAGTGAAATTTCGAACCTCTTTACAATATTCTCTGTATTACGTACAGGCAGCGACATCTGACTTAAGCAAATTGCATTACTTACAGCCCTGACCACCTACTTTGCAGTTACGTTTAACATCGGAACGATATCACTGTATCACATTGGCTCAATTGGTAGAGCGCTGGTACGGATAGCCAGAGGTTGCGGGTTCGAATCCCGGCATGGGTGAAACAAATTTAAACAAATTTAAAAACCTATTTAGAGGCTAAAAGCCTCTAAATAGGTTTTTAAATTTGTTCCTTAGCACGGGTTAGTGCATTAAAAATAAAAATAGTGTAATCATGTGGGTACAGTGATATCGTTCCGATGTTAAACCTAACTGCAAAGTAGGTGGTCGGGGCTGTAAGTAATGCAATTTGCTTAAGTCAGATGTCGCTGCCTGTACGTAATACAGAGAATATTGTAAAGAGGTTCGAAATTTCACTGATGCCGTGAGTCGCCCATTGGCTCAATTGGTAGAGCGCTGGTACGGATAGCCAGAGGTTGCGGGTTCGAATCCCGGCATGGGTGAAATTTTTAGCCTCTAAATAGGTTTTTAAATTTGTTCCTTAGCACGGGTTAGTGCATTAAAAATAAAAATAGTGTAATCCCTTTATCTTCCCTAAAAAGGGGCGGTCGCATAACCATAGCAGCCCCCTTTAAGTTCCGTGGGTTAAATCATTACGCTCGCTCACCATGGATTGGCGATTTAAAGCACTAAGGTACGTGAAGAGAGACTTAGACAAGTTTATTCTGGTTTTTTTCCTCACGGTCAGCGAGTGCAAAAAAACATGACGAACAAATCGCTTTCACGCTTCAAGGATCATAGAAGGAACGTAGACAACGATTTCTGTATCTTTTCTCAAAAAAATGCATTGAGGCGCGAACTGTCCTGAAAGGTAGAGCTTTCTTGAAAAGGGTTTGCTCAGAACAAACGCTTGTGGGGGACCGTGTGTCTCAGAGATATTGCCCGAGACACAGCTCTTATAGCAAGCTGCTTAAGATCGAATCTCGGACAAAAATAAAGGTTTATCCTGCTTTTGTTGGCTGTACCAAATGTCGAACCCAGAGATGCCATCTAACCCTCGGCCGGCCGCTATCCGTCTGTGAAATTGTTTTTGTCATAACCGTGAAAGTGAATCGGTAACGTGGATTACTCACTGGAGCAAACACACTGCTCTCTATAAAATGTTATTGAAATAAAGCAGAACCTGAAAACTTGTTCTTCAGACAAATGATAAATGAGCACCAGAGAGTGATGTGTACGCGGATGGGATTGAAAGTGTGGTGAAGGTATGTAAGAGAATGCAAAAAGATGTAGCGTACGCTTCAGTCAATTTCCGGGGAACAAAATGACCGCACACTGTAGGCGTAGAGTCCGCGACATGTACTCGGAGGACATTTTTTACGATTCACGGACTTTTGTCCCCGAGATAATAATGTAACGCTTTGGTGTAATATTGCTATTAGGTTACAATATTCATGTAAAGAATGGCTACTTCACTCATTAGCAAGAGTTAAAATTCACTCTTTAATTTATTTTCATGTAGTCTATAAACGTCCCATTGCAGGGCACAGGCCTTCTCTCAAAGAGAGAGTGTGGGCTTAATCACCACGGGTGCCTACCGTGCATTGACAATTTCAAGCGCTGAGGTATTTGTACACCTCATCCAATCAGGTTTCCTCGTGAGCAGCGGTAGGCCAGTGGGTAGAACATTGGACTCGAAAGCGAGAAAACCAGGTTCGATTCCCAGTGCGGGCACGTACCAACGACTTTGTTATCTAAGTTATGTAAATTCGTGAAGTTATAGTAACAGAACAACTCGCTAAACTGTGAAGGAAAACATCGTGAGGAAACCTGAGTGTCCGAGGTGTAATTATAAAAATATTTTTTAATGGAATTTGTACTAAGTTTCCTATTATAAGGTGGCGCTTATTACTCGTTATATTGTAAAGCCTACTCACCCGTCATAGTTTTATATATATATATAGTTTAATTCGTCATGTTCGTTTGCACAGAGCGGACAAGTAGAAAACTGAAATTTGGTATCTACTTGTCTGAATCGCAATATGATATTAAAAAATATATATATATATATATATATAAAAAATATATATATAAATATATATATAGACTGTAGACTACGACCCTACAATTGTAACATAAATTCGACCTTTTTGTCCGAATTTTTGATTGAGATTTGAAGTAGAGTCCTGAGTTACTGACACACAATAAAATAATGTACATGCGACTAATAAGGCAACCCCAACCTATACTAGGTGAAGTGATTTCGCAGACCATGTATGGTCTGGGATAGGACAGATTTTTTAGACTGACAGGAGCTCAGTCAAAAATCAATCATCGAAACTTATTCGATACTCAATTGTCACAAAGTCAGTGTGTAGTTATTGCATATTTTTAAGGTTGCCCGTTCAATGACTTGGATATTCGAAATAAAGAGATTTTGAGCAAATTGCACCATAAAACCAAAGCCGACCGACCTAGCAGCACTAGACATTCGTCTGCTGCTGCCCGTATTCACGGGCTGATTTATAATTTAGCTACCACGTCCATGCTGAGTGGTGAAATAATTAACGTTTGTTTCACTGCAATTTCTTCGGACGAAAGAAACGTTGTTATAAAATAAATCCTTAAAACCCTCCTCAGTGGCAGTTTAAATAGTCTGTGTTAAAGGGAAAGCCGTAGCCACAGATTATTTAAACTGCCACCAGCGCCTAGATTATGTATCTTTCCGCATATACATCAGTGTGTTAAAACGAAATATCTACTGAACTTTGTCGTACCATTATGTGTATCACTGTCACGTATCCGATATCCATTGAAATCCACTATGTGTGATGTTTACGTGAAAAGTTACATAATGAAGGCGCTGGAGTGTTTAGTAGGAAACGGGTTTTATAATTTATAATATCTATAAAAATGATTCCCCGAATGTGTTGGTACGCGCAAATCTCGAGAGCAGCTGTACCGATTTCGCTAATTTTTTTTAGAACATTCCTTGACGTACGAGGATGCTTCTTACGGAGAGAAAAATAAAATTAAGAATCGACAGTTAGGCGGTACGAAGTCGCTGGGTCAGCTAGTTTGCAATAAAAACAACGCTATCAATTTCCACTGCTCTGAAATGTAGTTTGTATCACAACGTAATGCAAGATTTATATTTTTAAGTCCCCCGCGCATGTATAAATGCAAGGCTCAAGAGGAGCAAACAGACCGTTTTTTGTAAACCTCAGTTTAAGAGCAGCCCCGCAGACAGGATGCCTTAATTGGATTAAAAACTAATTACGCACATTGTTTTCAGAGGTTCAACGTGAATGGAAATGAGCAGAAGCGCCTATTTGATAAGTAAGCGGCTAAAATGCAGATGAACAGTTCGTAAAAAAATCTTATTTTGTATGCGTAATTTTGAACTCCGATTAGTGATTAATCGCTTTTACTTTTAAAGTTTACTTACTCGTACTTACTACGTAGTGAGGTATTGGGCTTTCTTCTTGGACTGGATAGTCTGTCGTTTACTTAATTCACCTGGGTTAATGCACCCAGGTGAATTAAGTAAACTAATAGTAAATTGTAAACACCAGAGGTGTAAATTTCAACATTTTACTATGCTATTAGGTTGATTTGCTGTCGACTCTATTACTGTTCAACAGTAGTATTTCTTAATAGTTAGTTTTTTCTTTTCCAATAGTTATGGGCATTACCCCCTATGATAGCACAATGTGGCGCTTTTAAGGGGAGGGCTATGTCCAGCAGTGGACTAGTATAGCCTGACGACGACGATTTCTTAATGATTCGCGATACTCCAATACAGCTATACATTAAACGGGTCTAATCGCCTTTATTTATTAGGTAAAACGTAATTACCTTAATTCCCGACGTTTCGGCTGCGTTGCAGTTGCCGTGGTCATGAGTAGAGTAAAGTGCGACAAACTTATCTCACCCGGTGACACCGTCACTTTTCTCATCACTTTTCTAGTAAACTAGACGTTTCCATACAAAATTTGACACCTCCACCGAATCAGATAACTTTGTAGCATTATAGTAGCTCGTACGTAACGTGCCACAATATTTTTTATTGCGATATCCTTTGTTAGATGAGGGTATATTCCCTGATCTAATGAAATATAGTAGGCTCGTTCCTTTATTTAAAAGTGGTGATAAGCAAGATCCCACAAATTTCAGACCAGTCTCAGTTCTACCCGTTTTGAGTAAAATATTCGAGAAGATAGTTCTAGGTCAGCTGCTTACACATTTCAATGAATATCAACTTCTCCATGGTCAGTAATTCGGCTTTACGCAAGGGCGCTCTACAACGGACGCCGGCGTCATGTTAGTTAAACATATATTTAGTGCATGGGAAGAGCGCAAGGATGCTATAGGCGTATTCTGTGACTTGTCGAAAGCATTTGATTGCGTTGATCATAAAACACTTCTTTTCAAATTAAAGCACTATGGTATAAACGGGAATAGCCTAAAACTTATGACACCATATTTAGAAGGGAGAGTTTAAAGAGCTGATATAAATTGAACTAAATCTTCAGGGTCAGAGGTCAGGATAGGAGTGCCACAGAGATCGATTTTGGGGTCGTTCCTCTTCCTCGTATATGTAAATGATTTGCCGTTCATGGTTCAAAATATGTCAGAGATAGTATTATTTGCAGATGACACGTCACTTATTTTTAAAATTAAGAGACAAGAAAATGAGCTTGACAATACAAATAATGCTCTCTCTCGGGTACTAAATTGGTTTACTTCTAATAACTTATTGTTAAATTCAAAAAAGACGAAATGTAAAAAGTTCACTCTTCCAAATGTCAAAACGGTAGACAGCAATGTTTTACTGGTGAATGACAAATTAGACCTTGTGAATGAAACTGTATTTCTAGGTATCACAATTGATGCAAAGCTTCAATGGGGTCCTCATATAGAAAAATTAACAAATAGGCTTAGTTCAGCAGCATATGCAGTCAAAAGAATTAGGGAACTAACTGACGTCGCAACTGCTAGGCTTGTTTATTTTAGTTACTTCCATAGTCTTATGTCCTATGGCATACTACTGTGGGGACGGGCAGCAGACATTGAGACCATCTTCGTCTTGCAGAAGAGAGCGATCAGATTCATTTATAGGCTGGGTAGTAGAGATTCGTTAAGAGATTTCTTTAAAGAAACTAACATCCTGACAGTTGCCAGTCAGTATGTACATGAAAACCTTATGTACGTTAGGAAAAATATCAGTAACTTTAAAACTTTAGGTAGCCAACACAATGTGAATACTAGAAATAAACATAAACTTTTGTTCCCACTATTTAGGCTGGCAAAGGTTAATACATCCTTCATGGGGCATTGTATACGCTTCTGTAATAAAATCCCTGAAGATATATTAAGCTTGCCTGAATCGCGGTTCAAAAAATATGTTAAGCACACTTTGTGGGCTACTACCAAAAGGGCTACTATAACATAAAGGATTATTTAGATGACAATGAGGTCTGGAATTAAAGCCAGTACAATGTATGCGTTCTATGTTTATAATAAATATGTAAACTATGGTAATTAAGGACTTTTGAAAAGACTAAGTTAGGAGTTTTTTTGTCCATTTTTTCTCCTAAATGATCTAGATTTTGAAATGGACACCTAGTTTGAATTGTAACGTTCATTAAGCCGCAGTTTCTGTGCTACTTTGAATAAAACCTTTTCATTTTTCATTTTACCAGCTGTCAATTAGACAACGTTCACACAAACATCTGACAGGAGATCAACTGATCAACAGTTTTTAGTAAACTAATTTACTAAAAACCGAGTGTTAGTAAAACGCACGCGTGTAAAGTTTGAAGTGTCGTACCTGGTATTAGGAGAAAACTATAATTTAAAAAAAACCTTACACACAAAACGATCACTTGTCCTAGACGACAACTAGGACACCTTGTTATACGGTAACAGGCAAAGACATAAAAATTTATATACTCCTAAACTGAGGCCATTTGTGTGGCAACCCCTAGTGGGAATCGAATCCACAACCTCCGGCATGGACTAAAACACACAATAATTGAAATACAACGGTGATTAAACAATTTTTTCTGCGTCTAACCATTTTGGTACTATACTTGCCTAGGGCATAAGTGCGTGTTATGTACAAGAGAGTGAATCTTCAGATAAGTTGGTTTAGTTATGTACCTAATTGTAGGTCATTTTGTTTTAGATTTTTTACCTCAATGACAAACAATAGGCTGATAAAAAATATCTCTGCTGGAAGAAATATTTTTCAGAGATAAGCTCGCCTTTGTTCATGTTATTATATCTGAAATGTCATGTTAAAAGTTTGGTGTGCAATGAAGTATAACAATATGATCTCGTAATATCTAAATCAGTTTTACCGTTGAAGACAAAGAAAGAACAACTAGAACGGACATTCTGTTTTCCTCCCTGTGTTTTATAAATCCGGGGCATGCGATTTTTATCTTTTTCTTTATACAAAGCCACTGTATTCCTGTGATGGCACGGAACCTTCCGGCTGGACAGAGGTTTGTTTGCAAAGAGGAGAACTCTTCCGATTAATTAACCCGATAGCTCTTACTTTTCTGTCTATTTAATCAGCCATAATCAGGGCCCACCGTTGGGCTTAGGCTATCTTCTCCTTCACGGCAACAAATCAATCAAATCAATTTATTTCAACGTAAAGAATTTACATTCTGTTTGCTGAATGACAATGTAAAATGTAAGCCGTTGCCTTCGGGCCGTATTGTAGTGGAGAAAAAGGCAGCGGAAAAACCACTCCACTCTGACCATCTTTTCTCAAGTCATCTTAAACCAAATACATCAGTTGCCATACGTAAACCTTAGATTTCATGAACGCCATTAACAACCTTAAATACCAAAGCATTAGTCAAATGTCTGACAATAGTAGGAGAAAACATAAGTGCTGCGGCCAGACACACGAACTGCACTCGTTCACGAGCATAACGCAGTGGTCAGCCATCATCAGTTTCAAGCCTTTTGGAGGGAGATAGATGAACCAAACACCACGCCACTATTCGAATGACCTTTAGCAACCCATTCGGTCCTTTGCTAGTCTCGTCCAATGTTTCTCTCGCTTTCACAATGTCATCGGCCCGCCGGGCTGTTGGTCTGGCCACCGACCGTCGACCCGTTCTTGGCCACCACTCAGTGGACAACACATAACCAAGTGGCCTAACCAAAAGGCTAAAATGGTGATGGGCGAGTGCCCATCTCCATTTTGGCCTATCTTACTTTCTTCTTCTTCTTAAAGTGCCTCTCCATTACTGAAGGTTGGCAGTCAGCTCTTTACAGCGATCTCTGTTCAGTGCAATTCTGAACAGCTTATCTGCGGTTTTAACACCGGTCCACTCCTTGATGTTGCACAACCATGACATCCTTCTCCTTCCCGGCCTTCTCTTTCCTTCCACCTTGCCCATCAAAATAGTCTGCAGTAATTGGTATTTACTGCATCGCAGCACATGGCCTAAGTAAGCTACTTTCCGCTGCTTGATGGTGCGGACAAGATCCACCTTCGTGTCCATCCGTCCAAGGACCTCAACTATCTTACTTTAAGCGCGATGAAAAATTGAGACTCCGCTCATTCAGGTTAGTTACCTCCGTACCTCTACTGAAGTTATAACTATACCTACTTCTCATGAAAAATATGGAAAATGAAGCTAGTGTTATGAAGACATATGTTATTGCGAGGGACTAGCCTTATAATGGAGAAGTTGCTAAAAAATGGTTTCGATCTCATTTAGCTTGCTGTTAAGCAAATGTTTTAATTAAGTGCTAGCTTAGCAAACCTTTAAATTCAACAGAAAAACGAAATGTTATAGGTTTTTTATTACTAGAATCGTAATTTTCGCATTTTTGCGCATAAAACATCGACTATAGTATTTTTATGGTATTTGTTTTCTTCTTGCGTCCTCTAAAGTATAAGTCTGAGTGTTAAGTATGAATCCTGCTTTGAGGCAACTTCCTTAGAAAATTTATATACATAACCTCACGCTTGTATCCCAGAAGGGTAGACAGAGACAAGGGAATTGCACCTGCCACGATCCTGACAGATCACCTTCGCTTCATCAACGTTCATAAGTCGTTGCATGCACGCACGCCTTAGAAAATTTGATTTATATTAAATTGTTTTATTCTTTTTTTATTATTTGCGATGTGAAGTTACTTTTTATATATTTAATATTTAGGAAAACTAGTGACTAAAAAAACATAATATTCCAAAGCAGATGTAAAACCAGACATATACTGACCCCTACCCGAGAGGCTACCGCTAATGTTGAGGCTTGTAATCTATAGAACACTCTTGTTTGATCTATCTCTTGAAGTAAACGTTTGCAAGAAAACCAATATTTTTCAAAACATTAATGGGAAATAATTAATCAATGTCTCACATATTTGGTGACAATGTTGCAATTTCTCGGTACATGTATCATGTTCAGGAACTGACCTAACTTATTATTCAAGCTCCTTTCAAGAATAGGAAAGCGACCATCGTTTAGTCGTCCGTTTCTCGTGAAGAGGGCATTTCTCAGCGCCGGGGCCGCAGCGGGCGCAATTTGTACGAAGCATCGAGCCCAGGGGGGTAACTCTAGGCTTCGTATCTTTGGTCCCGCCGATTCCTGCATAATTTTCTTCTTCAACGACCTCACAAATTTAGATCTTTAAGAAAACATTAAAACTGTTAAATGAAAGAAATAAAAATAATTTCTTGCCGTGCCAGGTTTATTACAACGCTTATAATTATGTAGATAGAATCCGCTATGACAATGTGGTTTTCGAAAGATCCCGTCTGTCAGTAGGAATGTCTGACAAATAGACATACGCCAAAAACTCTCGTGTTACAGATAGATGTATCCTAAAATAGTGGTGGTGTTTAGCGAAGGCCCTGTTAGGTACTTATTATTATACTTTGTTGCACACAAAAATTAAAAAAAATTTTTTATAAAAATACATGTAAAAGGCGAGCTTATCTCTGTGAGAGATTTCATAATTAACTAAAATAAACGAATACTATGCTAAATTACCTCAACGTATACGTAACCTGGAACATAATCATGAATCGACCATCTCATTCATCAAAATCGAACAGTAGTTTAGGCGCTACGGTGGCATGTTCCACCATAACACCTAAACGGCGCTTAGCGCCATAAAATCATAATCCTTCATTTTGGCTCTTCTGTAGTCGGATATATAACCAAAGCAGATTCAGAGTAGAGCTCCTGAAAACAATGGAATGGCGCCGCCAAATTACGCGAAAACGCCCGTTTGTATCCGACGGGCGGACCGTAGTCTCACAATGAGACTGTTTTCATACACTCCGGCCACAGTTTCAGTATTGTTCGGAATTCGCGAAAATACTGATAAGTTTTTATATTGCCAATAACTGAGCGATAAAAGTTCGACGTCACATTGAAGCAGTTTGGCCGAGAATAGAATTTATATGACAAAAGTCGACTAATTCCTAACACATTTCTTTGTGAAAGAAGTTGTTAAAAGTTGTCTCGTCAGGCGAGCTTGTTTGCGAACTAAAAGCAAAGTTCACCAACTTCTGAGCAATCCAAGTCTTCAGCCTTTTCGAGCGCTCACCTTGCGCAGAACTAAAAACTAGACGAGTGCAAAATCGTTTCTTAGCGGCACTTTCACGTATTAGGCATGCGCGCTTTCCATTTCAGCATTTGAATGGGATTCCGCCCTATGTCCGGGGCTGTCATTTGTCAACGGAACAATCACTCTGTCGGGACGGATTTCCTTTGCATCCTCCTTCAAAAACGTAATATTACTCAGGCTAACGCTCGGTTCCGGAAAGCACTTTTTGTTGGATGCGGGCATTTTTCAGTCATGTCGGGCGAATGGAGCGCAATTTGTATACTCGCTACATTATGTCGACAACGCGAACTTGCTTCGGACTGTAAGCTATCGACATAGATGTTTTAAAATTATTTGTCAAATCACATTTGTTGACGTCTGTCGTAACGCGTCGTATATCGTGGTGCGTACATTTCGCGTAGTCGTTGTACTTTTGCAACCTAACGGTGTGTAAGTTAGTTTATATGGTACTTTTCGAATTTTGTGCGTTTTATACAAATTAGGCAGAGCGGGGTGCTTAATTGGTAATTTAATCAAGTAATTTTCATAATTTCATAAATACATATTTTTCGGCACCATTAAAAAGTTTCAAATTCATCACAGCACTTCATCTATACTAATAATTTCGTCAAGGGGTACGGTAGACTCGATCGAAACCTTACATGAATAACAAAACATAAAAAAATATTGATTTCAAGTCGACAACATATATCCGTAAAATTCGGATTATGGAGAAATTCGTTAAATTGTAATTGTAAATTGCACTGACAAACAAACCGCAATCGCCATCTTAGATACGCCTCGCCAATCAGCACATCGCTAGCGTCGCGTGTAAAAAAAATCCATCACGTAGATAGAGGTTTTACTCCCTCTACGATCCATCACAAAGAATTGTCTCATGTGACTGTAAAAAGAAACGTCCTGCTGGAAACATCTAATTGTTCTGTGTGGAAACATAATGCGGTCAGTACACAATCGCCCATGATGGCCCACTGCTCGCCATTGCCATTAGGTACTCGGGGTAATGGTGTGCAGTGGCGGGCAATTGCCTATCGTGGCGCGCAATCGGACAGTTGTCAATTTTTTGAGCACACTACAAAGGATCGTGGCGTAGCGTGGCCCATCCCTGATTACACAGTGGCCCATCGTTCAGTCAATTGAAATTCAAGTTTTTTGATGTATATCAATCTGAGCCCATAACTTTGCACCTTTTGCGCCAATTTTTTTTTAAATAATTTTGTTGTTGTACATACTTCTGTAATACTTGTAAAAAAATAAAAAATATATATAAATAGTAAATAAATAAATAGCTGTGGCCGCAACTACTTCCACGTCCATCGCAAGTGGTTTGCCAGACAGAAATGAGCCACGCGCCATTGTGGGAACAGCAAGTGATCGTGGCCTACAATTGGCAATGGCGAGCAGTGGGCCAGCATGGGCCACTGTACTGCGGGCTTAATAAATACTTTTCTTCAGTCGTTGACATTTCGCGAAACGTTTGACACTTTTTACCGACTTCAAAAAAGGAGCAGGTTATCAATTCGACGCGTATCTATATTACTTTTTTTTACTATGTTTTCGCATATCTTAACCGATTGGGATAATTGTTTTTTGTTCGACTAGGTGTAGCGTCCCATTGGTCCCATTTTAATTTGGTGAAGATCTGATGAAGATTCAGAGATGGAGAACAAAACTCTTCAATGAAAAGCAGCAAATAAGGCCTAATGTTTCACAAAATATAGCGTAAAAATTGTCCCAGGTCAATCTGGTGATGTTCTGATGAAGACTTTCAGAGATGGAAATTGAGAACTTCAAATATTAAGGCAAAAAAAGTTAAGTTAAAGTTATTGGCTCAATTGGTAGAGCGCTGGCACGGATAGCCAGAGGTTGCGGGTTCAAATCCCGGCATGGGTGAAATTTTTAGCCTCTAAATAGGTTTTTAAATTTGTCCTTAGCACGGATTAGTGCATTAAAAATAAAAATTGTATAATCATGTGGGTACAGTGATATCATTCCGATGTAAAACCTAACTGCAAGGTAGGTAGTCGGGGCTGTAAGTGATGCAATTTGCTTAAGCCCGATGTCGCTACCTGTACGTAATACGTATGTAATAGTGTAAAGAGGTTCGAAATTTCACTGATGCCGGTGAGTCGCCCATTGGCTCAATTGGTAGAGCGCTGGCACGGATAGCCAGAGGTTGCGGGTTCGAATCCCGGCATGGGTGAAATTTTTAGCATCTAAATAGGTTTTAAAAAAAAGTTAAGTTTTGATGTTACAAACACTTTGTTCATCAAATACTTTCATTCGGTAACTCATTCTCTGGTGTGTGGTGGACATTGTTTCGAATATCATCAGTTCGAATGTCGTTCTTGAGGGGTTGTAAGCTTCTATTCTACATAGAAATATGGGGTTTTCACAAAAGTACTTAATTAAACTCTCTCTTTCTTCAGCCGAAGATTTGGAAGTCTGATGATGACCAGCTTAAGCACACCCAGATCTAGGGCATCGTTGCACCTAGAAACCCTGGATTAAAGTTAAAATGTATAGTTTCATTTTCACTTGCTACACTAGGAATATTAAGAGTCAGCCCAAGATCATCGGCTCGAATGTCGTTCTTGAAAGTTTCTAAGCTTCTATTATACATAGAAATATGCCGTCTTCACTTAAGTATTTAATTTCATTGTCACTTTCTACAGCCGAAGATTCGGAAGTCTGGTGATGACCAGCTCAAGAACACCTAGATCTAGGGCACCGTTGCACCTAGAAACCAGGTATTAAAGTTAAAATGTTTAGTTTTATTATCACTTGCTACACTAGGAATATTAAGAGTCGGATACCCAAGATTATCAGCTCGAATGTCGTTCTTGAGAGATTCTAAGCTTCTATCTAGATAGAAATTTGACGTTTTCACTTAAGTATTTAATTTCTTTGTCACTTTCTACAGCCGAAGATTTGGAAGTCTGATGATGACCAGTTCTAGAACACCCAGGTTTAGGGCACCATTGCACCTAGAAATCCGGAATTAAAGTTGAAATGTGAAGTTTCATTATTACTTGCTACACTAGGAAAATTAAGAGTCAAATGTAGAATAGCCCAATAACAGGTTCCGTTGCACCTATAAAACAGAATTTAAGTCTAAATACATACATTTTACTGTTGTGGTTATTATTTTTTTTTATTATTTTATGTATTATGAAATAAATAAAATTGAATTGAATTAGTCCCTTATTATTAAAGTCACATTGTCTATTCCCTAAAAATAGAATAAAAAAATTAAATAAAAAATTAATACTGACTTCTGTACACTATATCTTGGAGTCGGTGGCCAAAATGTATGTTTTGGCTTGGAACTTGACACCAATTTCAAGATATACTTCTACAACCCCTAGGTATATATGAATTTAAAATTTATAGGTCATATTCCTTTTAATTATTTCTGCGTTTTTAGTGCCTTTTACTGTACAGAAGTCGGTTTTTATTTTTCATTTTAATTTTTTTTATGATATTATTTACTATATTTATTAAATACAATGAACGAAGCTACACGAATCTATGCCTTGCTTACCTTTAATATTCCTTGAGAACCGATGACTACAGAAATGTCTACCTACATTTTGTATGTACCTAGATGTGTATTATGATGTGTCACATTTCACCCGAGCGATGCCGGGTTTTCATCTAGTTCAATATAATCCTTGTCTTCTAGAACTACCATTTCGTTAACTGTCAATAAAGACGGAAAGCTTAATTTCCGCGATCGCCCAATAGGTAGGCCTCTGGCCGTCACTGTTTGAACACTATAGAGTTCATAATACAGTGACGGTCAGAGGCGTACCTTCCTACGTATACCCACTGCCCACTTAGTAGCATTTCCACTTGCCAATAGCAAAATTGAATTCCGAAACCAATTTAAACCATTCCCCCTCAAAAGTTTGTTTTATTCACTGAAAACTTGAAACAATAAAAATCACTTTTAAAATAACTATTTTGGTGTTTGAATTTAGAACAAACATTCGACCTCCATCGCAATGCTTTACAACCTCATTGCGCAAAAAATATGACACAAACTCACTTGCACCCCCATTGCATACAAACACCTTATGCAGATACCTCCTCGAGATCTGTTTGGTCGACATTTTTGACAAGAAGCATTATTAGTGTAATAAAGTATAGAATACAACTTTTAAATAAACCGGATTTATATCGAGGACTATGAATGACTCGTGATACCATCTGGCGCCTTTTATTAATCCTTATCTTATTATATTAATTAAATTAATATTATCTTTTATTCCCTAATTTCATAATATAATCCGTCATTTATTCACTAATTGCATATAGAAAATAAAGCCTCAAGAATAGATTAAATTACTAAAATTATATAAACTCACGCCTATATCTTCGAGGCGTTGGCAGACGCCCCGATTTCGGGTAGTTAGTTTTTATTGCCTTTTCATCTTGCTCAGTACCTTACTTCAACATATTGAATACTGAGTGCTGTATGTCCTTTTTCACCGCTGTACAGATTGTTTTTGTGATGGTCCGTGGAATTGCCACACGTCGCTGCTGCCTAAAGTCCTTAGAATTCCCCCATAGCGTTATAGATGTATGGACTTAGGCCACAAATTAGATAATAGTCACTAAGTCTTAGGCTCAATGCCATTAATACGCGCACTGTGCATTTTGCTATTCTCTACCTGTCTTGCAATTCGGGGCGGATTCTTTGAAAAGTGGCATTGACATACGCCCCTGCCTTTCAAACTAGCCTTTTCGGCTTACGAGTCTAGCGAGTCAACTTCGTTTCTTTTTATGACCTAGTTTCCTAGTGGATTTATTCCATTCCACTAGGTGTTTTAGTATTGGTTAAATATCTGTGTTATTACCATTTTTATGTACAATACAGTGTTCTCACATCTATTGCTACCACAAATTTACAAATCAAAATAAAGGGCAAGATAAGAAGTACCCTTGACCGTGATGAAGACAAAGAGGACTCTCAGGATCGGAGCAAGTGGCAAAAAGTGGTAAATCTACAATATTTACGTGACATACCAAATTAAATCATCTTTAATACATGCGGGAACTCGAATCCAGGCCCTCAGGAATATAAAGCAACCGGAGTATCTGCTACTACCATTGTAATAGAACTGCAGAAAAGCCCAACTTTCGGCCAAAAGTCAATAATAGGTATATACTTACGAGTACGTAGGTCTACAAAGATCCTATCTTCCATTTATCCACCGACTCGCTTAGCATTCGGTCTAGCATGCATGCCGTTTGAACTATTCACGTTCGCATTCTAGAGGTTGTTATCCTACAAAGAGGATTTCAAACTGCCGTTGGACGTACGAGACTTCATGTACCTTGTAGGAGATGATTCATTTGCAGTAATGTGTTGGTATTGTATGAAAGAGGTTACACGTCTTGCATGTAGGAGTAGGTAACTTCGTTAGTAAGTCCACTGAACTTTGGGCCCCTCGTGTTACTTGGCTGCCTATTAAAAAATGAGTGTTAATTTTTTCAGAATTCTTGTGTGTGAGTGTATGTGTTCTTTTATAGATTTTGATGTGTGAATTTACCATTGAATCGCATGCAAACCAGATTTACAATTTGTGGACCTGACAACAATAAAATGCAAATAACAAACAAACATGTATGTTCTAGTACTGTATTTTCTAAGGTTAACACGAGCAGTAGACATAATTAAAACTGTTTTTTTACGGATTCATGCTCGTTTATTATATTTTTTACAATTTTCCAACGTTTCGGCACTTTTTCAGGTGCCGTGGTCCCGGATGACTGAGGTGACAGGTGTCTTTTAGAAATCATTAACGGTTAGTTTACTACCCTCGGCAAAAATTACAAAAGTTAATTATGAAGTTACGTTCCAAAATAGACAAACCAATTATTTTTTATATAAAGTCAACAATATTGATTATTAGTAATTGAAGTTAAAATTAAATTTATAAACTAATTACTTTATATGAACTTAAAGATACTGATTATTAATTGAAATTAAATTAATTTTTATTATTTATTCTACAGTCACACTTCTAGCAAGGGGGTCTCATGCACTTAAGCACTGGTTCCCATGCTACCGGTATGTTCCAACCACGATCGCTATTAAAATTTGGATGCCGGCGGATCTCTATTGCCTCGCGTATCATTCTAGGGAAGAAATGGTCTTCTCGGGCTAGAACTTTAACTTTATCGAAATGTATAAAGTGGTTGGTACCGCTAAGTGTATGCTCGCTGACTGCAGATCTACCAGAGCGCTTATGTTTCACATCAGCGATATGTTCCTTCACCCGCTCAGCTATGGTACGCTTCGTTTGACCAATGTACGAGGAACCACATTCACAGTCAAGCTTGTATACTCCTGCCTCTTGTAAGGGAATCCTGTGCTTGACACTTCGCATGAATTGGTGTATCTTTCTTGGCGGCTGGTAGATGGTTCTGATTGAGGCGCGTTTCAAAATACTCCCAATTTTGTCATTCACTCCTCCAGTGCTTAAGTGCATGAGACCCCCTTGCTAGAAGTGTGACTGTAGAATAAATAATAAAAATAAATTTAATTTCAATTGATAATCAGTATCTTTAAGTTCATATGAAGTAATTACTTTATAAATTTAATTTTAACTTCAATTACTAATAATCAATATTGTTGACTTTATATAAGAAATAATTGGTTTGTCTATTTTGGAACGTAACTTCATAATTAACTTTTGTAATTTTTGCCGAGGGTAGTAAACTAACCGTTAATGATTTCTAAAAGACACCTGTCACCTCAGTCATCTGGGACCACGGCACCTGAAAATTGTAAAAAATATAATAAACGAGCATAAATCCGTATAAAAACAGTTTTAATTATGTTCCAGTACTATCAATTTAAAATCGCATGTAATGTTTCTGCAGAATTTTCTGTTGGTGCACCTTAAGAATAAATAAATAAACATAAGATTGGTACCATACCTCATAATATCTGTGTGAGTTCTTTTTTTGTGTACAATAAAGTGTTCTCAATTTAACTACATTGTCAGTTATATATTTTGTTTATTTCAATATCAGTTTTTTATCATTTTGTAAGCGTGTCGTAGCCTATTACGAGTAATCGAGCCCCGATGAACATAGCGAAAAGATCTGAACTTTCTTAAGGGCATTATCTTGTTAGCAAAATAAGAGTGCCGGAAAGCGTGTTAGAATAATCTTCATTGGCGGGCGTCAAGGCAAAATACGGCAGACTTCTCCGTGTATTGAACTTCTTTGTGCCTGGAGGTAGTGACGTCACCCGCCCGCGCTGGGTTCGTCGCACGCGCAGCCTTAATAAACAGGTCTTACAGAAGTTTCTCTCAGAGTTGGAATGCAGATTAAGCGTTACTTCCCCCCTAATAGGTAGTAGTAAGGCCTACTGCTTTATAGTATTAAGTAATACTTATAGTTATACATTTAAATTCTAATATCTTTGTGAAGTTTTTGTGACCGTACTAAATATTATGCGTGTTTTCTAGAAATATTTACAAATAGATTATTGGTACCAATGATGGCACAACCTTGCGCTATGGCGCTCATTAGGGGATGGCTATGTCCAGCAGTGGACTAATATAGCCTGAAGAAGAAGAAGAAGATTATTGTAAAAAATACTTATTATGTAGGTTAGTAAGTATATAAGTACTTTGATCCGAATTATGGGGTTCAATGCAAGAATCACATGTCAAACTACTACTAAAAACACAAAAATTATGAATTTCTAGGGTTTTACTACTTGCCCCGATCCTAACAAATATTATTAGCTTCGTAAACACTATTAAGTGCTCCATGCACGTTTAGTTTATTCTTTTATTCTCTGCCAAAAGACTATATTAAATACATATTTCCATACGTAAACACGGATGACGATCTGCGAAAAATTAGAGGCAGATGTTGAATAGGGCAAGCTGAAGACAGGGCGCTATGGAGCTCATTAGGGAGGGCTATGTCCAGCAGTGGATTAGTATAGCTTGATGATGATGGCACGAAGTTGAATTTGAAGGTAGTGGTTTTTCTGTAGCAAAGTCGTTACATATTTTGTGCGCTGCGCTAGCCTCGCATTTGCATGATGCTCAACCGATTTCACAGTGTACATTGTCCCTTTTGTTCATTAATTTTTTTGCCGTGTACCTGAACGTGACTGATCGATCGAGTGTTTTTCGAAGAAACAAATCTTTCGCGTCCAATTATTCGGTCACAATGAGAAGATAATGCGCCGTAAAGAAATAGCCAGAACGGCATGTAAAAAAAACAGCTAACTGCGAGTTGAACTTGCACACTGAGGGACTTGCACACTGATGCCGTCCCTGCCATAGAATATCTTCATTAACAATATTTGACATACCGACTGAATTTGAAACGTTATACAATGCAATCGATATATAGAAGCGAACTCTGGATACTTAAAACTCACTCTTCGTTTATTTTCGAAGCAAAACATATATTCATACCAAATAAAACCAAACAAAATATGTTAGTGGGTATTATCGAGCAAAAAGTCTTAAATTTTGATTTACTATTTGTGATGCTAACCGTATAAAAAACTCGTAATTGACCTATGTTAAGTCTAATTAATGGTTCATATAAATTATGATTAGGCTGTAAGCTTCTTGTTATTGAACAAAACAAAATAAAACTTTTTGGCTTCCTTTTTCTGAACAATGAAGGAAGCTGAACCGCCACTGTGAGATCGGATATTATGCTCGGTTCCAATTGGTCGATGACCGTGAATCTGTCATGTTTTCTATTCTATTTTCCGGTCAAAAGCACACACGCGCTTTATCATTCAGGATCACTATGGACGCACTACCTACGGGTTGAGTATTTACGTATTATTATTTTTTAAATATTCCATCCTATACAGAACATAAGATAAGAAAATTCTTTATTGTACACTGGAGAAACAACAAATACAAAATAATTACAAATATACATAGTACAATTGGCGGCCTTATTGTTAAAAGCAATTTCTTCCAGACAACCTTACGGTGGAAAGTTGCAAACATACGTACTGGGTAGGAACGTTAAAATATACGGTATGGTGACTGAGGGTTAAACAGACGAACAAAGTAGGCTAGTCACCTATCGAGACCATAGTAACCTTCTCGATAAAAACCTTTCAGTTACTTTAACGGGCGTCAAGATTGACGGCTCATTCGATACGAGAGATTTGACGTTTGAACACTAAATTTTGAAACCCTGACGTGGCTTGAGTCTCAAAGTTCAAATATACTATTTAAGTAACCTAAGAATTCACTACGGATTTATGTAGTATATTTTACAAGCGATTGAGATTCCGATAACCGAGTTAAATTAAACCGGTGATCAGCAACATTTTAACCATTAAACTTTACACATTTTGACACCTACAAATTCGAAACTTTTAGACATACCGTCACACAACAGCCATGTCCCGGAAGGTCAGATTTTAATTTTAAAGCTAAGATTACACACCATTTAAGAAGAAACGTATCAAGTAGGCCAGTGCCTATAACAATATTTAGTAAGAAAATATTGAATCGTACCAGTTGGCGAACTAAGGTGAACTAACTTCAGTGAGTGGGATGAACGTCTTGCGTCGTCTCACGTCAGCCAAAAGGCTGATTCTTTCTATCAGAGACCCGTGGTCATTATCCTTATTACTTCGGCTTCATTAGGATTGGCCGAAGACCCGAATCATGACAAAAATGCAGTTTGAGTGACCGCAAAATGCTATTTAATGCATACATTTTGCATGAAAGATACTATTTCGTATGTAGACGTAATCGTAAACAAAATAGAATGTATGGTATAGATCAGGGATAAGCCAGAAATGTTTTAAAAAGTACAGTTACTAAAAAACACACGAGTAACATACTCGTATGTTTTTTTTTCTTTAAATATAACTTAGTGTAGATGAAAACCATGCAATGTTTAGTCAGTATAGTTATATTTTAAACGGGTGTGATCGTGATTATTTAACATATAACTATGTATAAGCATCGCGAATCGTTACTAAATACAATATAATGTGACCATGACATCGTATTCCTTAATAAAAAAATTAACTATTGTTTGTATGTATCCGACATCCGCATTCAAAAATATTTTAAAAACCTATTTAGAGGCTAAAAATATTCAAAAATATTGCCATCAAACTCAAGTCGGCTAATTGTCCATTTAAAAAAATCAAAATCAAATGTACTTTTACAAGCCACTGCCGGTAAAGTAGGTAGAGTAGTTTCATGCCGGGGAAAAAATATGATTCCATTAAAGTGAAAAGCGGGGAATAAAACGTTTGCAGCGCGCTGAGCAGCGAAATATCTCCCCGCCCAGCCTGGCTCGAGCACCCGACGCACCCCCGAGCATAAAAAACTTGCTAATTAACGACAGCCACCACTAAAGGTGAAATTAAACAAGCCGTCGCTTCATCGACTGAACAAAAGCAAAAATTTTTCAACACCGCAGCAGACGGAGAAACGATCCTTTTATCGCATTAAAAAGATGCTATCGGCTGTTATTCTTCATTCCGAAAAGAATAACGAGCCCCGGAACGCGGGACGCAAATTGCGCCGTATTTCGTTTATTATTATTTCGCACCGGTGAAGATTCGCACGATAAGGCGTGGGTGTTGTGAAAAATCTAATAAAACGCGCGACAAAATTGGAAATATTGCCTAATGCGTCGGGGAAAAGCGTAACGGGACATCTGTGCAAATGATTTCGGACACAATGGAGCGTCCCGAGCGGTGGCTGCAGATATATACGAGCTTATTCAGCTACTTCTCGATCCGCCCTCCCTCGGTTATTCATTTATTAGATTTGCTATTGTCCGTATTAATTTTCGTGTATGTAGAGAGTTTATTTAGCTCTGCGAAATGTTAGCCAATTTAGCCTCGCATTGATTGCGCTTTACAAATATTTAATTTATTGATGAGTAGAGCAGAGCTGTGTGGTGGTAGACTAGTAATTATTAACAAGTACTGCAAGTGAGGTCGTACTTTTTGCACGTTTGGTTTCGCGTTGACCCACTTTGTGCCAGCTTTCGTTCACAAAGAATCGTAAAGTTAAAATGTTAAATATGTGATGCCTGTTTTTGTTTTTGCTTCCTTTTTGCTCACTAAAATACAAATTAGCTTCGCTCTACCTGTATATTTTTGTTTACGTAGCTTGCTTGATATTTTCCTCTGGAGCTTTATCTAAGTGAAACTTGCAATATCATAACCTCGCGTGACTTTTAAGACCAATGGAGTGAAAAATAACGCCTTTCTAGACCCTATGCGTCCGCCCGTAGTGATATGACTAAATCCCGTAACAAAGAAAGATCGTATCAGAGAGTGGGGTTTCCGAGAGGGTAACTCCGGGAGGACACATTTTGTCTGTGGTCTTGATATATACGATGCTGGGTCTATTCCGTCTGCTGGACAGTATTATTTCGAAGCTGTTTTTGCACAGAACGTGAGGGTGGGTAGCCTCATAGACGGTCCAAAGTAGAAACTCTGTTCAATACTTACTTCAAATCAGTAATAACTTAAAATTTCAACTCTAACCTACTGGCAGTAATAAATAGATTCCTAGTTATTAGGTACAAATGAATTCGATTATTAACTGTTGGAAGTTCTAACTATATAATCATGCTCAATATTATAAACGGGCAAGTGGATTATGAAGGATGGTCAAGTTCCGTGCCACCAAACACATAATATTACGTATTTGCTTAGCAAAAATGTATTTCCTTTCATTCAGTTTGCGACCCTTTACGGAGTGCGAATCACACTTGGCTAGTCTTAATTATTTCTTGTTAATACAATATTAACTACATTATAATCAAACTAAGTTGACTCTTGAAAGTTTAACGGTTTTACTACAGATCGAAACATCGTGTTTTTTTGTTTGGGACCTTTCTTATTTTTTTACTTTCTTGATGAATCCGTCAAAATAACTCTTAAGCTTTTAGTAATAAGACTGCCAATTGTACTATATTTTTGAAGAGTAACTTTATCATTTAACCTGTTAACCCTATAATATGCGCAGTACGAGAATGGCCAGAAAGTGCTCTTCATGCGACCTGGCGGCACTACCATGGAAATGTGAACTGTTAAATGGAATTTAGTTTAAGTTACTTTATTATTGTGTGTTTGTGTTTAAAATGGATTGGACTTGTTCTGGAAATAAATATTATTATTATTATATACTTTCTGTTACTGTAATTTCTGAGTACAATAGAGAATATTCTATATATTTATGTCGCGAGAATTTCGGCTATTACAATTGAACAGAAAACATCTTTTATAGATCAGATATAAGTCGTAGGTAGGGTGTCGTTGGCGCCCTTCCGGTACAGCATCCTGAAAATCACGTATTGAAATTTTTAATTCGAAATCCCTAGAGCTATTTATTATATTTAGCGAACTCTTGACGTTTATTTACATTTTCATTTCATTTACATGCATTCTTAGTGGTAAAATACATGCGATGGAGAGTGCTTTCATATTCATCATTTCCGGAATATATTAAAGCCATGCATCAGCTCAGTTGGGCGCTGCGGTTCAACCACGGCTCGCCTCTGACCAATAACGAGCCATTTTATTGAGTTTCATCGGCTTACTTCCTTAGAAAATGTACTCTACTGAAGAAAACCTTCAACAATAAAGTATTTTGCCTCCTGCATGTTTGATTTTTGCTTTCTGTCTATAATCAATAATTGTGCACAAGAAACTAATTACAGGAAATAATATTACAAAGTATGTGTATAAAGCAATCTCAAGAGGAAACACGAGGGTATTTCGATTCTGTGAATAGCCTCGGAATCTTATCAAGAATTACATAAAGGGACACGCCAGCCAAAATCGTTAGAACTTGAATGAAGGCCTAACTACCCATAGAATCTATTATATTATCTACCACATTTTATACATCAATGTGCTGTTAGTAGCGGTGGTAGCGAAGCGGTAGAACGCCGGCTTCTCATCCGGGATGTTTTAGGTTCGAATCCCGGCATGTACAAACTTTACTTTGTTGTAACTTTGTTTCCTAAGTTACGTACATTCGTGAACTTATAGTAGCAATACTACTCGGTAGCTGTGAAGGAAAACATCGCGACGAAACCTGGTGTTCACAGACCTTAGCGGTGGGCACGCGTGGGGATTAAGCCCATACTCTCTCACCGCGAGGAGGCATGTGCCCTACAGTGGGACGTATATAGGCTGCATTACTATGTGCCATTCAAAACCTACTTAGAGGCTAAAAATACCACCCTTGCCGGGACTCGAACCCGCGACCTCAGGCTAACCATTTTTTGGCATTTTTAAAAATTGTCCTTAGCACGGGTTAGTGCATTAAAAAAAATATAATCATGTGCCATTAAGTTTATCAAAAATTAATAAACGGGGTTTTGAAACGAATATGTCTAGCGGATATGTGTGGAAGGACCGGTAAGGGACGTCTCATGCGGACTTACTGTTACCAAATAAGGGGATGTATTAGCGAAGGTAAAGGTACCCGAAACCAGCGTGAGTGCGTGCAACGACTAATGAATGTTGATGAAGTTAATGAAATCTGTCCGGATCGTAGCAAGTGTCAAACCGTGGGTTCTGTCTACCCTGCGGGATACAAGCGTGAGTTTATTTAACATAATGTTTATGTATAATGTAATAACTAAGTTTGTAGCGATTTGGCATCTCAGCTGTAAGTTACAAGTGTAAATAAACAAATGTGCGTGAGATTATGTAATTATATTCTTTTTTTAAGACAATTTCAAAAACCTATTTAGAGGCTAAACATTCCACCCAAGCCGGGGCTCGAACCCGCGACCTCTGGCTAACCGTGCTATCGCTCTCTCAACTGAGCTTATGGGCGAATATTCTCTGTATTAGTTGGGAGAGCGCTGGCACGGTTAGCCAGAGGTCGCGGGTTCCAGTCCCGGCATGGGTGGAATTTTTAGCATCTAAATAGGTTTTAAAAATGTATGTAATGTTTATGTAAGGCGTGAGTTTATGTAATGACATACATAAACACATCCTTGTATGCCGGGAGGTAAATATAGACCAGGAACTGGCGCTTGCTATATACGCTCCTGACTAAGCTCTTTCGTTTCATTACGACACAGGCTACGAGGGCACTTCAAATCTATCCTAGGAGGCAGAGTGGAGACACTTTATTAAGTGTATACAGCCAGAATGGAGAACTTACCTCAAACTAAGATTAGTGACATTTTTAAAAACATATTTAGAGGCTAAAAATTCCACCCATGCCGGGATTCGAACCCGCGACCTCTGGCTATCCGTGCCAGCGCTCTTCCAATTGAGCTAATAGGCGACTCACCGGCATCAGTGAAATTTCGAACCTCTTTACACTATTCTCTGTATTACGTACAATTGTCCTTAAAATAGTCAATAAAATTGTCCTTAGCACGGGTTAGTGCATTAAAAATAAAAATAGTATAATTAAAGTTACATTGTTTAAATATTATAGAATATTATAGAATAATAAAATATACTGAAAAAATAAAACCATTAAAATATTTTTTCAGGGTTGTCTTACCAAAATCCAAAAAAAGATTCTAATAATAAATAACTTATTCTAGTTAAAATCATTTTTACAAGTTAATTCAAATATTTACAAATGTTCCATCGTATAAGGCGTTACGAACCCCTTGTGACGTCAATCTTTGATCGAGCACTGTCGATCAAAGATTATTTGACGCTGTTTGGGACCACGTGACTAAGAATTAATGTTTTAAAAACCTATTCAGATGCTAAAAATTCCACCAATGCCGGAACTGGCTAACCGTCCCAGCGCTCTCCCAACTGTGCTAATGGACAAGTACCGGCATCAGCGAAATTTCGAACCTCATTACAATATTCTCTGTATTATTTACAGGCAGCGACATCTGGCTGAAGTAATTAAGAATTAATGGCATACATAATAAATTTTACTTTATTGTACACAAACATTTCACAGGACATTATATAAATAAAAAAAAAAATCGTAAAGAGAAAAAATTAGACCAATTAATCTTTTGTGACATGAAAACAATTTTTGCTCAAGTCTTGCATTATACAATACATACATAAGCCTTATTGAAAAATCTAAATCCGCATTGAGTTTTGGTTTGACTGTCGTTTCCTTCCTGTTTATCATTCTCTTTCTATGGACGACCCTTGTCACGCGTCGCTCGCAGGAGTCGCAGGTAAATGCCGAAACCTAGATAACTAAATTCCTAGGCGTGAGCCAACACGATCAATTAGGCAGACAGTGGAACAAGTTTTTTCCCACTAATGACCAGTTTGGAATGGTAAAACTTTCTGGTAGGTACCTACTTTGTTCTTTCTGCGTTCCCTAATTGCTCTTTCATTATAAATTGCTGCAACTTATTTTTACTACCTTAATAGTTCCCTTGTAACGAAATATCGCCAAGCAATGATTATAACCAACTTCATCTTTTTTAGGGTTCCGTATCGCAAAAGAATAAAACGGAACACTTATCGCTTTAGGATTTGGTTAAGCTTCGTTGTGATTGTAAGCCGTTAAGACCCATTATCTCGGGAACGCGTATAGGTATCGAGTTGAAAGTAAAATCATATGCTCTTGTCTAAAGTGCTTTGAAGATAAAAATATACAAACTTCTAAGTTAACGTAAAAAAAGATAAGGCCGTATTATGCCGCGAAAAAATGTAATTCGACACTCAAGGAAATAAAAATTTGTACAGCACTTTCCGTTGACCTGGAACTATGAAACTGGCAAGTAATATTGTCTTATACCACAGGAAAAAATGTGACAACTATTCAATTTTAATAAAACATCATATAAAAATTTGTCTTTTAACTTCGGGAAAAGCTTCGGATTCCTAAACTATTTATAATTTGAAAACCTATTTAGATGCTTAAAATTGTCCTTAGCACGGATTAGTGCATTGAAAATAAAAATAGTCTAATTATGTGGGTACAGCGATATCATTCCGATGTAAAAAACCTAACTGCAAAGTAGGTAGTCGGGGTTGTAAGTGATGCAATCGACTTCAGCCAGATGTCGCTGCCTGTACGTAATACAGAGAATAGTGTATAGAGGTTCGAAATTTCACTGATGCCGGTGAGTCGCCCATTAGCTCAGTTGGATAGAGCGCTAGCACGGATAGCCAGAGGTCGCGGGTTCGAATGCCGGCATGGGTGGAATTTTTAGCCTCTAAATAGGTTCATAAGTTAACGACTTATTTGAACAAATAGACATTTTGTCCTTAGCACGGGTTAGTGCATTAAAAATAAAAATAGTATATTTATAATTTGGTAAAAAAAATATATTTGGAAACTTCAGTGCGCAAGTCGAACTCGAACTAGTCCGAAATAATAAATAAAATACAAAAAAGTTTACTGTCATAAGTGTACAAAGATAGTGCCGAAACTAGAATACTCTGTATTATTGGTAACCAGCACCTATGACTTCGCAGTATATTGTAACACAAAGTCTCTATTTGTCTGCCGAGTAAGATACCGTCATTCCCGCCAGGAAGTGTATTTATTATAATGTTTTATACCATCGACACTCAAACAAAGAAAAAGCTGCCGATTACTTATAGAATAGACTGTATACTTGACGATACTACAATAGAGGAAGGAGTCTAACGTGTAGTCGATGAACAAAGAATAAGTTCTAAATGCAATTTTACTCTCTGTTTGAAAAGTGACATCCGACATATTGTCAGATATTGTTTTCTTACTTTCCACAGAACAATGAAACCAATTACTTTCACACTACTTAAAATTTTCCTCTAATGATACATTTGCACGATATTATTTACATCAACAAACTGTCAGATACAATCATTCGGTTTATTAGGTGCACTCTGAAAGATAAAAAAAAATATTTAAAAAAATAAAAGAACCCGACTGCAGTGATAAATCAACTGAAAGGGAAAAAATAAGATAACTTTATTTTCAAATGCTAATGTCGAATCAGAAGAGTTCATGCTGCTTTACTTGAGGGACCAAATAATATAACTTTATAAGCATTATTTGCTCAAACTGTTGCATTTATTATTTTATATAAAATGTTGCAGTCGGGACCCATTACTGTTTGTTTAAAGTCCTCTAATGGGTCCCGACTGCAACATTTTATATAAAATAATAAATGCAACAGTTTGAGCAAATAATGCTTATAAAGTTATATTATTTGGTCCCTCAAGTAAAGCAGCATGAACTCTTCTGATTCGACATTAGCATTTGAAAATAAAGTTATCTTATTTTTTCCCTTTCAGTTGATTTATCACTGCAGTCGGGTTCTTTTATTTTTTTAAATATTTTTTTTATTTTTGACCTTTTAGTGACTCAGTAAAACGATAAAATTTAAAGGTCCATCTGTTCTGCTTACATGCTTTAAATCGTTATATTATTTTATGTCCTAAATTAATTTTAGTTTATTGCTTTATTTTCTTTTGTTCGACAATGGATATGTCTCGGCAAATCATAAATATTTTTACTGATATACTTGTCTGATATAGTCATAGGTACCACCTGCCTGCATTAAAAATGTATATCGTACGATATTTTTTAGCTAGTATAATGAATATGGTCTAATGGTGTTAAACTATCTAGAATATTTGCAAAGGAAACGACAGATTTTTTTCTTTATTATCCTTACATAAATTGTCTGTTTTTTATGTAGCCTAAAAACGCTCCACTGCACCTAGTTATTTAATGTTAACGATTGTAGGTGGGGACTGGAATAGTCACGAATTATCTCTTCGACCTGAACGGCGCTCAGCTTTCGACATCTCCAGAGCAGAATTCTTCGTGCTTGCATTGCTGGGCCCAGTCTTCGGTCTCGCTAATTACTGCGAATAAGGACTTTTAAATGGGAACATAAATGGTCTGAGCCTTCAGCCGCGGCCTGTACAAAGGCGCGACAGGTTTCCTCCTAACAGCAACTTTAAGTAACTGTCGCGGCCTTCGGCCGCGCTAATAGTCTCTCCATTTGGCATCAGCGTAAATAGAGCTCAGCATTTGGAATCGCCGTGGGAGTATTCCTCTAGCCGCTTCACAGCCTTCGGCCGTGCCGCGACCTGTATTGAGCTCGGCCTTCAACCTCGTCGCGGCAAGTTTCCTCGCACCCGCATGATGGGGCTCGGCCTTCGGCCTGGCGTACTTATTTAGAGTTGTGGCATGGGCGTGGAGACATACAAAATCTTGGTTTTCTGAATGCCAAAATATTACCGGTATTAAAATGAAACTATAACAAATTCATCTTGAGGTGGCCCCCTAAAGCATTGAAAATTTTTACTGAATATTTAGGTGTAGATAAGCAATCTTTGGTCTCACAAGTGAACAGGAAACCTAACACAAAATCATAATCTTATTTTCGAAGGAAACGAGATAAAATTCGTTAAGATGAATAGAGCTACAATTTTTTAAAATTTCATGGGTCCTACGATACGAGGTCACGGAGGATCCGTCTTCGGTTACCAGTGAGAGCGTTCAAATATTTTTTATCATTTATTGTTTCTTCTTTGAACCCAGCTTGTCTGACTATGACCGCACAGGGGAAAAGGAGTTACATGCTACACTTTATATATTTTGTTCAGTTAGTTTTGGTCTAAGTGTCAGTAGGAAATTAATATCAGTGTTAAGAAATTAATTATTTTTTCTCAAACATGCTCGGAAATGTTTGTGTTATTACCATGAAATAAAGCCACAAAGTTTCTCTTTTATGGCTCCCGCCTCACTTTACTGGCCTAAGCCAGTAAAGTAAGTATGAAAATCCATTACCGTCCGCTGCTCTAACTTTTTAAATTTACTTACTAAAATTAAACTGACCAAGGAAAAATTACATACAGCCAACCACCTACTAAGTTATGTAAGCATACTTAGATTAACAAAAAAAACAATCCATGGTATTGGTTTTTGTGCGGTTAAACATGGTGCTCAAATATGTTAGTGTATTTAAAAAAATAAAAAAGGCGGCAAACTAAACTATTATTTCTTATCGTTATCAACCCTTGTATGTCCCCACTGCTGGGGCACATACTCCACCACGGGGGCCAAGTCCGGGTTGGTGGAGGATTGTAAGACAGTGGCGGGCCTTACTGTCAGAAGTCATCAAGCCGCCCATAAGGCCTCTGACATGGCTTAACGACTGCCATTATATGACAGCCGGCACCAACGGCTTAACGTGCCTTGCGAAGCACGGAAGCGCTCGAAAAAATGCCACTAGCGGTAGTCACGGGACGCTCACCCATCCTGTACCTGACCGCGCCTGTTGTTGCTTAACCAAGTGATTGATTCCAATCACTCGGTTCGCCTAGGCCACGAGCGCTTCTCGTGGCCTAGGCGAACCGAGTGATTGATCTCATTATTTCTTAATTACCTACTAATTATTTTAATATTTATATTTCCTCGCATTGTTTGAGAAAAGCATTATACAATCCTCGGCCGGAACACGGATTGCAGGACTCGTTCTAGACGGCTTCGTCTACGACTCGGCCGTCTATCCCAAACTCGTCCAGCAATCCCTTACTTCTCGGCCTCTGCAGTAATGTATTATTATTATTACCCCCTATGAGGTTGATATTTCTTAAATTAATGAGATAAATGGCGTAGAAAGAAATAAACACTTTATAGGCATTATTTCTTTCAGCACTTATACCGTTTCTATAGACGGTTTGTTTACATGTAGAGCAAAGCTGATATTATGTAAATTTATAAATGTACTAGAATAAATATATGCCAGCGCCATCTAGTGGCTAAAAGTGGTACTGTAGGACAGGGTTTCAGCAGACAAGAAGAGCAACGTTGTTTCAGCACGACAGCACGTACTTAGGGTTCTATTTATTGAAGCAATATGAAACTTACTAAGGATTACGGATTAGAGATACAGTTATGTACTACTCGCACCACAGCGCAAATCGAGGTATATTACCTACGTCACTAGTCGTGCCAATTATTAGTGGACAGTCAGTATTGGTCGAAGTGATTCGCAAGCGCTCAAATACTATCCAATTTTGTTTAATATTATGTAGGGCCTTCGTACAAAACCATACCGCAATTTAGAACACAAACAGCGCCATCTGTGGTTGGGTAGAGGAACTAATGCTACAGTACTTTAATTACTTAGAAGTGAATATTATTTGTGTTGCGTTTGTTCTCTATTAATGCTGATTTAATGTAATCAACGACACCCGCAAAAATCTCTTTTAAATACTTTGCACGTGTTAGGCGTAGTTAAACAAAATTATATTTTTTAATTAAATGAATGATCTAGAAGGATCAAACCACTTTATAGGAATTATTTCTTTCCGCATTTGTACCGATTCTATAAATGGTTTGTTTACATGTAGACCAAAGCCGAAATTATGTATACACATGTATTAGAATAAATAAAATATAGCAGCGCCATCAAGTGGCTAAAAGTGGTACTTTAATTGCTTAGAAGTAAATTTTATTTTATGTTCCGTTGGTTCTCTATTAATGCTGATTTTATTTAACCTACGTCATCCGCAAAATTCTGTTTTAAATATTTCACACCTGTTAGGGGTAGTTCAATAAAATTATTGGTATTCGAATTCAATAAACTAAATATAACAGCGCCATCTAGTGGCTCCTAGCTGTACTTTAACGCAGCTTCTTAACGAATTTTATTTTTCGTCACGGTTCTGATCGCATAATTATGATTTTATATAGCCTATGACACCCGCGCAAGGATGCCGAATCGAATGACACCTTGTTTAACAAAATCTGACTATTGGTTAAGGAGTTATGAGGGAACATAGAATCGGACATACTTACATACATACATACATACATACATACATACGCACTAAACACATTACCCTCCTTTTGGGCTTCGCTGCAGTCGGGTAAAAAGTAAGGAATACATTTCCAAAGTTGGAAACCATTATATTCTAGGGTCTCGGTAACTCTTACGTGCGGTATAAAAATGGCTATAGGAGGTTCTCCCTGACTGTACAAATATGAGGTGTAAGTTTCGCTCAGATCGCAGTAACCTCGAAACGAGTAAACTTGGTGAATATATTCTCTCAGAGTCTCTTATGCATAGTTTGTAAAAAATCCTCTCGCGAACGCGCGAACATAAAATTCGGAGCGGTCCCTGAGGGCTCGGAATATTTAGGTCTCGGGACCGTGTTATGTGTATGGTAGAATGTGGTATATGTGTCTGCAATACAGTGGTACGCGTTAGAAATCTTTGTCTTTGCCTTAGTTTTTTTTAATACTTTCTCTATTATTTTTCCGAGCGCATCCGTCCTTCCTATGTACGAATGATTTTGTTTTCTGAGTTACGTATATTTGTAGCAGCAATACCACTCACCGACCGAAAACATCGTAAGGAAACCCTCGTGTCTGAGGTAGTCACATACCTAAGTGCTTGCTACCTACATTAGGAAATCTTTGATCTAACTGGTGGTGTATTTAGCGGTGATCTCAGTTTTGCCGGATATAATGCATCTAGACAGCTATTAGTTTGTGATGACGATGACCTTTCGATGTAGTATTTTTATATAACTACTTTTAATCATCGACATTCGATTATGTACAATCAAAACCAGTTTAAAAGTGCTTTAGCGACTAGAGACGTAGACGGTCTGAAATAGAGATGAACGTCACGACCCAGGATATAACGCTAAATCAAAGTCCGTTTCGACAGCACACCTCTTCGTTGCAAACCAACCCTTAAGCTCAGATTGTCTAGGTCGAATTTTACCCAGAGAAAGTCCTCAACTCCGGTCACGTAGGGCGTCGTGGGTAGAACAATGCGTGCGCGCATAGTGTTTTCTTGTTACTTGTGCATATGAGTGTACTAGTACCTTTTCCTAGGGTCGTTCACATCCGAACACCCGTCGCTAATAACCATGTAAACAAGAACAACACAAAAGGCACTTAAATTCATACAAATAGATCCCGTGAAATGGACTACTTATGATATGACCGCCAAGCTTGCGACGCAGAGGTTGGTCAGGATCTCCTCTCTATACGCAGTACTTCATACTCTAAGCTTAAAATGGTATGAGTATGACCTAATAAAGCATGCACATTACATCGCTATGTAAACTGTAATTGAATTCTTTTATCGAATACTTATTTGGCTCTACGTCAGATAATGTCATCGGCATTTCATCATCACCATATTTTAGGAACGAACTAAAGACACAACTAAGAAAACTTTCTGTATAAAGGAGACCATTCAAATTGGGCCAAAAACTCAATGTGCCGGCCAACGAAAAAAAACATTTCCAAACTGTTATATACGCACATTGTCCAGAACATTTGATACTATGTCACCAAAACAGTGAAGCCTATAGTTTAGCTACTGTCAGACATTGAAAATCTTATATTCCCATACATTGGACCAAAAATTATTGTAACATGTTTATGTATTAGGGTTTGTGTAGGGAGTCTTCCTCAACACTTTTACAAGATAAAAAAGAAAAAAGATAAAAATAATTTATTGCTAATATTATAGAGTTACATGCATGTTAGATTATGCTGCAAAATCTAGAAAACGGCATGAAGGTACTATAATATTGTATTGTTTATTAAAGTAAACTAACAACTATTGCTACTAGACGGAGTGTAAATCATCTATCATAAATGTATAAGGCATGTATTGCTTTTAACGTCTGTTCTGCATTATTAAAAATGTATAGAAAAATCTGACTTTTAACGTCTACTAGTACTTACGGTGTTCATTTTACGATATAGGTTTCTTAGTATGAAATTAACAAATCAATGTGGCCCATCGTTGAGAATAGTTTTTTTTTCGCTGGCCGGCACTTTCATGTTTGGGCCCAACTTAGTATGAAGCTCCTTTAGTTTTCCTCATTTAGTCTCCTTTAGTTTTGATCTTTTCAAAGAAAGTGCAACCTCATTTGAACACGACTCTTTGGTTTTTCGAATATTCGAAGTATGAACTCGGTAACCCTGCTCTCACGTGAGGAAAACTTACTTTCAATGAGCTACATCTCAAAGTTTAGCATACAGTTATTGCGGGGTAGTCCTCTTGCACATAGTTTCTAACAATAATAACTTCCACACTACACAATCACTTATCCTGGTCCCAAACTAGGATACCCCGCGCTGTGATAACCAGACAAAAACTCACAATAGACCCAGACTGAGGCCATTTGTATAAACAGCTGTCAGTTTATATTTGTACGCTCTTTAACCAACTGACAGCCATTAATAGTAGATTAACAGATTGATTGTGTACGAGAAACGGGAGGTAGAGCATTAATACTGTTCAAAGTTCCCGGGTCGGTAAAGAAGAGCCATTAACAAGATAGAAAAGATCAGAATCACGTTAGCCATTCAAACGTGGTGAGCTAGACAAGACGCATTATAGAGCGGACGGCTAGTAAATTGAATCCTTTTGTCCGGCGAGTCGATAACATTGATTGTCTACAGCGTAGTAGGTTTGCCGTGATGGAGGCTTATAAAAAGAGTAGAAATCTATAGTTCTGTGGTCACCAAACTAAGTCCTCTGTATCGTGGTGATCTTTGTTTTTATATTAATCAGTGGGACGTTTTATATTATGCATTAATTGATTTTCTTTCAACTTCAATGCCACAGTTTAGTTATGTAAAAAACCAAACTTATTAAATTCCAAACCGATCGCCAGTTTATTAGCATCGATAGTCAGAAATTAGCAATTGAAGAGGAGCAAATTCCAAATAGTATAAAACTGACTAAGATTTCATGGTTACAAAATCGTAAGTTATTATATATTGTTGCTTTTAATTAATTTGAAAACCTATTTAGAGGCTAAAAAGTTATTTTGACAAGTGTATAAGATAATATTTTGGTTTATGTATTTGATTATAAATATACAGAGTTTAGATAGACAATAACACTCGCTCTGGGATCTACCCGACTAGTAACATACGAAGCTCACTTGTGGCCATGACGCCTATAAGTACCGACATGATGTATGACTTTAGAAAGTTCCTATCAATCATTCGTAATACAGTGACAATGAAACAATGGATTATTTTAGATTCCTTTGGGTCGTTAAAGAGCATTGTCCTTTTGGTCCGGAAACCAGATGGAAGAACATCGGAAACTCAAGAAAGTTTTATACGGCGCTCAATGAAGACTAAAAAATGGTTTTTATATGGAAAAATAATTAATTATTTGGACT
This sequence comes from Yponomeuta sedellus, assembly GCA_934045075.1. Taxonomy (NCBI): domain Eukaryota; kingdom Metazoa; phylum Arthropoda; class Insecta; order Lepidoptera; family Yponomeutidae; genus Yponomeuta; species Yponomeuta sedellus. Next base: position 8,606,400 of record OW203727.1, on the reverse strand, counting down.
GTAGTGCTTATTCCTACCTTACGAACTGTGCACAGATTACAAAAGATGCAAAATAATGTACCGCAAAAGAAAGACTCTAATATCGTATTCGTGTTGATCGTTTGAAAATTAATATTCTAGACTAATTAATATTTAAAAATCTATCTAGAGGCTAAAAATTCCACCCATGCCGGGACTCGAACCCGCGACCTCTGGTTAACCGTGCCAGCGCTCTCCCAACTGAGCCAATGGGCGACTACCGGCATCAGTGAAATTTCGAACCTCTTTAGAATACTCTCTTTATTACTATTATTATATTACTATTGCATTTTATAATTTATTTTACATTCACATGTTACTTAAATACCCTTAAACACTTAAAATTAAAACAAAGTACCGTTGGCTGCCTATTATATCAACTTTCCACCAATACTGTATTGGAAACCCTCAGCCCTCATGTGAAATGTCGTTGTCTTTGTAACAAATAAATATGTTAGCGAGTCTAAAAGTAGCGTAGCTTCAAACTGACAGACGGATAGGCCCGCCTGTATTAAGCTTAAAGTTCTACAAAAAATATATATGAAAAAATGTTGGATCTATAAACGTAGTTTTAGTTATATATTCAACGGGTCTTATCACGAATGATACGTCGGGAATTAAGATAATTACGTTTCACCTAATAAATAATTTTGTTTAGACCTGTTTAATAATAATATATACTATGTTGAGATTGAGAAATACTAAAAGCAGGCTTTCAAATACATTTGTTATCAATAAGGAAGGTTATAGTTTATGTCCTATTCTATCTATTCCCCCTACTATATATTTTCCCGCAGTAAAACGTAGCCTATATGTTAATCCAGGGTGTCAGCTAACTCCATACCAAAATTTTATTAAAATCGCTCCAGCCGTTCAGACGTGAAGACATACGCAATCAAAAACTTGCGCCTCTTTAATATTAGTGTGATGACTAATGTGATGTGATGTATAGGATGATGGGGTTTAGGACGATAAGCTATGCAATATGCTTATATCGTATATGGCTGCTACTGCTGCTAATACGGTAAGCTGCGATTGCTCCACTTGCCCACGTTCGTGTATCGGATCTAAGCTGCGTGGTCAAACATTGACTCCAGTTGGAGCGCTTTTTCGTGGCTCGGACCGTTCGGTATCACGAAATTATTTATGATATTGACATTGTGTACGATTGTCGTGTAGTAAGTTAAGCAACTTTCTACTCGTAGCAAACAGGGGTAACTTCGTAACAGGATAAATTGGTAAGCTGTATAGCTACTCAGTGTGTTGTTAGAATTGTTGTCACCCCTAGTGACATAGGTAGACATAGGTTGACCCTGAGTAGGCCGTCAGTTTTGTGTTTGTCTTTGAAATAATTCGTTTTTTTAGTGAGTACAAAGAACATTTGTTATAAAACATTCAAACTGAAAAAACTGCTTCTTGGTCGCGGATCCGAACAATCAATGTTGAGGTGCAAGCCACATAGGATGTGGCGCGAGCGGGGACATGACATGGTCGTTTTCCATTCTATTCAAATTTCCTTCTAAACCTGAGTAGAAATGTCAACGCGTCATGAAGATAAGACATAAAGAAAGAAAACATTTATTTAAGTTGCCACAAATGCACACACATAAAAAATAACATAATTATGAGAAAGATCAACATACAAAATGATCATAACAATGACTACTTATCTATTCGTACTTTATATCTTTATTATGGTTTGAGGTTAAAAATGAGATCCTTGAGAAGTATGTGTAGTGTTACTTTGAATGACAGGATACGCAATAGTCTGATTAACGTTGTGGACTGAAAGAGGATGTAGTGATTAGAATTGAGAAAGGAATGTTACATTGGTTTGAACATGTGGAGAGGATGAAGGAAGAAAGATTGACGAAACAAATATATATTGCGAATGTGAGTGAAAGGGCCCGTAAGGGACGTCTCAGGCGGACATACATCGACCAAATAGGAATTAGCAAAGGGGAAGATAAAAAGTACTCGGTACCGGCGTGCGTGCATGCAACGACTTGTTGATGAAGCGAAAGTGATCTATCAGGATTGTGGCAAGTGGCAGTCCCTGGTCTCTGCCTACCCCTCTGGGATAGTATGTATGTAGGTATGTATGAAATGTAAATGGAAAGGAAAAGCCCCATGCCGTGTCCGTAGCCGCGCCAGATCCCATGTAGAGTGCGCCTTAACATGATTGAAAGAATTCAAAGACACGTTTTAAAAAAAAACTTTGTATGTGTATATGTTTTTATTTCAACAGTAGCGTTAATAAATCTCTGCAGCAGTTACTCAACCTACTACTTGTTCAATAAAATATTATATGCTTCAGGCAAGAGTTACTTTTGTATCATTATTCTGTTTTATTTCACCGACGAGTAATTAGCTCCACTACGTGTCCCATTCATATTTAAATGAGTTTTATTCACTTTGTTTTCGCAAACATAGTATCATCAATGAGGAGAATATTTAATTACTAGACTGATCAAACAGTGGGCATTTCGATGTAGCTCAGTATGGGAACATTTTACTTCCAAGGTCCCTTAAGAGCAATTGGTAGTGTGTAGTAGTTTCAATTTAGTTCACAAACAACATTCCGGATCGCAATGACAGTTTACATATTGATATGAACCCTTTGTATGTCTTCACTGCTGGGGCACGGGTCTCTTCCTACATCAAAGGAAGGTTATGCCATCCTCCACCAAGGAGGCCAAGTCCGGGTTGGTGGAGTGCTTACCTACATTAGAGGACACAAATCAGGATTTGCTCGTGCTTACAACGAATAATAGAAAAAATTAGAGCCTCCTAAGACTTTACATAGCAACTATCCACAAAGCCATTATTTTCTTTTTGATAAGTCTAAATGTAATTCGGCATGTCGTTGGTAAATAAAAACCAAACTCCGTTAGTATGGGAATCGTCTGGCGAGACGCCCACTTAAGCTAAATTGCCTAGAGGGTATATTCGTTAATTAATATTTGCCCCTGGTTTCCCATTAATAGTTTTTTATCAACTGATGACGATTTTTTTGTCTAATCTCTTTTTTGTGTTTGGCTAGCAGATTTTTAGGTGCACGCTGTAGCGACAAAGTTCTATACAAACGTTGTTTGGTTTTACCTCTCAAAAGTACGAGCCGGACTGAAATTAAACTTCTTAAATATTAGACAGACACTATCTATTCATAATTTTAAGTTAAACTTCAATTCAATAAATTAGATAGTTATTACAGGTAATAATCGCATTTATATATGAATTCATTCGGTAATTAATAATAATTAATATAAAACATCAGACAATTATCGGTCAGTTAAACATTGTCATACAATCAGAAGACTTACAGCCAGCCACCGTAATTATAAACCGTTTGCTGGACAAGCCACATTTCAGCTTCATTTTGAAACACTGCAAAGACGTGGAACTTATCTCAATGGGTAGACGGTTGTACACTTTTGGTCCCATAACATGAGTTAGCTTACTAGACCTGGTTTGTTTGCGGGTAACAGATGATAACTTGTCTGTATTGCGAGTGCTGTACGAATGGCGGTCGCCAAGTCTTGTATATTCTACTATGCGTTCGCTCCTAATATAATATTACATTGGTATAATCGATGTGGGAGAATGCAGCGTTAAAATATAATCAGAAAAAACACTCGATAATATTTTCTTTTTTACGTCATAAATCATTAGTTTGCGAAAAGCTCGCCAATTCTGCTTTTGCTGCTTACATGTGCTTTGGTTGAAACGTCGAATGGAAGTTCCGTAATGTTTTATTACATAAAGTATGCATTTTACAACGACCCTTATTTTATAGTTTCATTCCGTTCAAAGCACAAAGGCTGTACAAATGTCACTCTTTTATTATGGGCCGTCCTTGTAGAGATTCGAACCTTATTGGCTCGTTAACGTTTTCATTGTCAGTTGCCATGGTACCCCTCAAGGACAGAGGTGCCACAAGTTTATAAATCCCTGAATTGTTATGAAAATCATATATACTCTAGCTGACCCGGTAAACATTATTCTGCCATATTAATTAGCCTACGACCTATTCTCAGACCTACCAAATAAACACAAAAAAAATCACAACAATCAGTGAAGCCGTTTCGGAGGAGTTCGATAACAAACACTGGGACATGAGATTTTTATATATTAGATTTACCTACCTATTCCTGTGCAATGACGGTTGCATTTTTCAAAATTATTTTTGGTAACAGCTGGATGAGGATAGGTAAAAGGAGAAGAAGAGGTAAAATTCACTTACCATAAGCCTGTGAGCCTATGGTAAGTGAATGCTACGTACTCGGTAGTGTCGATAGTTTAATAATCATCATAAGAGGTATTTCTCATTAGGCCTTCTTTTAGAGAGAGTTTATGCAGGTACTTTACAGCAGGAATAGACAAAGATGAGACTAGGTTAGTCAAACTCTAAGAAAAGTAGTCAATAGCTGGCAAATTAATGATTTTTGGCGGGGTATAATGTTATTTGGTGGTTTTTTCCTAAATCATATCCAATTTTTAAAAATTACGTATTCTTACGAGAAATGGCTGACATAATAGCATTAATTTGTAAAAGCGTGAAGGATTTCCTTTCATGAACATGAAAGACTTCCAGTAAATTGTAAATATCCTCTCTGTTTCAGACAGATTTCGTGCTCATTAAATCCAACTCTGTCCGCTAAAGTTGGGTTATGAAATAGTAGCATTTACAGCAGGAAACATCTGAAAAGAACTCTCTCAACTTTGCCCTGCCGGCATCACGTGCAAAAACGGTCCTTAATTACTCATTCTAAATTAACAGTTGTTGTATAAAAGTGGAATATCCTTAGCAAATCCTTGGCAATTTCTTGCCATCGTGATTAAATGACAACAATATAAATGAGGGTAGTCGGAGGCAATTACGGTGGGGTCGGACGAGGCATCAATCACTGGACACAGATAGCTTGGAAACTTGCAGATTTATGTTACTTACACTCTGCTTTTGTGTCTGGAAACTTTGTGAGATCTCAGAGTGATTTAAAAGCTCGACAGAAGACCTTTAGAAAAACTGCCTATTAGGGAAAGAAGGCTCTATGAATTGCGTGAGCTATCTGCACAACACATAGGGTGTGGGCAAGCCGTAGCCTTTATAATGTCATTGACTATGTATTAAAACTACTGAATGTAGTTTTGATATTTTAGCGTCTCCATCGAACGCTCAGCAAACGATGAAATAAAATAAACGACTTTTTTCCCAATATTATGAAAAAATTAACAACCTGTACCTACCTGCAGTGTTAGCTCCAAAATGCGCGTTTTCTGAAACAGCCCAAACAGTTTTTAAATCTGACGTATCAACATTAGTTTTCCAAAACACCAAAAATATAACTTTTGAATTTCGTCCATCTACCCACTTTTGTTTGTGTGCCCACATAGCTAATTTGATAACACGCCCTTAAACAAATAAGCAGGGTTTATTTTGTTATCCGATTACTAGGGTTACTTAGTTGAGCATTACTCTTCCAATTTAGTTCTTACGCGGGATGAGATACTGATACGGCGTATAATCGTAGCCCCTTGGCAACTGCGTAGAAAAACATAGAAGTTACATTGAATAGAAAGCGCAAATTTCCATTATTATTCCTACCTATTATATTTTATGAACACCTGTCTACTTTCCCTCTTCATCTTTTTGTTCTGCATATTCAGAGATGGTCTGGACAAGATTGCTTTTAGTGATAAGACCGCTAATAATATACGGCAAAACTTAGATATATTTTTTTTGTATATACATAACTGTGAGTAGCCGAAACATCTCAAAAAAAGCTAGATTGGCTATTCGTAATGGTGTGCTGGTCCCAACACTTCTGTATGGTAGCGAGACTTGGGTTTGGCAAAATAATCAAGAAAGTAGCATTAATGGAGTAGAAATGATGTCCTTGAGAAGTATTATGTGTACTCGTAGTGTTACATTGAATGACAGGGTACGCAATAGTCTAATAAGAGAACGTTCTGGACTGAATGAGGATGTAGTGACTAGAATTGAGAAACGAATGTTGCGTTGGTTCAGACATGTGGAGAAAATGAAGGAAGAAAGGTTGACGAAACAAATATATATTGCAAATGTGAGTGGAAGGGCCCGTGAGAGTCGTCCCAGGCGGACATAATTCGACCGAAAAGGGGATGGATTAGCAAGTGGCAATCCCTGGTCTCTGTCTACCCTTCTGGGATACAGGCATGAGATTATGATATTTTGTTATGTTACATACATAACATAAAAAAACAGATTGTAAAATAACTTCGCTATGATTCCTAAATGTTTTTTTATTATTATTATAAATTATACATTATAAAAAACATCATAGGTATGCACTATGGTGTTCTTTATAATGTTGTTTTTAATAGGTCCCTTCATCATTTTCTTTCCATCGCACTCGTGTCTCGTGCGTCAAAAAGTAAATAGTCCGCGAGGGTATTCGGGTATTCGATCGAATATCTTCGTAGAGCGAGCAACCTCATACATACACTTTAAGGCCGCTCTACACTTAACACATGTATTCCTACAAAGAAGCGTGAACGACCTATATAATGGTTTTCGCTATTCGATGGATAGGAGGAGTCTCAGGTGTTTTGCCTGGTTTAGCGTTCCTAGCTGTAGTAGCCAAGCCTCACATTCGAAAGGACGTGGGTTTGAATCTAGGCATACACCAATGACTTAGTTTTCTAAGGGCCGGTTTCTGAGTTAGAATTTTACCAAATAGATACTCAAGTAATGTTCTGTCACACTCTTAGCTGACAAATTCGTAGAGACAGCACTACAGTTAAGTATTTACTTAGCAAAATTCTAAATTCAGAAACCGGTCGTAGGTTATGTAAATATTTGTGAAATGATAGCAGCAATACCGCTCGTTAACCGTGAAGGAGAACATCGTGAGGAAACCTAAGGTCTGGGGTGTCTACTCAAGCGTTTTAAATTACATAGCGCTTGAAATTGCCAATCCGTGGTGGGCACGCGTGGCATGGGGCTAAGGAGATCTGTGTAATATGTCCATGAATATTTATTTATTTTATTTTATTAATAATGACTCCCATACTCTCACACTGAGAGAAGTCCTGTGCCAATAGTGAGACATAAGTAAGCTATATGAGCTACATAAAAAACCGGGTTATCTAGGACGGTAACCTCCTCAGTCCTGACCTTGGCAATAATAATAGGTTTCTATTGAATAATATGGACGACGATTTTCTGGTTGTTATTGCATTGTTAATGTATCGCGTTAAAAGAAAATGCGTAACGAGTTGCGTTCGGAACGGCTTTTTAATGTATGGCATTCCGAACGCATAGGCTGATGGGGGAAAATTTTGGTAGGAAAACTACCGTCTGTGGTAGGTTCATAGATTTATATTAATTTACTGCGTTCGGAATTCCGAATCGAAATTCTGTAATCTGTCTGTAATTAATTCCGAATGAATGTGGCCGACTTCAATATATTAATGAATGAAAGAACGAACAAACGAAAGAACAAATTAATAAAATTATATTCCATAGTTCGGTACGGCGAGTTCTCGTCGTGAATTCGCCTTGAGTGTGAGCGAACCCTACACCCTTTATGTTTGCTTTCGTATCAGGGCGGCCCGGGGCCGTCCGATCTTGTATTTCTTTGTGACGTCCCTAGGGACGAGGGCTCTCGCGGGTAATAGAATTTTGGGCCAATAAAATGTTGCTAATCGACGGAAGATCCCGATATTCGAGGCACTTCACTCAGCTGGGTAAACATTTTAGCGGCACACTCGATAATAAAAAACAATTTTCTAATAAAAAATAATACGACTGTTATAATTCGCCACCGATTGGTTGCCAGAAGACGGACGTTGACGTCGAGAGCGGACATCTTCCAGTTTAGTTAGGTTGTAGCATCTTGTAGCTAGCATTGGTAGCTTCTATCAGATCATGAACTGTCATGATTCATCTAACTGTCGAATTTCGTACGCCTCAGAGGCCGAATTATGCCAAATGCTGTCGGAATCCTAACTCTTCCCATAGCAACAAGCAGTGTGCTCGTAATATGATGCACGACCGAAAACTGCTAAGGCGTCCTTTACCCAACAGTATGACACAAACATAGGCCCTACGTAAAAGAACCCTTTAGCCGAGGGTTTTTTTACAGCACAATATTTCTGAAACGATTGGCAGAGATTTGTAGTGTAATAAAAAGAAGTCCATTGTCATATATCTGTTTTATTGATTCTGGAAGTTTGTTTAGGACTGTCCAGTTCCATGAGGAAGAGTCGTAATTGCTCGGTAGGTCACCGTGTAGGTACACTTTGTCCCAATTCTGAGTGCCCTCGTAGAAAATTTGAATCATTACATTTATCCGGCCTCCTCCTACTTCCTTGCTTTTATTATTTTTGTTACTTTTAAAAAAGTTTTACCACATAAAGCAATAAACATTAACTTTGGCTACACAAAATTTTATTAAATGTAACTTAATTAATAAATTAAATATGTAAGGAACTTAATTTAGACAAATTTTATTTTTTTAATGAAAATGTTTGTTTCTAAAGACGTAATCGTAGTTATGCAGTCCTGTCTATAAGTGGAAAATCCTTGTCATCAACCCTTGTATGTCCCCACTTTTAGTGCACGGGCCTCTTCCTGAATTGCAGGAAGGTTAGGCCATACTCCACCACGAGGGCCAAGTCCGGATTGGCGGAGGATTGTAAGACAGTGGCAGGCCTTACTGTCAGAAGTTATCAAGCCGCCCATAAGGCCTTAGACATGGCTTAACGACTGCCATTATACATAGGCTGCTACTTATATATGCGGAATCTAGGATTCCAATAATTTTTAACGCAATGTCTGACCTGCATGGTCAAATTCGTTCTTTTTATAAATACTGGTAGCTAATATTTTTTTCTTATATACGTTAGTGTTTTGTTTTAGTTGGGTTTAAAATGTCATATCGCTGAAAAAATGGAACTCGAAATATTTGTGCTATGATTTATTACGATTTTCGACGTGGTTTAACGCAACAACAGTGCGTAGATCAATTAACTTCGACTTTTGGTGGTGAAACTCCATCAAAAACGACTGTGTATCACTGGTTTAGTGGGTTTAATCCCGGGCGCAGTAAGCTTACGGACGAAGTTAAAGAAGGTCGCCCGAAATCGGTGGTTGTACCACAAAATATTGAAGCTGTGCGAAAACTAATAATGCAAGACCGCCATGTTACGTATCGCGATATAGAGGCTATTCTGGGCATATGTATGACGAGCATTCATAGGATATTACATGAACAATTTGTCTGTAAAAAAATTTGTTCGCGTTGGATCCCGCACAACTTAACTCAGGATCAAAAAGATGCTCGCGTCGAATGGTGCAAGAAAACCATAAAAAAAATTCAACGGAGGCGACTCAAAATCTGTTTATAATATCTACACAGGTGACGAATCCTGGATCTACGCGTACGATCCCGAAACTAAACAACGATCAACAGTTTGGGTGTTTCAAAATGAGCCGAACCCTACGAAAGTGGCTCGTGCAAAAAGCACTGTAAAGCAAATGGTGGCCTGTTTTTTGGTATTAATGGCCATTTGGCCATGTGGCTACAATACCGCTGGAGAATCTCAGAACGGTTAATTCGGAGTGGTACACGACCATTTGTTTGCCGGAAGTATTTGAAGAAATACGCCAAAACAACCAGCGACGCAGAATCATACTTCACCATGACAATGCCAGTTGTCATACATCTCAGGATACAACTACATTTTTGGATGGTCAAAAAATAGAATTGATGGGTCATCCACCGTACAGCCCTGATTTGGCTCCCAATGATTTCTATTTATTCCCAAATGTAAAGAATAAATTACATGGTCAACGATTTTCGACCCGTGAAGATGCCGTAGATGCGTTCAAACAGCACGTTTTGGAGATACCTCAATCAGAGTGAAAAAAGTGTTTTACAAATTGGTTTCATCACATGCAAAAGTGCATCGATCATAGTGGAGAATACTTTGAAAAACAATAAAAGCATATTTAGCCATATACATTTGTTTATTTTTTCTATTCCGTATGCATAAGTAGCAGCCCTCGTATAACAGCCGGCACCAACGGCTTAACGTGCCTTGCAAAGCACGGAAGCGCTCGGAAAAATGCCACTAGCGGTAGTCACGGGACGGTCACCCATCCTGTACCCAACCGCGCCTGTTCTTGCTTAACTCAAGTGATTGATTCCAATCACTCGGTTCGCCTAGGCCATGAGCGCTTCAATCGAAAATCCTCGCTGCATCTTTATCTAACATAATCTTTATCTAATTTCACCTAGAAACCACCGGTGTGCCGTTTCAAATAATAATTATAGTTTGTAATGCACCCAATTTACAGTTTTTTTTTTACCTTACGTCAGCAAAAGTGTACAGAGGTGAGTTAATTGTTATTTTAAGTAAAGTTCTGACAAAACATAGTACGATATTAAAAAAAATCTCGGTTTTCACAAAGCGGAATATTTTATTTACAAAAGAAATCGGCTAAGTGTGTGTCGGACCACGCGCAGTGTAGGGTTGCGTAGAAAAAAAGTTTCAACTGCTTTCAGAACGTTCAGCCTCAGTACATAATCCATTGAAAATATGTATTTTCAATGGATTATGTACTGAGTTTTCCTTTCACAAATTGGTCGCCCAGTACTCTGTAACTTGATGAGCATACTAGCCGTGATAGTTTTCCTTTAAAATTAATTATAATTTCTACTGCCCTAAATTTTCTCCATCGATCGATATCAACAATTATATGTCCCCACTGCTGGGGCTCGAGTTTCTTTCTGCATCGCACAGGAAGGCTAGGCCATATTCACCACAAGGGCCAAGTCCGGGTTGGTGGAGGCTTGTAAGACAGTGGCGGGCCTTACTTTCAGAAGTTATCTAGCCGGCCATAAGGCCTCTGACATTGCTTAACGACTGCCATTACATGACAGCTGGCACCAACGGCTTAACGTGCCTTGCGAAGCACGAAAGCGCTCGGGCAAATGTAACTAGTGGTAGTCACGGGACAGTCACCCGATCGCGCCTGTTGTTGTCTCTTTTGAATGGACGAACGGATAGATAGACAGACATCAGCCGTCAAATACAAATATAAAGGAACACACTTCCCTTTATGGAATACTGAATTCACACAGACTGTAGCAGGCGAACCCAGCTTCAGTCAATAAATCTTTTAGAAAAAGATAAATAAGAGATACGAGAACGTTATATTCTGTACAGCTTACGAATTTATAAATAGATTATTTGTCTTTTGCACAACGTTTCGTGTTGATTTTGTTAAAGATACACAAACGAGAATGGAAATGGGTATGATCCGCTTACGTGTGCAGGTTTTGTCTGATATTTCATTAATTACTGTTAAGCAAACAGTTAATTTACAGAAGTGACTGGTATAGGATATTGCACAATTGTTGCATTGATATAGGATCCAATTCAGAATTTACAATTTGAAACACAAACCGGAAACATTATCAAATCGATATTGCCTACGTATTGGACTCAGTTTGGACTATTTTTGTACATTTTTATTCCAAAGCGATAGATCTGGCCTAAAATGGAGAGTTATGTTTAAATTTATAGATCGTTAATTAAGTTGCAGTTTCGACGCTACAGTGAATGGAAAAATGTACCGAATAATTAATTTAGTTTAATATTTATATAAGTAATTATATCTTTATAGTTATTCGTCATTGTACTCTGGAATTAACCTAAGTAATTACAATTTATATTAAATTTAGCAAGAGAATGTTTTCAGGTTAATTACTACTACTGTGAAGGAAAACATCGCGTGGAAACCTAAGTGTCTGAGGTGTTCACATCACATACCTTAGGTCCTTCTGGGAGACGGGCCCCAGCAGTGGGGACATACAAGGGTTGATAACGCTTAGAAAGTGATTGTTTTAAATCTATAGTGTGTGTTTATAAAAAGCAAATAAAAATTCATGTTTCAAATAAGCCGCCAAAACGCTCTTGAGCAATATGACGTACCACAGGAATTAGTGACGTCACTGGTCATTAAACAAACAAAAGTCAAGTCAACTCTCGGACCGCTATATTTACTGACCTATGACGTCATTATAAATTGGACCAATCCTGGCCGTTTTCGAATTTCAAAATTATCACGTTTTATCCTTTTTTTGCCCGAACGATCCATTTTTAGTTTAAGACTTTTTTTTCACACTGTCAAATAGCTTATTATCACAATAAACTATGAATTGTAGTATTATGAACCGCGGCCTAGGTGAGACATTCGCGAACACGAAGGCCAGCGTCAGAGATGGCCGTGATAAAAATTTCACGAGTCGGCAAACGTGAAATATGTAAAGTTAGGACTTTGCGCCCTAAATTTTATGTCAAACGTGGAAGGGTCGTGACTGCACACGTAGAGCCAGATAGGTACATTCTGTTAAAATAGCTTGATGACAAGGAAACTTTTCAATTAAATTTAAGTACTTTATACTGTACTGTCCAAAAAGAAGGATACTTTAAGTACATGAATGAACGTGTGGGTGAAATGGATCTTAGCGCTCCCTGTCGTTCACAAAACTTTGTTTGAACCTAAAGTTAGTACAAATTCGCCGTAGAAAGTACACACCGTGGCTCAAAGCACACTTTGAGCCAAAAAAGCTACTATAACATTTAAGGTTGTGTGGATGACAAAGATGTCTGGAATATTAACTTATGTTGTAAATTTTGACCATTTTTTTCCAAAATAATCTGAGGTGGGCACCTAGTTTATCATGTATCGTTCATTAAGTCACATTGAATTATTTTGATTATTGACTTTTACCAGAAGAGGTACCTATAGCCAAGCTAGGATTTCTCCCGTAGTTGTAGATTTATTTGCCAAAATACAGAAAACGACATGATTGTACTCTTAGAAGTGAGAAAAACACAGCGATGTAATATTGTCTCCCGTGAAATATTCATCGATAACTTTTTATTTGAGAACACCTGTAAAATCTCAAAAAAAGTTCAGTTATTTGTTTAATAAATTCATTCATATAAAATTTTTGCAACAAATAGCTGATATTTTTGGCGATTTTAGGATTGTCTTAAAACATTTGAGTTACTCCACCTCGTTGCATAAACCGGCCAACGTTTTCAAAGAGGTTTGCTCAAGATGTTTTTCAAATTAACATTGTGAAGGTATAATTTCCCATGCCCGACAAAAGACCTACAACCTGACGTTCCTCGTTACGTTTAAATTAATTACGAATTAATTACCTTTGACTTTGTACCGCGGTGGCTGACGGTCCGATTGTTCAGGTAAAACACATAAACACAGCTCAAACACGGGCTCGAACAGTTGCGTAAAGTTGGCGGTATAAGCAGTTAGAATAGAAGTTGAAGCTGCTGAACTCGCCCTTAAACGGAGGCTGACTTTAAACATTCAGAAACAGCAGGCTTCTCGATTACGACTTTTATACCTTACTTTCTTTTGTCTTCCGAAACTGACCGCGCCGCCCCATTTACTGAATTGAGAATTTCACTAAGTAAATTCTCGACAATTTATCTATCTCGTTCTCTTTTTGAGAAATCTGAAGAGAGAGAACGATTTACTTACTGAAATTCTCAGTTCAAAAACCGGGGCAGAGAGATTTCGTCACGTTCCGTTCACGTGACGTTCACGTGACTGATTGGAAGCCATGTTTCAAGGCGGAATTGCCCTCTGAAGCCAGTACTGTAGTGAGTAACATGTGATGTGAACACAAAGAAACATATTCTATCTCACTCAAATAAGCATCAAGTACCTACGTACTCTCTACAACCATCTTTTCATACAATGCAACTAAATGAGGCCCTAACGCTACGTCATAAAGCCGCTAATCGGGGAGCAGCTGAGAGGCAATCGGTGTCGCCTATCGGAATTGGAATAAGCGCCCACGTAAGAGTGGAAACCCATGTTAAAAGGCTTTCAACAAAAAACAACGTTGATCGTCGTTATATTCTTTCATTTAATATCGACAAAGGTGGCATCTCTTGGGCTTTGTTTTAGATATCCTCGGAGACGTAAAAAGATGATTGTTTTTTCTTCCTCCCATAATGGGTGTCGCGTTTACGAGGGTCGCTTGCAGAGTGTCAGAGTCCGCAGCATGTGTTTACTGCGGTCGCCGTTAACGGCGGTTTATGAGCACTACAGCTGCCTCCGCAAACGCACTTATGGCGCTCGCAACTCTCCAAGAACATCGTAAAAACTAAACGCGAACTTACAGCGCGAGTGGCCCGCTATCCTGCTTGGTAATTAGTGCCTCATCCGAGATGAGTTTTTCAGAGCACATTTACGAACTTGGCTACAGATGATAAAACTTTGCTCGGTTCCTTAAGTATCATTATAGCGCAACATTGCAGGTCTCTGTAGCTCTCTATTTATACCTACGCTACGGTCTTTAGAGCTTTAGAGCTACGGTCCAGTCGATGAGCTAGTATTGTTTGATTAAAAGTAATTCGCGTCTATTGTAAGTATAGCATGTAAATTATATTGGCTCAGAACTGCTTGCACTTCAAGAATTAAATAATCAGACTATAAAATATTTGCAGTGCACGCAGTCGCGGTCACAAAAAGCTAGTCGCGAATGTTTCTTTAAGTGGCTGCTTACGTTAATAGACTATTAGGGGTGAATGCCGCAATAAACAATTCCACTGTCGTGACCAAATAAATAAAAGCGGAAAGATATAATAATATTTTTGAGGTTTAACTGCAGTCGACATAATGAGTTTTTGTGAGTGAAATTATTACTCGCCCGGGAAGCGGTGGCGACTGTATTTTATTTTTAATTGCAACGTGGTATTACTCAACGTAAACGAATTGTTGGTTCTGTGAAATATCACCGACTAAAATGTCTAGACCAATTTCATCCGGCGAGTTTTATGTAGCCCGGATAACATAAGACACCACGACTTTATACACGGATTAACACAGCTGAGCGTAAAGAAGATATAAATGGCCGCTGAAGCCGACCTACAAAAATATACTCGGGGATAGGCCTGAAAAATACTTGCACAAATTATAATTTGTTCATTATGCTAACATTCACTAAACATAATATTGCTCTATAATTTTACGAGTAATAACTACCTCAGAACAAGTTTTTTTTACTACTTATTAATTTTCATTCTACTAACTTTTAAATGAAAAGTTGAAATGAAATGAAAAGGTTTTATTCAAAGTAGCGCAGAAAATGCGGCTTTATGAACGTTACAATTCAAACTAGGATCTTGAGGATCCGGATCCTTCGTATCAGGATTTTAACACAATACTACTGAGCTATCAAGACATAAGACTGATTAAGCAACGGTTATATGCCCACTTTCACTTGCTTGAACGTTTTTTGGTCAGTAGCAGTAATTTTTGACACTAGCAAAAATATACGTGATATCATCAGGAGCAAGGACTCTCGAGGATATCACTTATATTTTTGCTGACAAGCTAGCTTTATACGACTACAGAATTGAAACAGTCAAAAAGCTTCGTGTAGGTGAGCTCAGTTGGTCTACGTTCACTGACCAGCTTTAGAAATTGTGATTGTGTTGGCTGACAGGAAATTGTGTTGATAAGGGCAAAACTTCTTTCTCTAACGAAGCATGTGCCTTGGATCGGGCCGCATGGCTGATTCGCTTCCAAAACTGCGTACAGAGTTGCCAATCTGGTCAAGGTCGGGCCACATAAAGCCTAAGGTCGCGCAAACTTGCTTCCCAACAACGAAACTAGACTAATCGTGGTGCTTCATCTTCCGAATCAGTTATCGGCCAAGCCAAGGCCCGAGATGGGTAGGTACCCGGGTTTCAATATGCCAGTGGGTTAAAACTAAGTTTTCATACAGTTATCACCCAGATTTAACCCGAATGGACTCGATTTTTTGTTCTGCTCAATAAACTTCTTTTTTTTTCGACTTACCCATAACGACCTGTCAGGTGCTGGACACATTAACGAAACCTATTTTATTTTCAACTACCGGGTTTTAACCCGGTATTTCCATCACCCTCATAGGGAAAACCGCGTTGAAACCCAAATGTATTGCAACCGCCAACCTCAGTCAAGGCTATGCTATCCGCATTGTGAACGCATTTACTTTCTACTCTTTATTGGCACGGGGGCGTTGGAAAACTACCAAGTAAGGAAGTAGAATTTGTGAGGCAGCCAGCGCCTTGGCTTTCGCCAAAAGTTTTCTCTTTTACTTTTGGCAAAATTCATGCGGTTTTCCTAGATGAGTTTTTCCGTGACAAAGGTGCATGAATGCCATATCTACCTGCGTGCTCAAATTAGTTCTATAAAAACAAGATTGGAGTCCTTATTGGGTGGTTATAGCTTAAACAAGAAGAGGAATTTCTAACGAGATGCTCTCTTAATTTAACCTAAATCAGAATCGGCTAGTAGACACAAAGCTCTAGTGATACGTCACAACAAAGGACCTCGCCCCGCTTTCCATGCGAACCGCAAAACAATCGCGTCCCAAAGTACTTTAGATCGCATATTTATTTACAGCGTATAATCGCATCTTCACGGTCCGCGGCAAACCCATCTCGCTGTTAGCCGGCTCGCGGCGCTCCGCGGCGCCGGAGTGGTTTTACATCGCATTATGGCCCGAAGCTCATATAATTGGAGCAGGTGTTGTCGCCACGCCACCTACCTACTGGGTGACGTTCCAATTTCCTGAGAACCTCGACATTTTATTGGATTTTTTCCTAATATCCCGCCTTCTTCCATCGCTGCCGCCGAGATTCTCGCTGTCGTCAAATTACAGGGGAACTTGATTGCGCTAATGACATTCGACGAGCCATACTGAATAGTTAATTCAAAGAAATTTGGAAGTTTTTGTCTCAGGTGCCCGTTGGCTTTTATTTTCAGCGGACAAACGACCGTTTCGATTTGATTTTCATATAAAAACCGTTTTATTTCGACGTTTGTCTTTATTCCTTTATCGCCGTGTCATTGAAAGCAAGTGCCTCGTAAATTTTAATGGTGTTTTAGCATCTAAAGTGACGATTACGTCTGTTCTCTAAAGAGTTTTTGATGAGACTCTATTCTGTGTCATAATTTAACAAATACATTGCTCTTAGCTGCCTAGTTACTTTATGCCTATACTTACGAAAAAAACACCAGCAGCATACATTGTACCTAATATTTGTACGCAAGCTGAAGATTGGGCGCTATGGCGCTCATTAGGGTAGGGCTATGTTCAGCAGTAGAATAATATATAGACTGAAGAAGAATATTTGTACAATCATAGAATACATTGCAAAAATTGTCATTTTATCGTGTTTATTTTAAATTCAGTGTTTTAATGTGTGCATTTATTTTGTTTCAGGTACTCTTAATCTTTGGGGTATATTTAAATTAAATATAAGCAACTGAAGGTTTGATAGAGCTCCACTGTCCGCATCCCGCGCTAGCGGTGACGTCATGTTATGCTAATGTTATTATTTCGGACGGCAGCGGGTCCATGGAAAACACAATTAAACGCAAAGAAAGATAGGTGGCGCCGCGCCCCGGTGCGATGAAAAGCTTTACGCTTAGTTAAAGACCTAATGGACCTTATCCGCTCGGTAATAAAAGCAAATTTTCTCTGCGGCGAGTGAACAAGTAAACTGGTAATGTTAAGCGCTTTCAGCCCGATTGGTGGTATAAATTATTCAGACGGGGTGGAGGACGGCGGACATTATTCATTTGCGAGATTATTGGGCCGCTTTTCAAAGTATTGTTGCCATCGGCTATTGACCTACTCGGATCTGAGACTATCTCCAGCGGCAGCTGTCAAACTGGCATCCTAGTCGCAGTAAAAAGATAGGTTTGTCGTGTGATCGTTTCGGATGAGTTTCGCGCTTCACTGTCATAGTTATCAAGGCGTCGCCATGTAAAATCGTGTGAATAAGTCTCGATTTTGTTCCTGTAGCCGTTGTTCACGTCACGATCTTGCTAATATATTTTTAAAGGTCAGACTCTTTACTCTAGAAGTCAATGGATTCAACGAAGTGACTATATTTAACAGGTTAACAAAACTAGGGCCTGCTTGGCTCGTGCATTACAAAGTTATGAGTTAGAACAAAAAGGTTTACCTTATTTAATATCCTAAATGGGACGCTTCAGTACCTATATAAGCTCAATTCAATTTCAGAGCAACAAAGATCAATTTGGACAGGCATTGAAACGGATGAGAGTAAAATGTTAAAGAGGAACATGCTTGACGCCACAGATATGCTATACATTTGTTCAACTCAAGTGATCATCACAAAATAGAGCTGTTATTTGCTACATTGTCTCGTAAACTGTTTCGACTATCCCGAGCCTCTCCTAATCAATTAACTTAGTTGCCAACAATAGATTAACGACCCTCCACGGTGTAAAGCATTGTTTGGAATCTCATTACGGGTCCATAAATTCTAGTTATTGTATAATTCATTGGCAGGAAATTGAACTCACGTATCGGCCCGTGATTTAGCTGAAATCTTTGCGAGTGTTTCCGAAACTACTTAAATAATTTATAAGTATCTTATTATTATGCACGTAGATACGAGAAATGAATGTGAAAGGCGAATGTTCCCAAAAGATAAAAGGAAAAACCTTATCATCTAATTGCATATTTATGATCAGTTGGAGGAATAAGGAAACTCGAACCAATAAGTCCTTCGATGATAAGATTTTAATATGCAATAATATTTCCATTTTCCTGTTCCCGTTTTCCTATTAAAGCTAATGAGTATCCCGTGAGACAAGAAACAAAGATTAGATGCTATTTCTTTATGATCCAGTTCTCTATGCGGAACCTAACCTAATTGTACAGTAGTCTGAATTTTTCGTGCAGATTGTCTGTATATATACTTTTTCTACTCAAAAGAATAATGAATAAGGGTCACTGACGAAATCGTTCATTGTAATAAAGGAAGGTAGCTCACTATAAAATAAGAAAATATAATATATACCATTCACATATTATTGTTTGTCAGTAATAAATAGTCTTTTTAATACTTTATATTTTATTAAGGAGGATTTTTCATTGCCTATAGATAATAATATAAATAGAGAATACTTTATTGCACAACCAAGAAAAGGAATTTCAAAATCTAATTAACATGTTGTTGCGTATCTAATTAATATCTAAGTGGTTTTATTCAATTGGCTTATTTACTGTTCCCAACTCCAATTATGTCTCTTTGAGGGAACTCATACAAGTACTTACGTTTACGCTGCTAGTTATGGGTGCCAGACTATTCGTGTCGCCAAATCACAGTTGAAATACGGCCGAGTGAATTTCATTACCACGATCCAGTTTGGTGACCTCTCCTGATTTTATCTGGAGCACTAGGGTTGTACTGTTGGCAAGCTTTATCTGTGTTAACACGACCAGCTTATAAAGGCCTTCGTAATAAAACTTGCTACCGTTCTTTTATAATCGTCTTCTAAAGGAAGTTAGAGGTCACACTGTCTGGTCCGGTAGGCTGTCTTGTCCCGCAAGGTCATGGCAATTGGAAGCAGTCCAATGTGGACAAAACAATTGTAATGTTTCATTAGTTCAAAGGTTAAACATCACCGCGTGTACTGTCTGTACATTCATTTTGAATGGCTTATCGACTAAGTATTAGTTATGTTTCAAGTAAAATTATGTAGTCTTCCGCTTCCTTATTTATCTGATATTTAATGCGGAAAGAAAGAACTAGATGTAAGTATTTTACAGAGGTCACAGGCAGCCGATATTAGGCATCACTCTTTTTTTACTTCCAGTAGCTTACATATTAAGGGTACGCGTTTAAATTTATTCAAAAGTATATTATTTAAGTTACTGGTTGGTTAATGTTAGTACAGAATTATTGATTTTTTAGAGGATAAAACAATTTAATGTGGAATTAAATTTTTGTTGACACTCGATTACAATTTTATTTTGACATATAAATACCTAATTATTGCATGCCTGCAAAAATATTCATACGCGCCAATGGGCAGCATATGGAATGCACTGAAACTGTTTATAAAGATTTATTTCAAATACCCATGTTCATGACTAAACGATACTTGACTTCACTTCACTTCACTTCGCTTCGCTTCGACACGTCACGGCACGGCACGGCACGGCACGGCACGGCACGGCACGTCACGTCACGTCACGTCACGTCACAAGGTCTTTTATAACATAAAAAATTATTCCGACAAAAAGATAACCTCTTCCTTTTTTGAAGGCGGTCTGCATTTTCGCAGCATACCCCGCTCTGTGGCAGGTACCGGAAGAGCAATGTTTTCGCAATATATTTTTTCTCGCAACTGTTTTTGTGAAACTAATAACCCCTAACTCCGGGGCGTACGGAATGACCTAATGGCGCTTTGCCGACGGTTTTTTACGTGAACAACAAAGCATTTTAGCCATTAGTTAGGAGAAAGCCCGAAGTAATAGGCTGCCTAAAAACGCGTTTATTATTCACGAGCGCTTGTGTAATATAAGTCTTTATGGACACACTAAATGGCAAATAAACGATTACGTTAGAGCTGAAGTCTTATAGGATGCCAAGCACAGGTTATATGGGAAATATTTTACTGTTTCTCATAGGCACACTTCGAAAACTTATCACATTTAAATTTCCTTGTTATTCTACATTCATGATATATTGTTAGCTGGACTGCAGCTCTGTGTACTAGAGAACAGTGCAATTATTATAAAAAAATACGGATGGCAAAATGTGAACTACAAAATGTTACAATCTTGACGAAAATGGTAAATTTTTACGGTGGTATTTATAGTCTTCTTTGTATCGACTATTCATCTCTCATTTCGTTCAGCAACTTTCCTTCATAAGGTTGTCATAAGGTATTAAGTTGGACGAAATTGCTTTTAGCAATAAGGCTCCAATTGTACTCTGCATCTGTACTGCATGTTTTATAGTATTTGCTCTGGTGTACAATAAAAAATATTCTTAACTTCTCTTATCTTAAAACACTCCATGAAGGCTGTAGGAATAGTCTGTTGTAGAGACTTTACTAGAGAGTGCGGGATCGGGTTTTTGTACATAACAAAAAAATATTTATTAATTGCTAAGAAATTATAAATTGAACGTCGGGAAAACAAGAGAATGTAGAAAAAACAAGTGAACATCTGGAAAACAAGTGAATATCGGCCAAACAATTGAACGTAAATGTCGAAAAAACAAGTGAACATCTGGAAAACAAGTGAACGCCGGGAAAACAAGTGAACGCCGGGAAATCAAAAGAAAGTCTTAAAATGCTTATTTAACGATTCTGTGTTGAAAAAACAGGTTTACGCGATTTTCGACCTCATTGACATTTTTGGAAAACATCAATTTTATGTACATGTGTGACAGCTGAACACCAATATGACTTTGAACGAGCAAAATTATAAAATGTCAATAAGGTCGAAAATCGCCTAAACCTATATATATATATATATATATATATACAAGAAGAAGAGAATATATATATATAGGTTTAGGCGATTAAAATTTAAAATTAGGAGAGGTCACCAAACTGGATCGTGGTAATGAAATTCACTCGGCCGTATTTCAACTGTGATTTGGCGACACGAATAGTCTGGCACCCATAACTAGAAAATCGCCTAAACCTATATATATATATTCTCTTCTTCTTGTATATATATATATATATATATATATATATATATATATATATATATATATATATATATATATATATATAAGAAGAACTCGCCTGTTGTTAAGCGATGTTAAAGCCTACGGTGAAGCGCGCTTTATGACTTTCTTTTGTTTTCCCGGCGTTCATTTGTTTTCCCGACGTTCAATTGTATTGCCGATATTCACTTGTTTTCCTGATGTTCACTGGTTTTTCCGACATTCACTTGTTTCCCCGACGTTCAATTGTTTTCCAGATGTTCACTTGTTATCATGTTGTTCATATTATTAAAAAAATTACTTCAACCGAACTACTCAAACTAAAAAGTGTCAGTAGTTCGGTCAACCGGACTAACAACCGAACTACTGACACTAGGGGCTTTGAACGTATGTTCAAATAAAGTACTCGTACATAAGAAGTTCCTGACTGATAGATAATCAGAAACCAAAAGAGGTTAAATAGTTAGATATTCAAATAACGCAAAATCTGAAATCCGTATCTTGCCTTGCGTTCAGGAGGCCTTGGGTTCTAAACCCGGGCATATACCAAAGACTTCGTTTTCTATGTACATTTGTGAGTTTGTAGTCTCAATACCACTCGCTAACCGTAAAGGAAAACATCGTGAGGAAACCTGAGTGTTGTCGCACTTCGAAAAGACAGGGGTATAAATGATAATCTGAGATACTTACAATATTTACAAAATTTTATTTACAAAAAGAAAAGAAGTGGGTTGTGGTTGTGGGAAATAGGTTCGTGCCCTACATTAGTTAGGTTGGTTCAGTTCACGCTGCCGATAGGTACTCCCCTTGGCTGGATGCGATGACGCGCCGTGTCGCCTCGATAGCGGCGTAGAAGGCCGGCGCCGATCCCTCCGGGAAGCCACACCAGGGCTAGACTTTTAAGAAGGTAGAGGCGGCAGTCCGTAGCGGGCTTCTTTTAAAATGAGTCCGGAGGAAGCTAGTCCGGACTCTATAGATTAAATCCGGATCTTAGATTTTCAGAGGGGATCTTGAACCCTGGAACCGATGTCCAGTATTAAAAATATGGCCATCACAATGCCCCTGTGCATCGCCACCCAAACCGGAAAGCACCAGAAAGGAGTTTGAAGGTGGCGGTACACTAAAATAGGCAGAACGGTGGATAGCGCACATGCAAAGCCTAAATATGTATAATATTTACACATTTAAATAACAGTAAATTACTAAAGTAATAAATAGAAACAGAATAAATTGTTGACACTCACCCAAAAGCGGGGCGAAGGGTCACAGACAAGAAGTATTAGTCTTGTAAAAAATATTGATTAAAAAATGGCCGCTAGGGCGGTTGGAGACTGGCGGCGTAACAGAGCGCACAACCAACTCCTTCCGTGGTCAATTTTCAATGAGCCGCGAGAGCCGAGATGAGTGAGTGAAAAAAATAGCTGATTGAAAGTATTGAATGAGTGATTGCCACAGATAATCACTCATTCAAGGATAAATCAAAATAGTGGCCAAGAACGAGTAAAAGAAGAAATAAAATGAAGATAATTATTTTGTGAAACGGAAAAACATAAAGTCGGAAATAGAAATTTTAGTACATAGCGTATTTCACTAAAAATTAATAACGCTACAGTGTTAGAGGTGTTGACATTCACCTCATCGCTTGAAATTGCCAATCCGCGGTAGGCACGAGGGGTGATTAAGTCCGTACTCTCTCTCTCTCTGCGAGAAGGTCTGTGCTACAGTGGGACTGTATTATTATTATATTATGTTCCGTGCCACCGTAAATGCGAAGCCGTCAAGTCTACATTTCCTAAATAAATTCTGTTTAGGAAACGGAAGTGGTTAAAAAAATGTTCCTCTTTCTTCGCGTCTTCTTTATTTTTCGTAAATTAGTTAATTAACTGCACAAAGTGAACACAATTTCATTATTAACCACAGGACTTTAGTTTTGCCATTATTAGCTACGTCCAAAAAGCTGCGGGACAGCTCAATGATTGACCCATTGCTTGCTACACATGCGTTAGGACCCAGGATCGACTCTCTACACGATTCCGCAGCTTTACTTTCTTTTCTGAGTCACAGATTATTTATAGGAGTTGACCTACTAAAACACTCTTAAGACGAAATTAAAGCCAGTTTATGAGAGGAATTCCAATTATAAACCGCCTTTAACTCCGCTTAAAGAGTGTTTTAGTGGGATCGTCTTATTATAGACGATAAAAAGTGACTACTGTGCAGTATAGAAAAAGACGTACAACTTAAATAAACTGCCGCTGAAGTAATCGTGTTTTTATAAGCAAGACCATTAGTCTTTTAACTTACGTAAGCGGTTAGGCCTTGTGTTAGTAGATGCATGTAACATTGTTACTATAGTGTGTGCGAAACGTAAGCTCGAGACTCTCTTTATGCCCCTTTGTTAAATGTTGTACTTAATTAAGAATTTTTCGTACGTGTCAAAAAAGTATCGAAATACCTAGGTAACCATAGTAAATAGAGCAACATTAATAATTCCTGTGAGGAAAACTGAGTGTTTGTGGCGTTCACATACCTTAGCGCTTGAAATTGCCAATGCTCGGTGGGCACGTGTCGTGATTAAGCCCATACTCTCTCTGTGCCCCATAGGGCGGGAGAGTGGGACGTATCTAACCTACATTATTAGGCCTGTTCGTACCTATTATCTCCTAAATACACTTTTCCGATAAATATGTGGGATTCGGGGTTACATATTTTTATTTTGTATTTTGTATTATCGGGTGTTTAGAATAGAAGTGTGATTTTGGCAACACTGTACTGGTCAACTGTCAGATGAGTTGGAACATTGATCTCTTGTCTTTTTGGTTGTGAAACGTGTGATTTTTGTGGCAATTAGATTGACGGCATAATTGCTAATAATAATAAACAAAGGAATGTTTGAGTAGTTTTAAGAAGTGCAGTCCTTCATTTGCGAACTAAACATGGAGGTCTATTACGTATTTGAGTTAGGTATTCTGAACGATATAACTATAATATAGGGCCGATTTCTAATTGAGAATTTCACTAAGTGAATATTTAAGTAACGTTTTGTCTTTGCTGAGAAATTCGAAGAGACAGAAGTTACGTTAAGTATTTACTTAGCGAACTTCTCAATTCAGAAAATGGCCCATAGTCTTTTAGTTGCGTAGGCAATTGGCAGCAAGTGCTTCTTAGTGCCTAAAGGTCTCTTGCTTTACCTTTTACTCAACCATTATTACTCCATAGGCAGAAGCTGCCAATATGCCATACTTACCTATTACGAGTATTGTAAGGTGGTGCCTTCTAGAGGCAAGTGAAAATGACCATGGTTGATACAAGACTGTCCTTTATTAGTAGATAAATACTTTATTAGTAGATAAAGCATATTGGCATGTGTTCGACGCTCGATCCTCTTGTTGACGCAGTTGTTCACGTATCTTGCAAGGAAAAATGCTCCCAAAACTGCCAGTATAACCATCAGCCAGTACAAGTATTCATTGGTCTTCGCTGCATGACTAATCATGTTTTGATTGTGCTGTTCCAATCTGTTGGAGTATCCAATCTGCGTAATGATATCTTCTCTGTTCATCTCTGGTGGTTTAAATGTTGTTGATCTTGTGTTTCCCATTTTACGATGATGTTGTTGCCGGAACGAAATAATAAAAAAAATAGTTAATTCACTCTGCAGCAGCAGATTTACGGCCTGTTAGTGTATCAGAAACCGGGGGTAAATCTAGTCGCTAACGCAAACGCCTCCCAACGGGGCCTCAATTTAACTATCACTAACCTCCCACTGTACAAATACAAAGTCACATCCCAGGATTTGCCACTTGCCACGATCGATCCTCACAGAGCGATTTCGCTTCATAAACGTTCATTAGTCGCTCCATGCATGCATGCCGTCGGTTTAACAGCCATTTCCTTAATTATTGAGATAGCAAGCGTCAGGAATCCATAAGGATATGGTACATACTCGTACACATTACGTATT
The DNA here is from genome assembly GCA_934045075.1 of Yponomeuta sedellus. NCBI lineage: Eukaryota > Metazoa > Arthropoda > Insecta > Lepidoptera > Yponomeutidae > Yponomeuta > Yponomeuta sedellus. Next base: position 8,580,833 of record OW203727.1, on the reverse strand, counting down.
AGATTCTGATATAACTTGCCCCGTACTCTCGTCGGCAAATTTGGTGAAAATGCTTTACAGTTGATTGCGTTTGTTAAATAATTTAACCAAAGTTTGCTTTTAGTTTACACAGCGCTCAAAAATATCAATAAGTGATGCCCTTTCTAATAACTAAACCTTTTATAAAGTTGTTATTTTTGATATTGCATTTAATTCCATATTTTAAATTATTAATTTGAAACTGCCGTGGGCAAGCGGAAGCAGTCGCTATATTATCCCTTCTTTGACTAATCAGTGTCTGTCCACGACACAGGCTTGCCGAGCCTAGTATGTAAGCCCGCGAAACTATTTATATATTTATTTTATCTTATTGCTTTCCGTCAATGGTTGTCTGGAAGAAATAACTTTTAGTAATAAGGCCGCTGATTGTAGTGCACCGATGTTATTGTTTAAGTATCTTAGGTAATTCCTGGTGTACATACCAATAAAGAATATTCTATCTATCTAAACTCGGACTTATTTATAAAACGTAATTGCATTTAAAACTCCAAAAACACTCGACGTAGCCACAGATGAAATTAATAAAAGTAAATAAAACTAGTAGGAGTTCCCGTCGACCGAATGTAAACTTTGCATAAATAACATAATTTAGATTAGATTACATTATTTATTTATTGTGTTTTAGGAAAACCATCGACAAAAAATAACAATATATAGGCATTAGACAATGTACATTGTACATTATAGTAGCGTCAATAAAAAGTCAATAAAAAAAATATTTTATATTAGGTATTATATTTCTTGATTATTTAGTCCTTTAGAGCAACATGATGTTAGTAGTTCTTTAGTTGTTAATGATTCGCTATTGATTATTTCTTAATGATTCGCGATACTCATACATAGTAGTTCTTTAATCAGACATTTGGTGATATCTGGTAAAATAACTATTAACACGATAAAATATGAGTACATAAGCCAATTTGCTGCCGTCGGCCGGTAAGGTGCCTAGAAGTCTGGCAGCGTTATCCCAGTGAATAGCGAGGTTCATGCCCGAAATAGACACCAGCCGAGTCACATTGTTATTATAAAGTAATCAACCCCAACAATACTGAAATCAAATCAATAGGTGTCGAACATCGCAGGGTAGATGCGCCGACCTTATGAGTAGGTGAAGGCTTCGTACAGACCCCAGTTGTGGATGCGGAGAGGTGCAGACTATGTGCCACATTGCTTACATTGTCTACTATGGTCCACAACAAGAGGCATTCGGATTAATGACCTTCGTTTCGTTTTTTAACCCTTTGTATACCATACGCAAAAAAAGAGTATTACACTTAAAGGGAAGGGCTCGTGGCCTTGAGTTAAGCAACAACAGCCGCGATCAGGTGCAGGATGGCTGATTGTCCTGACACTACCGCTAGTGGCATTTTTTCCCGATGGGGCGGCTGGCATGTAATGGCAGTCGTTAAGCCATGTCAGAGGGCTTATGGGCGGCTTGATAACTTCTGACAGTGAGGCACGCCACTGTCTTACTCGTACAATCCTTTCAACCAATCTGGACTTTGCCCCTGTGGCGAAGAAACCCGTGCTCCAGCAGTGGGGAGATACAAGAGTTGATCGAGAGATACTTAAAGGTATTTCAATTTATAATTGTGGCGCAATTTATAACGCAATAATGTCTAGAGTAGAGGGGCTGCAGGAATGTAGCTGTTGCGCGGGCATCTATACAAGGCAACTTGAATATCCGCAGCCCCAAGGAAACTGGAAGGTCGCTATTGTATTTAAATGTGTTAGTTGCATCAAATGGTGATGGAAATGTCTGAGCCTTTACTGTGATCGAGCTGTTTGACTTCAGACCCTGGCCTGTTTCATAGAACTAATTCACGGTTTATATTACAATTCGATGTACATTGCAAAGTCGGATGTACATTGCAAAGTGGACTAATCCGTAAATCAACAAATAAACTCTGCTACGTACTGCACCTCTAATTAACAAGACAACAAAGAATTGTAGTTTAGCCCGGCGTGTAATTTTCGAACAGTTTAATTTTCCCAAAGTGGCTTGAGACCGTCTTTCACAGCTGTAACCGGCATATAAGGTTGCGAATCGAGACTGCTTAGTATAAAAATCCAAATATCGGATATCATAACTTTGAGTGTACAACTGAGCACGCTCATGAAACCATGTCGTAATTTGCTACGTCACGTTAATATTGAACAGTATAATAATATTATATTGAACTGGATCTGCTCATGGTCTGATTACTCACAATCTTCCCATTTCCCATAAGTACGTTTACATAAGATAATTATGAACAAATTCTGCACTATACTTTATTCAAGTTATGATTCAAGCTGCTTTTACACATTATAATCAATTATTATCTTATGTTTCTTACATATTTTTACTTTTCACATTGGCCTTATTACTTTCCGTTAGAAAATATGCTTTTGTATATTAATAATATTTGGTAATACACCTGAGTTTGTTACAATTTCTGACCTTGGTACGGATATAAAACCCTCCTGTAAAACGAGTGGCAATGTGCGGAATTCAAGAGTTTCTTTAAAGGTAACATGCGAATGTTAATTCTACTCTGAATTTAGGTCAAAAAGGCTTTAATTTCTTATTTTCACTTGAAACTTAAATGTTTCAACAATTAGACAAAACATTGTGAGGCCAATTTAATGAAATCAACCTCTTCTTCCTATATAGCTTACTTGACCACGCTTTCCAGCACGACTATCATGAGTTTGGCAAGCGCATCCAATACATATGAGAAGCGCTATCGTGACATAAAGCCAAAAGGTTTATCACATGTTTCGGAAGCGTTCACTTCTCCAAATGTTTACATACACAAATTTATATACCCACAATGTAAACGGAAGCATGCCGCTTACCGACGTCCACGTAACTACCCAGTTCGGGAGGCAGAGTCTATTCCTTAACTGTAAAATTTATGGGTGACAAATAGATTATGGTCATCAGTTTCATGTCTAATTTAATTTCAATTTCACTCAGACTCCATCTTCATCACTGTAGTTCTTTTGGCATTCTTTATAGGCCGTTCACTATAAACGATCCGTCCATAATAAGCCAACTAACAGTTACTATCTGACAGTTATACCATTCAATTTATGTCAGAAATCCATAAGGGATAAATGTTATGAGTAACGGCCTTAAACTTAAACTGCGGTGGTAACTCAGTGAGCAGACCCCTTGTTACACATGCGTGTAAGGTCCCGGTTTCGAATCCTAGCATAATATAACTTTAGTGAATTTGTAAAATAATGATATCAGCCTTTTGTATGTCCCCACTGCCGGGGCACGGGTCTCTTCCTCCATCTCAGGAAGGTTAGGCCACACTCCACCACGTAAGATTGTAAGACAGTGGCGGGCCTTACTGTCAGAAGTTATCAAGCCGCCCATAAGGCCTCTGGCAGGCTTAGTGACTGTCATTATATGACAGCCGGCACCAACGGCTTATTGTGCCTTGCCAAGCACGGAAGCGCTCGGAAAAAATGCCACTAGCGTTAGTCACGGGTTCCCTGTTGCTTAACCCAAGTGACTGATTGAAATCACTCGGTTTCATTAGGCCACGAGCGCTTCTATCTCTGAGAGTATGAGTATGTACCCTGGAGTGGGATGTACACCACAGGCTACTTAGCGATTCGTTGACCACCGCACGAGATTGAATAATAATATGCTTCCTATCTCCATGGCACCTCAATGGGTGCGCGGGTGCCTGCAAACAATTCGGTTTACATAACCGCGGCCTTCTGACCCACTAAACCCGTACAACATGCCATCTAGTGCGTGAATACTTGCTTTGCATGCCAGTCACCCTTAACTCCACGCGTTATAGACTAAATTGGCTCGCCGACTAGCTATTTCGTGGAATGGAATTCGGGTTTGATTGAGATAGAATCCCGGAAGGCACTGATTGGGTATTGTACATCCAGAAATGTAATTAGGAGGTTATCTCTGTTAGAGAAGACTATTTGCGTGTTACCGATTTTTTTTTATTTAGCCTATAAACGTCCCACTGCAAGGCACATAGCTTTTCTCAGAGAGAGGGTATGGAATTAATTACAGCATATTTCAAGCGCTGAGGTATTTTCACACCTCAAACACTGAGGTTTCCTCACGATGTTTTCCTTTCCGATAGTGAGTGGCATCGCTACTTTAACTTCACAAACATACGTAACTTAGAAAACACTGTCATTGGTACATGCCCGCACTGGGAATCGAACTTGGGTCTCTCGCTTCCGAGTCCATCTTTCTACCCACTGGGCTACTATAGCTCTGCCAATACCGTAATTTATATCAGAAAAATATCTAGCACTCGGCGGGCACAAAACACTTAATTCCTTAAAGGGGTTGTTCTCATCAGTAGATACAACTTTTAAGACCAACTCAGAAAATAGAAAAGGTATCAGCTATTCTCTTTGATACTTGCTCTACCGAACATATGAAACAGCTAACATTATTTTCCATTTAACGGAGATGTTCTCATAATAAAGCTTGTCTGTATCGATGAGTACAATATTCCCCTTAATTTTACGGGACATTTCTGAAACACCCTGTATACCATGAATTTTGGGTGGTTTGAAAACCGTAGCGTAATTGACGTGCCTTATTTATAACTATGGAATAGGTTAGTTAGTTTCTTTTAAAAAGGCAACTTCCAAAAATATCTCGACTGAAACTCGAATATTTGAGAAGCATTAGTAGCCAGCCAAAGCGATACCCGCCGCGGCTCCGCGAGTCATTGTTCTGATAGTGACTGAGGGCTGTTTTTTACAATGAATTGTTAACGATTTTTTAACAAGATTTCTCCACAAGAAACAAGATATCTCATTTCTTTTTATTGAATCGCTCGTAGCCCCGCTGCTTGAGAGACGGAAGGTTAAGCAACACTGGGGGCGTTCAGTGCATGGATGGGTGACCGTCTATGACTAACGCCAGTGGCATTTTTCCGAGCGGTTCCGTGCTTCTTAAGGCACGTTAAACAACTGGTGCCGGCTGCCGTCGATAGATGGCAGTCGTTAAGCTAAGTCAGAGGCCTTAGGGCGGCTTGAAGACTTCTGACAGTAAGACCAGCCACTAGTCTTGCAAGCATCCACCAATCCGGACTTGGCTCCCGTGTTGGAGTGTGGCCAATACCTTTCTCGAGGAAGAGACCCGTGCCTCGCGATGGGGACATAATGGGTTGATGATGATGATATTTTGATAGAGGTGCTTAAAGGTATAAACAGGTGGCATTGTTAATTACTAATTATATCAACGCGCCGCATCTTTCAAACCACCCAGATTACAGAGTGTATAATAGACCCTGACCTATGGAAATATGTGTAAATAAAGAAAGTCGTATCAAACAGGCCACGGTGTATTTGGTCAAGTCCTCACTTTCGTTTTTACAAAACCGTGGTCTGCCTACATACTCGAAGTAGTATAGAACATAACTTGGAATTGGAACATGGAATTAGACATTAACCTCGATATCCGCTGAGTGACTCTATTATTTGCATAATCTACGCTTTTGATGAGTGCTTCATCTTTGGATCTTACGGCTGTGTTAAGCTTTATTACTCTTCCTAAGGGCTGGCGAGAGAAAAAAACGGCCAAGTACGAATCTGACTAGCGCGCGGAAGAGGGTACCACACTATCGCATAAAATATGTATGTATATACTTAGATTTAAAAAAAACGACTGCTGTACACTGAGGCACTAAAAAAGCAGAAATAATTTAAATGTAATATGACCTATAATTTCATTATATTCTTTATCTACTCTAATACTATAATACAAAGATTATAAAACTGAAAACTCTTATGACAAACATTACGCATAGGCACAAAATAAAAATAAAAGTTTTATTACGATACAGGTCTTGTATGGACACCTGTATCATAATATATTTTTTTAACCATAACGATACACCCATACAAGATCCAGCTGGACCAAGAAGGTTGAACCTCTACTAAAAAAAAAAAAGGTTTCAATGAACGAGTCCGCAGCGACGCAACACGCATGCGCAATGGATGGTTGCGCCTTGGTACCAACATTTTACATTTAAAAAACTTTTTAATGTTTAAACAAAGTTTGGTTCTGTTTAATATTATTTTATGTATTGTAGTATGAGAGTAGATAAAGTATTGTATGACACTGTACATAACTTGGTCTTATAACACTCGTGTGATACTATAAAAAACACACTCGTGTTATAAGAACCCTTATTATGCAACAGTATCATAAACTACTATTTTACAAATTTAAAAACCTATTTAGATGCTAAAAATTCCACCCATGCCGGGATTCGTACCCGCGACCTCTGGCTATCCGTGCCAGAGGTAGCGGGTTCGAATCCCGGCATGGGTCGAATTTTTAGCATCTAAATAGGTTTTTAAATTTGTCCTTGGCACGGGTTAGTGCATTAGAAATAGTATTACTATTTTGTTGCACCAACCCGTGCTGAGGACAATAAATAGGTTTTCTTTATATTCGTATTCGAAATTCGTATATATATCTAGGTATTATAGAAGTATATTTTGGAATCGGTGCCCAAAGTGTATGTGCTGGTCGAGAATTTGGCTTGAAACCTAGGACGCTGTACCTATTCGAACAAAAACAATTTTATCGAAATCGGTTAAGATTTGACAAATTTATGCGAAACCATAGTAAAAAAAAGTAATTGCATTGAATTAATTCAATGGTAATTGCATCGAATTGATAACCTCCTCCTGTTTTGTGTCGATATCGACGCTTGTATGTCCCCACTGCTGGGGCACGGGTCTCTTCCTGCATCGCAGGAAGGTTAGGCCATAATCCACCACGGGGGCCAAGTCCGGGTTGGTGAAAGATTGTAAGACAGTGGCGGGCCTTACTGTCAGAAGTTATCAAGCCGCCCATGATGCCTCTGACATGGATTAAAGACTGCCATTACATGACAGCCGGCATCAACGGCTTAACGTGCCTTGCGAAGCACGGAAGCGCTCGGAAAAATGCCACTAGCGTCACGGGACGGTCACCCATCCTGCACCTGACCTCGCCTGTTGTTGCTTAACTCAAGTGATTGACATCCTTTGGATTCGGAACCCGGATTCGGTTAATCTGTCAATCTTTTTAGGGTTCCGACCTAAAAAGATTGACGTACTCGTAAGTCCCCGCTGTATGGAGTTGCCCGATTTAACCTACTCCAAATTCTATGTATGTATTTATACATGTTTTCATCCTTTGAGTCTTATAGGGCCAGTTTCTGGCTTGAGAATTTCGCTAAGTTACCTGTAGTGCTGTCTCTTTGATTTTCCCAGAAAAGAGCGTGACAGGACGTTACTTAAGTATTAACTTAGTGAAAGTCTCAATTCAGAAACCGGACCATAGTGTCACAAAGTTATCTGACCCGGTGGAGATGTCAAACTTAATATGGACACGTCAAGCTTACTATGAGTAAAGTGACGTCTTCACCGGGTCAGATAAGTTTGTCCCACTCTACTTAATAGGAGGGCTGGAGCTCCGAATTCAATTAACTTTCAATCACACAGCACTGCATTACAAATACTACAATTAAGTGTGTTTGTCTCGTTTAGCCAAAATATGCTTCTAAAGGCGATTTTATGACTAAGTCATTCTTTCTGAACTATTACATTTAACTGTGTCGCAGCAGCCATAATGACGACGAGAGGAGCTGATTTTTATTGCTCTAACGTAAATCAAAACCTTATGATTTAGTAGTATGATATCTGTTCCGCTTGGCAGAAAACAGAAGTATAAGGTGAGCTCCCGGCATACGTCATTAACGGGCCAGTGGAGTAACACTGGGGCGCCACCAATGGAAAGAGTCATATTTTTTACAGACCGATACAATCTCTCAATCATGTTAATAGTAATTTTTAGGACCCACGACCGAGAATCTAGGATTACGGATCTGGGGACAGAAGCATTTATGCCGAAAACGGCCGTTTTTGGCTTTGCTATCTAGTCCTAGTCATGGGTCCTGAAAAATTGAAATGAATGACAGATTATTCTGAAATGATTAAGAGATTATTTCTGCAACAAAGATCTGTTTAAAATGTATGAAACATGACCCGACATCAGGCAAAAGCCAAACGCATTCCTGCGTTCCAAAACAAAAGGGCAATTTAGCTAAATAAATTCATGTGAAAATCCTTGATATCCCATATTCCGCGAGTGACAAGATCCATATTAGACTTTTAGGAACCTGCTTGTCACAAAGACATCCAACAGCAATACTTTGTTTCGGAGGTATTACTGCACGATAGGTTATAAACCGCGTTGACTTCGGCTGCCTTCACTGTTCAGACAGAAAAGACAATATGGTGTGGCTTTTCCATGTGTATAAGGTCTTGCGGTGTTGTGGTCTTGAAATTGCTGAATTAATTATGATATTACGCAATGTACTAATATCGTGGGACAATACTCTGCGAGCTCTTACTGCGTCATATTTTGTAAGCCTTTTGATATACGTAGTTGATTAGACTAAATATTTGTATTTAGTCTGACGTCGAGATGATCTTTCTACGATTGACCTTATTCTTATCGCAATTAGGTTCTATTGAAAATTATGGTTCGGATTGCCGAAATCGATCTTGATTGCTATGTTACTATGCTGTTGTGCACGATCAGTACGGTAGTGTTAATGCATTATTTTTATTTAATTAAAATTTTAGTTTAACATCCCACACAGAATGGTTGGTATTTAGTTTACTCTTTGTTTTCTTTTAATCTCAGATTTAAAAACAGCCACCTTTATCTACTAGTTTTACAAAATAGGTTTGCTTCTAGAATTCGAAAGAGCTTAGCATAAAAAACACAGGCCTCGCATAGGCGATGTTTCAATCAAGTTTCCTTTTAAAATGAAACAAACTTGCATATTTGATCAAAACGACAAGTTTCAAATGGGCTCGCCTCGATTCTGTGGGTTGGTTGGTTTAAATCAAAGGAAACATAAAGCGGGCATTGCGTCAAAACCACTTCAATGTATCTATTTTCCGGCCGTGTCGGCTTTGCGGCCGCCCGGATTCCTAATAAGCCGAAAGAAGGTCGAGAAAAAAAGGGAAATTTGTAGCAATTCCTTGAGAACACGTTGAATAAACAACACATGTTTATGTCATTCCCGTTCTTTATCCTGTGTCCCGGAGGAATGACGGTGCCCGAACACTTACATATTGAAGCGTATCCAGAATAAATAAAATCAATATTCTGTGACAATATTTTAGGGATTTCGTAACATATTGGTGGGAATACGACGAAAGTGTGCTCGAGGGAGAAACTCTACATCGATCTGTTTATCCGCTGCGGCAAGGCGGCCGTGACAAATTTCGCTCTTTAAAATAACCCGTGCGCAACATCTCGCGCTTATAATGTTACGCAAATATATTCAGTGGCCTGACAATATCTCTCTGAGGAACTCTTGGAAGTGGCACCTAATGGAAAACACATTTATATGCTGCCGGGGCTAGGACCACTGTGTTTGCATAGGCTCGAGTCGGGCTGGAGTGGATCGTATTAAATATCCCAAAATAGTAGCGCACATTTTAAGTGTATCGTAACCGAACGTTGAGTTTATACGGATCGGCCATTTGTAATCCAAACAGCATGTTAATTGTCGGTTAGCATAAACGGAATTGGACGTGCAATTGTAGAGCGTATTCCGGGGCATCCATTTCCAATAACCGAGCGCTTTGTTCGCGACAATGGGCATCCCAACAAAACTTCCGGACAAAGACGGATCAATCCTTTGACGAGGGCGCAACCACCACAGACATTCCTTTCATGTTCCTGGCGAGGATAAACGACACCGCCGAAGGATGTAATCTATTCCATCCATCAGGAGACAGGAGATATTCTGTTAATGCATTGTAGTATAATGACAACTGCACGAAAGCGCCGATTTCATTTCATTGCCGCTTCAAGTCTACGCGCGCGCACTTTTCCAACCTTCTAGTTGTCCATGGTTTCAAAATACCGATGTTGACCCGACCCGACAGTGTATCTGTAAATAAATATTATGATATCTGTCATTATACTAAGCACTGACTTTGAAAATAACAGTCATAACCTACTGTTATTTCCAAGGTCAGGAGTTAGAAGGTTAATGTATTAACAGAAATAAAACCCAGGCCATCGAATGCTGACGCGGCACCCTCTTACAGAGATTAAACAAGGAGTCAGCAAAGCAGGTAATAAGCAATCAAGCGCCTTCATTAAGCCGACGAAGACTCGCTATTGATTCCGAAGCTAATAAAGGTAAAGTCCCACCGCAGCATGGTGGAATTTCAAAGAAGCCTCCTATGTCGCCTTTGTTCTCGAGACGCAATTATTAAAGGACCGTTGTGGGGCCTCTTTAAATCTATAGAGGCTCCCTGTAGTCACAACTGCCTAGGCAATATCGGTCCGGGCACAGATACGTAAATCACAAGTTCTTTGACTCAAAGGATGAATACTTTCAAAAGGCTCTCTAGACTCCTCACATCTCGGTAGCCAAAGTTATGAATGAATCCTAATGAACGTAAATGTACATTCTCTTTGTGATTCGATCTTACCTGGCACTGTTCACTGCAATCTGTTCGGAAAGTATAAGTTATTTCCAGTACCAGGAAATGGTATTGGAAGAATGTCGTAAAAGGAATTTCGCGTATTTTAACGGAATAAGCTCTTCCACTATTCGATATCTTTCGCAAACAACCAAATGTATTTGTAGCTAGGACTTAATCTGCAAATAGTTTTTTTGTGATATGATTTGATTCAAATTATTTAAACAAAGCCACCTTAATAATGGTTTCTCTGTATCTATGTAATCCGTTTCCAAACTTGTTAGAATTTTACTCTTAAAAAGTGGACTTTATTTTAAATCGAACTAAAGTTCAATTCAACAGGAATTGGACTTTAGTTCTATGTAAAATAAAATCGTTTTATCACTAAACTTGTTTGGACTCCACATACCTATGGAAGTCCGCCGCATTCGATGCACAGTCATCAGCAACCTTTACAACGTTTATATTCGGGCAGTCTACCCAGTTACATAACGAGCTAATTTGCGACTAAAATGAAAAACTGTGATGTGCTGTCGACTGTACTAGAAATAAACCGGAGATGGGAGTTGACACCCAGGTTACGTGTTACTAAGCGACAGAAATAAAGCAAATATCGGTACGAGTGAAACAGAAACCGTCAAAAAAACTTTCTACATTTTTCTCGTAACCTAAAAAATTAGGGCGAACCTTCCTTCCTTCCTTATCCTTATCCTTCCATCCTTCGAAAAGGGAGTAGCCTTATTTGCACACGAATTCAAATAACAGCCTAGCATAAAGAACCATTCTACTCTACATTACACTTTACGCTCTGTAACAAAGTTCCGAGTTTGACATGTCCGTTAGGGTTTGTCAATAACTTTTGTTCTGCGGGTTTGTGGTCAAAGTATTATTTTTTCCAAGACTTTTAATATTATGTTTTTTACGTTTTTTTTACTTTGTTAGCATAAAACGCTGTTTGATAGATAAAGCTTAAAGCGGACGTCGTTCTTTGTAGGTCAATAATTTGCTGTAGGCTGCGTCCTTTGGTAAAGCGCCAAAAGCGTGAATTTAATAAAATTATATAAGTACTAGCGTACCCGACAGACAACGTCCTGCATGCAGCGCCATCTGCCGGGCTGATTTGTGAATCTTAACCATCCAGGGCCCCACCAATACGCATATAAAAAAATCAAATCAGACCAGCCGTTTAGGAGGAGTTCAGTGACATGCACACATACAGTAAAATTATATTTATATAAAAATATAAATCCGTCATACCGATAACTAAAATCGGAGAAAATACTCCTAAAACAAAAGTTGTTGTAAAACACAAACTTAAAATGTTTCAGGATTTGTGTATTTTTTGGTAACCCTGTAGGTAGAACCCCCGCATCAGTATCAAAAGGATTTTACGAGTGGAGTCTCCTAACTGTACGAGAGATCACGTACCACGGTCAACAGCTGACGGCAACGGGGAGGGGGGAGCGGGGAGGCGGCACGCCCAACGGCAAATGGCGCGAAAAATTATATTCTTTCAATTCAGTTTGCTTTTCCCGACATACTCGTACATGCGAAGAGCTTTCTTGGTGTAAATAAAGCAGAGGGAAATGTTTTCTTTCAGCTCCGGTTTAGTTGCGTGACTTCAAGCCGACTGGAACAGTTTATACATAATATAGACAGATAGATTATTTACGTTTTTTAAACGTGACTTAGTATAAAAGATTAATTTGTTATTAGCTCATTCGTTTTCCATAGCCATATTTAAAATGGTTCGTATTTAAGGGCGTTCTACCGCTCTGCTACCACCGCTTTAATTCAATTCAATTATTTTAATTCATTGAAAATTGCTAGTTTCACAATTAAGAGATTATGTGGCGCCCCTGCAGTACAATTCTACCAAACTGCGATCCCCAACCCGCATGCCCAGCGTAGGGATTATGGGCACTACCCCCCCTAATGAAGGCACAACCTTGCTCTCATTTGGGGAGGGCTATGTCCAGCAGTGGACTAACATAGCCTGAAGAAGAAGAAGAAGTGGAGAAGAAAGTAATAAAAACTCCATATTTATTCTTTTCAAAAAAACCTTTTTTTAACTAACGAAGTTTTCAAATTAAAATTCGTGTTTGTACAATATAATTATAATGAATGTGTTACATTAATTAATGATAACATTATCATTATATTGTATTTGACCCAAACCTCTCGCCATAAACCGAACCATACGTGTCTAGCTAGACCAACTCTAATCCAGTGTCCCAGGCGGAAACAATGAAGTTTAATAGATCAGACCGATTAAAGCAGATTAAGCTGTAAGATCCGTGCTCAAGGCGTGACCGTGGATTACCGGTGACATTAACACGACTGGGATCAGTATTCAGTGGCTGGGGATAAATCTGAGGCCTCATAAGCCAGAACTATCTTATCTTATCTATCCCAATTTGAGAAGGGAAATGAACCTGGTTATTGCTCATTGTTTTACGAAACATCCTTACAAAAATGAAACGTAATGATAAAATTTTCATAATAATTTCAGTAGGGTTTTGAAATATTCATCTGAACTAATCTATCAAACTCTTGAATGTCGACTAATGACGAAGAATGGCAACTAAAAGTTTAATCCATTGAAATATTTTATTTCTGCTAGTACAGACGTGTATGCAGACTAGTAAAAGAAAATTTCTGACCCTACTTTGAAGGATTGATTGCAAATTGACGCTCGTAAGTCTGTAGGAGAGTATAAAACTTTTTTCGACATGAATCGGGAATTATTTATTTTAACCGCATCAACTTACTTGGCTTTTTGTTTTACTCTTCCCACAATAATCCAAATATATAAGTTGTTAATAGTATACACAAGTACAGTAGTTGATGCGGATAAAATCAAATAAGGTGTAGTACTTACGAAAGTTATAGTTCAAGAATCGGAAATGTTCTAAACTCAGACCGGTGATCCCCGGCGGTAGCACCGCTCTCACCGAAGACGCGGGAAAATATATGTCTATGATTTTCCAATTAGGTGCAAGTTGCGCCTCATATTTCCGTTTCCGGTGGCGCACAGTTGGAGTTGAACGTCGTTAGCGCGGGTATCTGATCTATCCGGTGCGAACCGCGTGTAAAATATGTTTCCGGAAAGTTTGCCTTCGATTTAAACAGTTACAGTCAAGCCAGTCTTCTAGTACACTGACTAGTAGTATTTTATATTATTTTTAATGCACTAACCCGTGCTAAGGACAATTTTAAAAACTTTTAAGAGGCTAAAAATTGCACCCATGCCGGGATTCGAACCCGCGACCTCTGGCTATCCAGGTGCCAGCGCTCTTTCCAACTGAGCTAATGGGTGACTCGCCGGCATCAGTGAAATTTCGAACCTCTTTACCAAATTCTCTGTATTATTTTGTAGTAGTTTTTTAGTAGTATTTTGGCTGATGTTTTTTATACATCCTCTATGTCACAGGCCTTCTCTCAGAAAGAGAGAGTTTGGGCTTAATCAGCACGGATGCCCACCGCGGCGGGCAATTTCAAGTGCAGTAGTTTAACACCTCGGACACTCAAGTTTCCTCACGATGTTTTCCTTCGCCGTTAGCGAGTGATATTGCTACTATAACTACACAAATGTACATAATTTAAACCAAAGTCATTGGTACATGTCGGATTTCGAATCCACGAGACGTTCCGATTGAGAAGCCGGTGTTCTACCTCTTCGCTACCACCGCTCTTTTGGCATATTATTTTGTCCGAAATCGCGTAGATAATTTTTTCTATGACTACGATGGCTGCAGAGAAAAAAGCTAAATAACTATTGTTTTCCTCAGCGCGAACGGCGCGGCCTTTTTTACCTAAACGCCAATAATTAATAGCAAAATTATGATATATGTGGCGAGCACATGTCAATTCTACGCGCGCACTACAAACTCCAACATTCCTGCATCGCGCGATCAAAGTGTTTCAATGATATACCATAAATATAACGTCGACTAACGATAGTTGGACCGGTCGTCCCCAGGCATGCGATCTGGCTTGCGGGAAATTTCCCTTTATAGTGGAAGAGAACGATCACCCGCTCTTCCCTATAGTGATGACCCCTGACAGAAAACTGTCAACCTTCCTTTGCTCTCGCAGCACTCCACATACATTAGTCTCAAAGCAAGGCCAGCAATCTTCCTTCTCACTTCATCAGTTCCACTACAGTCAACGCACCGACTACTGGGACTGATGGTGATCTTCCCCAACTCCTTCGGCATGGCAGCCACACATCAACAGCACATGTTGCCAGTGGTACAGCAGCCTTCACCGGTTCCTACCACATGCGCGGTCTCCATGGTACTGTCACCGGTGAAGTAACTGTTAGCCGCCGAACACCCTCAACCGCTAGTCGACTCACTGACTCAGCGTCCTCTGGCACTTGCAGGCTTTAGAGCACAGACTTCGATTCCTATCAGACCTAGCTATGCGAGCACATGTCAACTCTACGCCCGCACTACAAACTCCAACATTCCTGCACCGCGCAATCAAAGTGTTTCTATGATATACCATAAATATAACGTCCGACTAACAATAGTTGGACCGGCCGTCCCCAGGCATACGAACTGCCTGACGGGAAGTTTCCCTTTATAGTGGAAGAGTATGATCACCCGCCCTTCCATATACTATACCATAAGAGAATGAAATATTTATCCACATAACTAGTTTCTCGTTAGTTCAAAAACTTTTCTATCTTGTCTTTTTTGCGTTTCGAAGAATTGTTTACATGTAGGGAACTTTTATTTGATACAGTACGAGTAAGTCGTACAAACATTACGGGCAGCCTCGAGTCCGCACCGATGGCGTTGAATTCAAGAATACATTAATTAATAATGAAGCCGTTGCGGTCGGCAGGTGATCCCCGCGGATTTGCATGAAACAATCGTTAAAAGCGAATACCGCAACAAGGGATCGCATAGAAGTCCTTCCCAGTTAAGATAGAATCACCGTCACAACGCTTATAACCTGACCAACCCAGTATAACTACTAAAATATACGTCGCTATCTCAGCACGGCGGCGGCGTTATCCCAATGGACTCCGAATCGAGAGACCCAAGCTCTATTCCCAGTCCAGGCATGTACCAATAACTTTGTTTTCTAAGTTATGTACATTGGTGAAGTTGTACCACTCGCTAACCACTGAAGGAAAACACCGTGAGAAAACCAGCGCTTGAAATTGCCAATTCGCGGTGGACACGTGTAGTAATTGTATAGGCTTGCGGTAGAGTATAGGCTTACTCTCTCTCTCTGAGAGAAGGCCTGAGCCCGGCAGTGGGACGTTTATAGGCTAGGTACTTAAAAAAATCTCGACACAACCTGCATTCTGATGGCACACACAAAACCGTAAACTATTGAGGAATAATTAATTTTATAAAAGAAAGAAATAATTTAGGACACACGTGAAATTTAGGTAGCACCGAAGTACTTTTGTCGGATTTTATAACTGTGAAGGCTGTGTATTTAGCCACTTGTTACTCTTTATTACACTCGTGTACGTTGTATGGTTAGCACTGTTACTTCTTAAACTGCTATTATAATGCTATTATACTGCTAATGTACAGCCATAGTGAACTTAAGGCTGTCTAATTTGTGCCCAAGTTCTATTAGAGCATTATACCAAGCTATACAGCTCTTATACAGCTGACTTACACATCTTGTGTAGTACATGTGAACGACTAGACATCTTATATAGAACCCCGAAAGCTACTTGGGTAGGTCCTATTACCGGAATGTCTAGTCGGCTTGTTAGATGTATTTTCCTGAACGCTCACTTTTCTGAAAGTCCCCTTCCCTTAAAGTTCAATTTCCTGGACGTCAAGTTCCCTGTTTTAATGCCCTGTTCCCTGTCAGACATTTTTGGTACCTAAATAATCTTTAATGTTATCAAATGCCTTTTATATTACATCTTACGAGTTTTATTGAAGAAACGCTTACCTATTACTGGCACATATTAGTTTTATGTTATCACGGGTTTAATCGCGATTATTTATTAAGTTAAATATAATTAATTTAGATTAGATTACACCCGTTTTATATATAACTACTCGTAAATATGAGTATCGCAAGTCACAAAACATATTACTGGCAAGTATTAGGTCATGATTCAAGGTAGTATAGCCTTGCTTATGAATCTGATTGCTCTATGAAATAGAAATGGGGTCACAATGTCTGCTGCCTCAAAGTAGTATACCATAGGCCAAGATAAGATATTCTAAAGTATATTTAATCTACACCAGAGGCCTAGTTATCCTGTCGGAATCCGGAATGACGTTTGCGATAGCTATTCAATTCAATAACCTAGTATGGAACAATTGAAGATTTCGTGCGCTTAATATGTAGGAGCAAAATACATGACAAATAGGTATACTATGGAAGTAGCTAAAATTAACAAACCTAGAAGTTGCAACGTTTCAATTAGTTCCCTGGTACTTTTGTTTGTTTGGTACATTAGCAAAATATACATTATACATTACGGCTAGGTATGACTCATCACGGTAAGTTCTGATTTTGAGTGCTGATGTGTCAGACATTTGTATCAGAATTATTGAGAAGCATCGGTTTGGTATCAAAATATTATTTATATAATAATGCTTGATAATAATGCTTATTATTTCTCCTTCAGCAATCTTTCCGATTTAAGGTTGCCTGGAAGAAATTGCTATCAGCAATAAGGCCGCCAATTGTACCTCTTCTTTTGTAACTGTTGTCTCTGTAATTATTTTCTGGTGTGTACAATAAAGAATATTCTTATCTTATCTTGATAATCATTATCATCATCAGCTGACCGCTGCCCAATGGTTGGTATACACATGCAGGCCGTGTGGTAATACTAATATTATATGATTAGACTTAAAATTACATAGGCCAAATTTATAAATGCCTCCTATAATTATAATTTTGCTAATCCTACACGGTCTACAAAATCTATATTATTATGTTTAAATAGCATCTGCATATACTTGTGGAATACCATGAATCATTGAGTATTGATTTTAATATTGGAGTGCGTCACAAGGTACTTCAGACCGGCCTTCTATTATTACCCCATCAGTACAGAGAACTCGGCACATAGAGGGTTTAATTAAAATTCTCCTGAATTAACTCCGCGTCTAATTCAATTTTGCCTTTTTCCGTGTGACTAGGGGTAACGAAGTGGAAATCATGATTGATGCGCCTGTTTTTTCTATGTACAATTTGCTAGTGCAATTAAAATAGGAACTGGACAAACTAGTTAAAGACCTCATTATGTCTATTGCCGCAATTAAACACGTTCCATTCCGCTAACTATCAACGCAAAATTTGTCACTCAGTCAGAGCCCCGATCTTGTACTAACAATCTGATAATCTACTGTTAACAACTTTACTGTCAGTGGACCAACTGATAGCTTTATATGACGGCTTGGCTAAATCAATCTATCAATCAATCTTGGTACAAGTAGCAGCCGCCAGGTAATAAGGCCGCCAACTGCAACTCTTTTCTGGTGTATTGTACACGAAAGAATATTCTTATCTCTAAGAATATTCTTATCATAACAATCTACGCGATGAGGAAATAAAGACAATGTTGTGTACATATGGAAAAAGCAAAATGAAAAAGAGAATGCACGAAAACTAAACTTGCAGAGACAGATAAACGATCCTACTCTCAAAAATACCTTAGTTACACCACAATGAAAACTGACAGACAGATATAAACATTCTAGGATAAATTACCGCACCCTCCCCGGCAATCGGGTAAAAACGAACTTTATGGCGGTTTTCGAAAGTTACAACGGAGGCGTGCTCTTTTTTATGGTAATTACACTTCGTAGGTACACTGCCTCATTAAAGCTGATGTAAGAGGGTAATAACTTTGTTTTATAAACCCGAAGACTCGGATTAAAGTAATACATTGTTTCTGAGGAGTCAAGGTCCTGGATTTAAATGCTTTATGAAACACGCGAGTGTAAAACTTACAAGCCTTATTCGTTTGTAATGTCCGCTAACTAAAGGTGACTCACCGGGAGCTACCACTTGTATTGTAACAATTTAAGACTTAAATACTGCTTCGCCGACTGATAAATGCTAGCCTATACTTCCCACTTCAGAGCATAGGCCTTCTTTTAGTGAGAGAGAGAGAGAGAGAGTATGGACTTAATTAACACGCGTGCCCTTTTTCATGCGAGGTGTTCAACTCAAGTATTCACTTAGGTTTCGTCACGATGCGACGGGAACACTTTAATACAGTCGTCAGCACGTCAACCTTGATATTCCTGTTGCAAAATCACCCTTAACCTGACATAAGAATGCACCTGTGTAAAGGTTGATTCGATGTCAACTGTACCCCTCAACTGCGCGCACCAAATACGAGTACAGTCGACTTGACAAACTTGGGCAACAGTAAATAAGAGTTTCTATAAAAATGAGCTCGAAATTCTAAAAAGCTTATGCATTCTCGGCATTATAACTTTTTAACCAAGGATCTCATCGCACACATTTAATCGATACGCGCACTTATGCTGGGTGCAATAAAAGCTGTTATAGGTTAGCCGGCGATCAACGTAAACGTCAGATTCTTTTTCATAAAAAAATATTGTGTTTGAATTTCCTTTTTAAACAATGGCCTATTTTCACGAACCTTTTAAAATTATGTATAGCTTCATGCGGTCTATAATCGACAGCCGGTAACATCAAAACCTTAACATATTTGATGCAAAGTCATCTCTAACGTAACTGAGTAGAGTGCAAGAATGTAGCGGTCGACATGCTGTCGATTGTACGTTGAACAAAAGGGGCTTTTGTGATATTAATTTAATTCACCTGAATTCCCCCTTCTACGTAATCCCCGCGCGAGTACAAACAAAATACGCACCCACCGAAGTCCATTACCAATTTCGAATTCATCTGAGTGTAATTTCATCGCATAGGTACATATTCAGCCGTAACATTGAAACAACATTTTAGTGTATTTATTCCTGTTAATTATTATTAATTCTTCATTTTAAGTTTAATTTAAAAGAAAGTGTCTAAAATGTGGACTTCATTCTAGTGGCATCTTCTACCACTCAAGCTCTATTGCAATGTTCTTTTAGTCAATTCAATTCAACAAAGAGCTAATCGTCATTGATATTGCCAAAAGTAATCGTAGTAATCGCATCAAATATGGGTGTCTTGTTTGGGTGGTTACGTCCGTGAAGTGCCGGCTCTTTTTCCTCTGGCAGGACATGGTCACGTTCCTTGCCTGTCATATAATTTTTATTTTAGTATATTGATTTTAGAGATTATTGATTTAACCACTTTCTTATAATATACCCCTTTATAAATATATTATATGCATGTTGTCCCAATTTTAAATTGTTACGCGCCAGCTCGTAATACACCGCGGGCACTGAGTGAAAATCAGCGCTGAGGGCTCACACCCTCAGCACAACGCTGAGTCAGATGCCCTTTGTGGCAACATTGTCACACCACAGGATGTACACTCTGACCTTGCCCTTGTATTTATGTGAATTGTTCTTGTTTGACCTATGATTGGTATGAATGCCTTTTCTTTCCTGTGATGTGTTAATTTGTTCCAATAAATGTCTTTCTTTCTTTCAAAGTGTCATATCAAAACCTCGTGATTTTTGTTTTTTTCATCTATATGGAAATGAAACTTTATTCTCAATGTAAGTGTTAGTATGCCTGATTAGGTGAGGATTATGATGTCTTGCTATTTTTCTAATTTTTAATTTTTCATAATTATTTTAATAAATTGACGAATGACATTTTGCAATATCAACGACGTGATCATTTTAACTTACAAAACCCTCAGAAAATCGTACAGTTGACAGAACATCAACTTTAACACGCGTGTAATACTTTGAAAGCCAGAAGCAATATAAATCTACAACTGAAAAATCTACAACTGTATAATGCCCGACAAATTTCTTGACTTCGTAAATCGGAATAATTAAAAAATTGGCTTCTACATGTCCATCGCAACCATCCTGACTAATAACGACGACTGCGCTTACCTAAAACCTGTGGCTGACTGGGAGAAAATACTGTGTGAAAAAAACGTATTAATAATAGCTCGGATTAATGAAACGGTTTGCTTTACAAACGTAAATTGTCTGTGACTGCTGTCAAAACTACTGCAAATATAACCATCAAGTCGCATGAGTTTCAATTTCTCTCGTCTTTAAAAGCACCAAAAAACCTAATTCCGTTTTTGTTCAATAATAAAATGTAAAGGTTGATGTGCTATTGTTTCGATAGGTACCACGAATCTTCTGCCAAAGGTGACCAAATAAACGAGTGCGAAAAATAAATATTTTCGAAACTCCCTTTGAATGTTTGCGGATTAAATTTATTCGTCTCTGTGATTTATTATACACGAGTCGTGCAAGTGTTTGTCTGCCACCACACTCTCGGTACAACATTCAACCTCTTTCCCTACCCTCGTATGCTTTCATCTTGTTTAATTTTCGTACAGCGGATGAATTAATAGTGTTAAAGTGTGTAAGCTCCACAATCTATCTTCTAGTCTATGGTAGCTTAGTTTAGAATAAAAATTGTCTCTCTATGGTTAACCTCTTTTTCTTCCCTTCTTCTCCATCTATCATGGCTGCACGCTGCTGCTAGTCTTTTTGTAAAATGTTTTAATTTCAACCGAATAAATGGTACATTCACAATCTAGTTACATAATAATATGTTTCTTGGCCCCCGTGGTGGAGTAAGGCCTAACCTTCCTGCGATGCAGGAAGAGACCCGTGCCCCTGCAGTGGGGGCATACAAGGGTTGGTAACGATGTTTTAATTTGGTTTATAATTCATATTTAGCATAATCTTAGTGAGTGTAAATACAAACAATGGCCGTAATGGTTTCTATAGAAACAAAACAAACGCTTGTTCCTCATAAATAACTGGGGTTATATAACTAGTTATTTTAAAAGAAAAAAATTCTTCGACAAGTAACTGTTGAAGAATCACGTGGAAATCAAATTAAAAATCAATTCAAAAAATCAGGATCAAGCGAAAGCATCTTCTGTGGTGACGTGAGCTTGTAAATACTGGGGTGTGCCTAGAGTCTAAGTTCAGGGTATTGGGGTTGGCATACATGCATTGGGCTTCGATATTATGAACCATCGCTTTTCAGGTCTAGGCTCCCTTTGGACAATAACCTATCGGCATACCAAGCCAACGGACTTCTTGCACATTTCGTTCGTTCAGGAATTGACTCGCGAACTAACGTGCTGGTATTCCTATTACAGGGCTGTCCCTGTCGCCCTTCGTGCGGCACTGGCAGCCGGCGCAGTACGAGCCGGCGGGGCGCCGCCGTCGCGCCGCCGAGCCGCCGCCGCAGCCACGCCCGCTGCGGCTCACCTTCCACGCGCACAACAGGTGAGCGCCACATCATATCAGAGGTTTAATCCACTCGCGACCACAGGCTTACATTTCTCATTGTGATCCCTGAGTGGTGCCTTACCACTGGTAGGCCTAGGCCACGCCTAGTAACTGCCTCCCAGACAAAGACATGTCGCCAAGCGATTCAAGCTGTTAGATATCTACGTAAGCACGTAACATCTTTCGCCTTCAGTTACCGACAGGGTTGTGTTTCATAGAACTACATTTTACAGTTTATTATGACAATCCGAGTGCTTAGTGCGAGTTTTTTAACTACTCGATCGCGTTAACGTAAACTCATATATGTGGAAGCGCCACCTAGCGACGAGTATGGAAATTAAAATTGCTGAGTGCGAGTTGTAATGGTTTACGTTGAGAAGTGAACACGTTTACCAGCCAAAACACGAATAAACGCGAGTGCGAGTTGTACTGTGACAGCGCTTTGCCAGTTCGAACGGTTAACTTACTCATACTCACTACTCAATGCTCGATTAACGCGGTAGTAAAGTTATACGATTGGATCGGTCAAACTCGCACTAAGCACTCAGAGTGCTGTGCGAGTTTTTTAACTACTCGATCGCGTTAACGTAAACTCATATTTCTATAGCATCGAGGAAGCGCCACCTAGCGACAAGTATGGAAATTAAAATTGCTGAGTGCGAGTTGTAATGGTTTACGTTGAGAAGTGAACACGTTTCAAGCCAAAACACGAATAAACGCGAGTGCGATTTGTACTGTGACAGCGTTTTGCCAGTTCGAACGGTTAACTTACTTATACTCACTACTCAATGCTCGATTAACGCGGTAGTAAAGTTATTCGATTGGATCTGTCAAACTCGCACAAAGCACTCCGATCGAATATGTGTGTGTGTAATCGACGACATCGAATTGTCGTAGTAAAGCATTAATTGTGGTTCTAGATGTGATAGGTGCCAAGGGCGGGGAGTACAAAAAGTGTAAGATTTGACACCACGCATGCCTACATACTTATCTACCGATTTCATAGAACACAGCACGCCTGACCAGATAACCAAAACGGGAGATGCCCCAGATGCTAGATATACGTTCGACATACTGTAAATTGGCGAAGTATAAGATAAAAAATATATTATATCTGCAAGAGTGACTGACTACACAGAATAATGAATGTTGATAAAGGCCTTCTTGCCCAGCGGCAACCAGCAAGCGAATGTAACAACACCTAGCAATTACCTACAAGTGCTCGCGAAAAGCGTCTTCCAGAAATCTAATTAAATGAGAGCATCTGCGCTTCCTAATATCACACTGTCTTTTACCACAAGCACAACCAGAAGTACCAACAAGTAAGAGCAAACAAATATTGAGGCCGTTCCACAATGTCTGAAAACTCTGAAAACTGCCATTGACTATCAAGATATGTATATTAAAAACCTATTTAAAGGCTAAAAATTCCGCCCATGCGGGACTCGAACCCGCAACTTCTTGCTAACCGTGCCGTGTTTTTAAAATTGCCCCTAGCACGGGTTAGTGCATTAAAAAGAATATAAAAGATATGTATTGTTTTTTTTTACTATTGATATTTGTCATCACAGTAGTAGCTACTTAAGCACGCGGAAGCAGCCTAGCCTGGCTACCCGTAGCTCAGGGACCGACCTTGTTTGAGAGCCAAGATACAAGTAGTGACGCTTTTATTTGCAATGAAAAAGGGTTATTCTTATACATAATTAAAACTGTTTTTATACGGATTTATGCTCGTTCATTACATTTTTACAATTTTCCAACGTTTCGGCACTTTTTCAGGTGCCGTGGTTCCGGATGACTGAGGTGACGGGCGTCTTTTAGAAAGCATTAATGGTTAGTTTACTACCCTCGGCAAAAATTACAAAAGTTGATTATGAAGTTACGTTCCAAAATAGGCAAACCAATTATTTTTTATATAAAGTCGACAATATTGATTATTAGTAATTGAAGTAAAATTTAATTTATAAACTAATTACTTTACATGAACTCAAAAATACTGATTATTAATTGAAATAAAATTTATTTTTTACTCTACAGTCACACTTCTAGCAAGGGGGTCTCATGAACTTAAGCACCATGCTACATACCGGTACGTTCCAACCACGATCTCTATTAAAATTTGGATGCCGGCGGATCTCTATTGCCTCGCGTATCCTTCTAGGGAAGAAACGGTCTTCTTATAGAGATCGTGGTTGGAACATACCGGTAGCATGGGAACCAGTGCTTAAGTGCATGACACCCTCTTGCTAGAAGTGTGACTGTAGAGTTAAAAATAAATTTAATTTCAATTAATAATCAGTATTTTTAAGTTCATGTAAAGTAATTAGTTTATAAATTTAATTTTACTTCAATTACTAATAATCAATATAGTCGACTTTATATAAAAAATAATTGGTTTGCCTATTTTGGAACGTAACTTCATAATTAACTTTTGTAATTTTTGCCGAGGGTAGTAAACTAACCGTTAATGCTTTCTAAAAGACGCCCGTCACCTCAATCATCCGGGACCACGGCACCTGAAAAAGTGCCGAAACGTTGGAAAATTGTAAAAATGTAATAAACGAGCATAACTCCGTATAAAAACAGTTTTAATTATGTCTACTGCTCGTGTTAACCTTAGAAAATATTATTCTTATACATACAATTAGTTTGAAAAATCTAGTCAGATAAGCTAACTTAACCGCCAACCTCGCTGGACGGGCGAACTGAGGCAGTTTGCTGGCATCGGCTGGATGAAAATGGCCGAAGACAGAAAGAAGTGGCGTGCCTTGGCTTATGTTGAGCGGGAGAAGAATACAGGCTTATTGATCGATAGATCGAAGCTAACTGAAAGTTATCTTGTTTGTGAACAATAAAATACTAAAAACGCTAAGACAAAACAATTATTAAATCAATTATGAAAACTGTTACTTGATTTGAAAATTCGTTATTGTTCCCGAAAACAAATGCGAGCCCCAAACCAATAACAAACAATTATATGGAGTTAAAATCAAGTTGCCGCCATCATCAAGGCACGTTCTTTGTCATCCTTTGGAAAGTTCACTATATTCTGTCGATGCGCACTTCTGAGTCATTCTAGTAAGTCTTAGTACATAGACACTGTTATTACTCGTATATTAGGTAATAAATCTTCACATAGAGTGTAATGTGCGGCTATATTACCAAGCACTTGCTCATTTGGCTCGAAGGAGATTGTAATTATGCTCTGTGAATTGAATTAGTGACAAATGTACGTACTGATACGAGACGATAGTTTGAAGGCAATTAATTAAATCCTGCCAGGGCCTGCAACATATCTTGCAACAATAGACACTATTTGCCTGGTAGGCATATAACTTGCACCAGAGACAACCAACAATGAAGATCAAAGCAGAACTAGACAAAAAAAAGATAGAGTATATCGTCTGCAGACTACAGCGAAATTATCTATGCACAGAGCGATGGTAGCGGAGTGGTAGAATGTCGGCTT
Source organism: Yponomeuta sedellus (assembly GCA_934045075.1). Taxonomy (NCBI): domain Eukaryota; kingdom Metazoa; phylum Arthropoda; class Insecta; order Lepidoptera; family Yponomeutidae; genus Yponomeuta; species Yponomeuta sedellus. The sequence continues at coordinate 8,555,462 of OW203727.1, read as the reverse complement.
CTCATTCGGTAGGTCCTCAGTTTAAATCCAGCAATTACCAATTGCAATTGTTTTCTTAGTTAGAAAAAAGAAGAAAAACATTTACTTCACGTTACAAAGACATACAATATAACATGTGATTAGTAACGAACAAACCTTGAAAAATATTAAAACACACAAAAGGGATTCAAAGAACTTATGTCTATGCAGCGGAAAAAATGGCCTCGACCTCAGCACATGCTGAAAATCAGTGCTGTGGGCGTTTTGCCCACAGCACTGATTTTCAGCACGTGCCTCTTCGTAACTCGCGGAGTTTCATCAGTCAAACTGAAACGTTACGTACATTTGTGTAAAAGTACGAAATCATAGTGAAGAAATCTGAGTGTCGCCAATGTTCCCAGCAGCTCTGCCTCAGCTCTTGAAATTTCCAATCCGTGATGGGCACGCGTGGTGATTAAGCCCATACTGTGTGACGTATCTATGCTGCATTATTATATCGATGGTTTCTAATGTGACAACAAGGCCATTTAATTAATAACCCTAGACAAAAACAAAGTAATTAGGTACATAAACTTTCTTAACTTTGCACCCGGTTCCGTCGTCAATATGTCTTACGAAGACTTAAGCCAAGTCTTGCAGCCCTCGCTCGGCGAAATAAAGCGTGGCGCTTTGTGAGTTGAGAACTTTACTCTATCTCTGATTAAAACAGTGAACTAGTGTATTTAATCGGCACCGACCGGTCGTGCGACAGCATTGTGTGGCCAGCGCCACTAAAGTTAAAGCGGACCGTAGTCCACCACGGACTAATCCATTTGTGAAGTGGTTTTCAGTGGGGATGCACAACCGCTGGGCTGTGCCTTGCTCGAGTCGACTGACCAGTACAGGTACACCTAAAACAGAAGGGTGGAGTGATCCATACTTTTTATGCATTCGTACACTCTCTCTCTAAAAGAAGCAGTACCGATGACGTACTAGTTCACACCTTACAGCAAGCATTATAACTTTCATAGCTTTCAGCATCATAACTTTAAAGACGGCCTCGGTGGCGCAGCGGTTTGGCACGCTGACTGTAAAACCGAAGGTCTCGGGTTCAATCCCCGGCCGGGTCAAACTAGGAAACGAACTTTTCTAGATTGCCTCGGGTCTTGGATATTATCTATGTATTTGTTGAATTAAATCTATCGTCGAGTTAGCACCTGTAACACAAGTCATTTAGTTGTACTTAGTAAAGGGCTAACGAGATCTGTGTAATATGTCCACATTTCCATGAATATTTCCATGAATGAATATTTATAAGGTAGTTATAACTTCGTGTGAGTGTCAATGCAATGAGGGCTTTTCAGCTCGGCGTTTTTTACAGCTGTCAGTTGGGTTCCCCAAAAGCTACTAGATGGCGCCGTGCCTAACTCTGTCTGAGAACGGAGGTTATTGACACAGAGTATATAGGAGTGACAGAATCATAGAGTAGAAAAAATACCAGTAACCAATCATACCTTGCTGCATACTATCAGCTATGCAGACAGGTTTCTTCAGTTTCTGGTCAGTTAGCCTCCTTCATTCAGGGCAAGCGCTAGCGCCATCTATTGATTAAATGTGGTACAACTTTATTTTTTAAGTCCCTCTGAAAAGCGCTCATTGTATTCTTACACTATCTTCCTCTGTCTGTCTCTCTTTCTTTCTTTACTTTTTTAATTTGACGACTATTTTGAATGTCAACTAGATCAGAAAATCGTTCGTACAATTCGTATATACCAAATCTTATCTTAAACACTTTTACTTAGTGCAAATGTTGGACAAATCATCTAAAGATTTTTTATCCAAAATTATTTAAATTTTGAAATAGACACCTAGTTTGACTTGTAAGGTTCATTAAGCCGCAGTTGCTGCGCTACTTTGAATGAAACCTTCTCATTTCATTTCATTTCAAAGACTGAACAAGGATAATTTGCCTTGACAGAGAAAAATCATTACAAAACAAAGATTCATGGATAGATAGATAACATACTGTATCTACGTAACTAGGTTATTGCACCTCAATATAATGTGTGACTATCGATTCTAAATAGACAAAAGCCACCTTTTAGTTGTATTACATCAGTGCACGAGCTTGTAACTCGACTCTGCACAGACCGAGTCCATTCCCTTAATTAAAACGTGGTCGATCGAACTTACTGCTATTAATGGAGGCCGTGTATCTGTGTAGGACCCAAGGGCTCTCCACGCTGATTGGCAACTTTATTATTGCATACGATATGTCGGAGCGGGCCCAAACAAAATGTTGACTCAATTCAATAGACATATACTCGTATCTTCGATACGTCCAACACTATAGGGCACGCAGACGACTCTTAGTCTAATGGAAATAAATGTGGAAATCAAACCCTATATGAACATCGGGCTTTACGCTGGCTACGCCCCTCTATTCGAAACTGATGCAAGCATGTGAAGGGTGGTGTTTGAAATCTCTGCTACATTTCATTTGATATTGAGTGCCATCGAATAACGTGACCAGACAAAACCCAAACCTTACAAAGAATATGAATCTAATTCGACTTTCTTGCGTACTATTCCGCAGTTTACGTAAAAGACACGAGTTACCGAAATTTAATGTTTATCTACTCTATTTAACATGGTGTATAAAATCTGAGATGAGTGGAGCCTACTAGACAATATGCTCAACTTCTACTGTAGGGAAAACTTAGAAATTAAAAAAAAAACTATCCGGACGTAGTAGGTGAGGGATATAGTGTGCTGGTAACACGGAACGAGAGTAACGTGCTCTAACGTCAAAAGTCGCGACTTTCCAGTACATTAATTGCCTCATTGTATCAGAACGTATGACTCGCGTCATTGTCCTACATGTACTACTACATGCTGATGTATACTAAGTCACCTGGGGATTCAATGTACATACATTGCTGATATTTTGTTCAGTTTTCCCCATAGTACCTAAAAGTTGTTAAGATAAGGCCTGCCACATACAGTCGAAATTCCGAAATTTTCATTCGTAATTCCGTAAATACATATTACACATAAATACACATTATGCGTTTATTTTCGTTCGGAATAGCAACGCTCACTTAAGAGCTAGTTTACATTTGTTCAGCGAATATGGACGACGGTTATCCGATTGCGATTGCATTGCAGCTGTATCTTGCTAAAAAGCAAAAATACGCTGCTTGTTGTGTTCGGAAAGGTTTTTTTCTGTACGGGATTCGTCAAAATTCTATTCGTAAAACACGGGTTGCCGCACGGAATGCGGTATCGGGAAAACGCGAACGGAAAACTGTCGTATTTATGTGGTAAGTCCATAGCTTTGTATGAATTTACTGTATTCGGAATCCCGAACCGTCGAAATTCCGAAACGGGATCGACTAAAACGAAATTCCGACTGTGTGTGGGCGGCCTAAGGTAGACCTCACGGTTTTCAGACGTATATGAGGATTTTGTTACACCTGTATGTTTAATATCCCTTAGGAGGTAAAGAGAGAAAGACTGTAATAACTTCCCTGTCTTATTTGGAAAAAAGAAGGTAAGGTAAGGACGGGCACCTCATAAACATTCTCACTCATAGTAATAAAGTCGCCAATTGTGATGCAAACATATTTTTACGATAATTATTTAATGTCTGGTATACAATGGACCGCACATAAACCTGTTTGCGCTCTACGCCTTTAGGTGAAGTTCTTATTTCTTAGTCAACATACTACCACTTCAACGGTGCAGTTGATCGAGGGTTACTACGGCTATGAAAACTTAACAAAATTTAGTAGCGAAGAACTCAATTGCTTTAAAGTGAAGTAAGTTAAACATTGCTTCAGATAGAAATTTCTTCCTATTTAGATTGCAATAATTTTCTCAGCTAATCCAAAAATCAATAATTTCCCATTTTCCTATCAAAGTTGGCATCTTTTTCATATTTCACTGCTTCATAATGTAAAAGTACGAAATAAAACCCTGACAAATTAGGAAAAAACAAAAATTTTAATTCTATGTTGTTTTTCTCAGTTTATTTATTTAACGCCCTTACTATCTCTTTCCATTTTAATTAAGTTTTTTAATTATTTATAACCTTGAGGCGACTAGCAACAGATAAAGCCCTTGGTTATTTTGAAAAAGAAATAGACATTTTTTTTTATTTACAACGACATAGTTTTTGAAAAATGTACTGGCAATACTTAAACAATAAACTAAATACTATACAGTGCGTTCACATTAACTTGACGCGTGAGAGAATTGGTAGCACCATAGATGTTTACTGTTACCATGTTAAATAAGAAATCATTCCCATTACTTGGGGAAAATAAAAGGATTGAGGGCTTGTTTTACCATCTTCCGATTAGGTCCAAAAGCTAATTTACATGTTATGTCCTTGTTACCAATTCTCTCACGCGTCAAGTTAACGTGAACGCACTGTACTTATAAAATTATATCATGGAAAACGTAGACATTCTGGTTTATTGAAAAGTTTTTTTTATATCGTATCGTTTTTTTAAATAGGATCACATTGTTCTAAGCCTCATAGCTCGTAAGCTTAACTTATTTAAGCTGGTTTAAATGATCCACACATATGAATAACCAATATCGTTTGTTCGAGCGTTATTGAAATAGCCAATCGGACACTAAACCTTCTATATTCTGGGAACAGCAGAAATTGCACTTCAGTCATGTATGCCTCTGAGCTACACGTTTCAAACGTTACCGCAGCAGACAATAAACCAGAATAGAGCAAACCTGTGGCATGAATGGAGACGGCGAGCGACGTCTTATTCCGCGTGCACATCAACCAGACGAATGTTAACGAAGGCAAACGAGTGGCATTCGCCAATCGGCACCGCACGCTCGTTTGTTTTCGTTGTTTCCGACCGAAACCCTTTGTCCTCGTTAAAGTGTAGTAAGATCCACGTAATGACCCATTAACATTTTATTATTGCAACATATTTGTTTTATAAAGAAGCAAAAAGTAATTAACTTGAATCTGAGCTTATCATATTTTGCTAGATTCTCAACATCAGATAAATTAAAACATGCGTTATTCATGACAAAATGTTACTAATGATTGCAACGTAGCTTCACATAGATTTTAGTTAGCAATAAATTTGTTTCAATCCGTAGTTTTAGGCTTTAAGAACACACCGTAAACTGATCTGTGTTTTGACTCTATTTTAACGCGAAAAAGCGCGGCGCGATGTGGCCATATTCACGGAGAAGAGCTTTTTCTGTACTTGTACGAGTACATGTACTTGGGTATGGGTATAATACTTAATAGAGTTGTTATGTAAATCCAAATGTTATTCTGATTGTCAGTGAAAACCTGTTATTGGCTTTAAATCTAATTCATCTTACTCTTTGTAAAAATGCCTCGCGTATAAGCTGTTGGTTTTCCTATAAACAATAAAATTAAAATAAAATTATTTAAATTTAAATTTCGATTTTTGATCGATGTTTTTACATTTTAATGGTGTAAATACTAAACTCATCCTTAATTAAAATTTCGTGTTATTTCATAATATTTAAGGTGATCCTTCCATTTTCCTCGATTGCCAGATTCAACAATCCAATAACAAATTTTCTAACTAAAACTTTAGCAAGCACTACACATTATTAGGTCAATTCCGGACTCTCCCGCACGGCCCTCAGCCGGAAGTCCAGGGTGTACATAAGTACTCGCCGTAACTTTAATCAGAAGTATAAATAGTTAAGCCCGATTAACACCACAAATTTCTGATTATACTAAACTCGCCCATCTACATGCCGGTTAAGTCGGCGAGGTGCGAGAGAGGGGGCTACTTCCAGCTCGGTACTAGTAGCCCCTACTCGCCGAAAAATAGGATCGCGATCTATTTAACTTAACTTACTCAACAACCTACTACTTAACTCGCTTTGCCGTCCGAACGGCTAAAGCGACTTAACTCGCCTAAGACTCGCTATAGTACATGGCAAAACGTAGATACGTAATGTATGTTGTTTTCTGATGTGTACAATATAGACTTCAAATCTAATCATACGAAGGATTATTTTGGATTGGAAACGTACCGCCCCTGCACGTCGCCGGCCTGTTGTAACGTGAATGTCGGGATATCGGGGACGTCCATTTGCTTTCATACGTTCGGTTGGTCTGTGACCGACATTATGTGCACCGACGTTGCGATGCCGCAGTAACGGATGCTGGGGTGCATTTTGGGGCTCGAACTATTCAAGACAGTTCGAATGCCTGAAAAAAAGGGGAAAGTCAGCAATGATATTAGAATAAACAAACAAAAGAGAGAACAATTTATGTATGTTCACATTTTAACGTATGTAAAAATGTTCAAGTATTCAATAAATCGTTATGATAACTGTATTGTGTGTAACAAAATCACCAAATTTTAAAAGTATTAGCAGCTCCACACTATAGTTACCATCTGCGGGACCTTTAGCGATTTCGCAGTTTTCCCTGCCAAAGTTGCTTTGTACTCCCCATCTCCCCATTTTCGTACGTACAGTGGGGGTTATATTACATCCTGTATTAAAAATAGTCATGTTTTATTTTATTTTTATTTTACTTTATGTTAGATGATATTTTAACATATTGCATTCACCTAAAGGAGATGCGAAAAAAAAAGCACCGACGCCTTTTTCCTTAGTAATTTTTTTATATCGTGTTCCGTTAGGAAACTCTAGGCTACGAAATAAATATGAAGTTCTAAGCTGAAATCGTTACGGCTTCGTACTAAATTAAGAATTGCCCCGGTATACGTCCCTGTGTAACGTCAAGGCGAATCGACGTTGCCTCTAAGTGCCTCGCGGCAGGGACAATGTAGCGAAAATTAACTTTAAACAAACTTAGACAGCGCATCGGTGGCACTGGCACATGAAAGCATTGGAGACATTGAGCTGATAACATCACACAATCCAAATGCTAGGCTTTTCCCCCGTTTCTTATTCAATAACAATGTGGTATTCTACTGTTAAAAGCTGTCAATTAGCCAAAAACTAAGCGACAGGTAGGAACATTCACTGGGAAAAGAAAATATAATCTAATAGAACATCTAACATAACATCTAACAGAACATTCACTGACAAAAGAAAATACAATCTCGGTTATAAAATATCAGGTTTCCTCATTATATTTTTCTTCAGCGTTAGCGAGTGGTACATGCCGGAATTCTCACCCACGACCGACCGAATGAGAAGCCGACGTTCAACCGCTCCGCTACTACCGCTTCTTTATCTTTATTATAAATGTTCAGACACGACACGTTGTAAAGACCTCTGACTTATCTATGTGGACTTTGTCCGATCGCTTCAATACACTTTGTATCATCATCATCATCATCAACCCATTATGTTCCTACCAAGGGGACATAATGGGTTGATGATGACGGGCCTCTTCCTTGAGGAAAGTACAGGCCATACTCCACCACGCGGGCCAGGAAATCTATTTTTGAATCACTCGTATGAAATTGTATCGTCGAATGCGACATAAGTCACACTCGTCTTCTAAGTCGCATGATCTCGTTTTTCCGTATTTTTGAATCGTTCGCCGGAAGTGTTGCCAGTACAATTTGAAGTATTGTATTTTATCCGTTCCACGCAGAAATTACAAAAACCGGAAACTACCGTAACGGAAACGGAACGTAAAATATTTCGTTTTATTGGCTGTTTAGATGAAAAATCTTTTCCTTTAGTTGCAAAACAAACAAAAAACTGTCATGGATCGTAAATAATAACACTTTGGTTTGTTTTAGTTCAAAAATGTCGAAACAAAAAATCAATTCGGCACAAAAGCACAAACTCCTCGATTTGAAATCAAAACAAATTTTGACAATTAATCTATCGATCGACACACGAGACGAGTGGTAAGGACCATTCGTTGCAGTCGAGTGATTCAAAAATACGGAATTTTGTATGTCGAACGAAAATCAGTAGAAATTGAGCGCTCGACGCGAGACGAGTGATTCAAAAATAGAGCTCCTGGAGCTCAAAATAAAAACAAACCAAAGTGTTATTATTTACGATTTATGACAGTGTTTTGTTTGTTTTCAACTAAAGGCAAATATTTTTCATCTAAACATCCAATAAAACGAAATATTTTACGTTCCGTTTCCGTTACGGTAGTTTCCGGTTTTTGTAATTTCTGTGTGGAACGGATAAAATATAATACTTCAAATTTTACTGGCAACACTTCAGGCGAACGATTCAAAAATACGGAAAAACGAGATCATGCGACTTAGAAGACGAGTGTGACTTATGTCGCATTCGACGATACAATTTCATACGAGTGATTCAAAAATAGATATCCTGGTCCAGATTGTTGGAGGCTTGCAAGACTACTGGTTTTACCGTCAGCCTCTGACTTGGATTAACGACACTTTATATGTTTTTTTTATATACAATAGAGTGTTCTCTAGCCTACTCCACTTTCGTAGTAGATTATACCTAACAAAACACACAGGGTTTTAATAAACTTAGAAAATATATTTTTGGCAATTGTATGCGCAGACAAAAGGATGACTGGCTCTACTTATTCTGCATCAGATATAAATGAGGCTGTGATAATAATACGCCTTATAATATTCCTTACTGTAAAAGAAGGCTGGTCCTCCTCACTCTGTCAGGTCATTCATCCAATTTCTCCCCAAAATTGATCCGGTCTCCCGACTACCTGGGCCAAGATTCTTCTAATGCGCATAGTATAATGCGTAATGGTAGTATAATGAGCAAGGCGATTTTATTTCATTACTGCGTCAAGTCTATGCGCGCACATACAACAAACATTCAACGACTCAATGGTATAAAAAACACGAGACATGACCCGACCATCTATATGTGATAGTACTAAATCACTAAACGAATCGGGGCCCTGGTAGTCGTCTGTTATTGAAACCTCTGAATACATAGAAGCCCAGAAATCATTAGGATCTACAAATTAGCAGACTGCGGTAAATATCCAACTAAGTTGTGGCGAGCACATGTCAACTCTGCGCGCGCACTACAAACTCCAACATTCCTGCATCGCGCAATCAGTGTTTCAATGATATACCATAAATATAACGTCCGACTAACAATAGTTGGACCGGCCGTCCCCAGGCGTACGATCTGCCTGGCGGGAAATTTCCCTTTATAGTGGAAGAGCACGATCACCCGCTCTTCCCTATAAAGTAATTAGCATCCTTTATATTGTAAGTTGCACCACTTGGTAATTTTCTATTCACAACTTAAGTTATCTGTTAGATAACGCTAAGTAGCATTATACTTGCCCATGTGCAAAACTTTGTTATTGGGCAATAAAGATTTTTGATAATAATAACAAATATTATACTCAGGGTTGGCCCCACAGAACATAAAAAAAGAGTAGAAGTAGTGACATGACACATTAGTACGAAAACCAGTGTAACCAAACTGATACACATAAACCAAATGCATACTAAGAATGCCAAGCTGCCATTGGTAAATAAAGTCAATGCCGAAAAGGTGTACATCATAAAAGTTTCGAGTAAAATATGCACCTTTTCACAATGTTAACAATGATCAAAGTCAAATGACAATGATGAAATAAGGGTTGGCATTTTGTAGTAACGCTACTCTACACTAGATGGAACTACCGCCGCGTCGGACCGAAAAGAACTTTTACCTAGTAAGACACAAAGTTCAAAATTGAAAAACAAGTAGATTCTGAGTTTGGGATGGGACAATGCGAGTTCTAGTTTGTCGATAGGGTGAACCTATCGACAAATTATACAAACAGTTTAACACATTAACGGCTGAGTACGAATACTGATACTCAGAAGTATTTTTGGCGATTTCTTATTTGCCTGCGGGTTGACTGGTAGAAAATGCATCTTTTTTACATTATCTTTTGTGCAATGAAGAAATAATACTAATAGGGTGGATACATATACAAATAAAACAATGTGGTAGATTTCATAATATTTTAAAATAAAATCTCTTATTAAAATTAGCTTTAACCCACTGCTTCGTCGGCGTTAGAAATTATAATTAAAAAAAAATACTTTGTCTATCTGTACGCCATGTTTCATAAGTAATACTAATTGATGATGGTATTATATAATTTCATTTATACGCGAGAGTCTAACCTGGAAGTGAAGCACATTTTTTCTGGTATTGCTGCATACACGTGCCATCTTCCGCCTTTTTAGTTATTATGAAGTGTTCATGAAAATGCTCTGAATATATAGTGCTTCTCTTCGTTGGGAACCAATTTTGCCTTCTTATCGCTGCCATCCATTTTAATTTCGTATCCGGTTTCCTTAGGAAAACTAAAGGAAAACTCACTTCCGAATTGTTTTGATTCCGAGAGGGTTGTTTTATCATTGCCTCGGTTTGCTGTTGTCAAAGGGGTTGAAGTATTAAGGGTAAATAGCAGAATAATAAAAAACCATAAATCAAATAACATAACAAAACAAAAATCTGATGCTCGCCAAGAGAACAACCACTCGAACAGGTAAACAATATAATAAGTAATTTACTTAATGTTTTGAACTGAAGTAAAAAAAAACATATGAGTCGTTTTCAATAACCTCACTTTACATCTCGGTTGGAATATTTAAAAATGTAAGATTAAAATTACTTTGATAGTTTCTTAAATATTGCAGTCCTGGTGAAGAAAAACTATATCGCGATAAACTGGTGAAGAAAAACTATATCGCGATCTAGCTGTGCTCATGCCTTGTATGTGCTCATGTCATGTCTTGTATGAAAGTAATGTATGAGCTCCAATGACAGTTTTTACATGCACAACCACCAGCCAGCGACCGGAGCTCATACATTACTACTTTACCCGGCCCGGCGACCGGACGGCTACCGGGTGCATATGAAAAGGCACTTAGAAAGTAGATATAAAATAACAATAATTATTTTACCTACTTAGACGCATTGGAATTTACAATACCTAAGTACCGTTAAGTATGTATGACTACTAAGTCATAGACAATTAATTATCGATAGATTTTTATCATGTGTGCCCCCATCCGTAATTGAGTAGAATTCAAATTTTGACAGAAATTTCTAGAGAATGTACACTTTCTTCGGTGAAAATTGAACTTTAGTAACCAGTAAATAAAGGTGGTTTCACTTTCTCATTTTCGGATTGGTTTCCGTGTTCATGTCATTACAAATTTAATTAAAAATCCAATGAAATACGTCTTGCAGATGAAATGTTACGCCATGATCGGTATATTTTGGTGCCCAACTTTTATTTTTACTCTCTAACACAGCATTACAAGGCAGTTTAACAAAGTTTTCACCATTTTTTCTTTACTAGAAGCGCACGGCAACTGAAGTCAACAAAACTGTCACCGACTACGCATAGGCAATACATTGCTAATGTGAGGCACGCGGGCACCGCCCACTTACGACTTCTACTCTTTTTTTATGTTCTGTGGTTGGCCCCGTGATACTTGATTGACAGATACTAATCCGCTGGTGATGCCATACAAAAAACTTCCCTCGAAATTGTATCTGGTGCCTATGTTCCTCACTTTTCTTTTCAAGTAAGTCCGCCTTTGTATTATACTCAATAAAGCGTAAGTTACACACATAGTTCGTAATCAGTTAATGCTATGATTTTATATAATTTTAAGCGTGATTTGTGTAATTATGAACTCGTCCATCAAACGTGTTTTTTTTCGTCTAAGACGTGACAAGGAATATATTATGAGCTTACCATTAACTGCCCTCATAATTATAGGTACATATCATATCGATGATACCTAAGAGCACTGCAACCAACTAAAAACACCATTGTTAAATCTTGAAAACCAAATTTAAGTTACCTACGGCGTAGATATAAGCAATTCAATGTACTGTAGCAGACTTCAGCTTTGAATCAGCAGACGGGCCCGGTAATAAAGCAACCTCGGAAATAATTGAAGCTAAACAGCACAATTAAGTACAGTTGCCCACAAAACGTTTATTGCAGGCCATTTGCTACTTGTGCTTCTAACTATCGGCAGTGCAGACCCCACACGGTCCGTAATTATCGGACTGACCTGCGACAGAATGGAGGTTAAGCGCTTGACTGTACTCGTACCTAAGGAAATTAGACGGAAGAATGAACGGATAATCGTGTGTCGATTGTGGTGGGGCGTGGCTTGTTGCCTACCTCAATGTTAAAAGGTTACCATGTGAAACCTCTTTGCGTTGGATTCTCCTTTTAGCAGGTGAGAGGACGCTTTTCAGACGGATTAACAACCAATGCTAGACAGGCAGCAGCAAAAAAGTCGTCGAGAACTATTCATTTCTTTTGAGGGCCGCTCGGTCGTTTAATGAACTTTGTGTTAGAAATAACAGCATCGATTTGTTTTGCGATACTATAAGCAGCGTAAGCAGATTTGTTACCTTGGACTTCTGCAATTCCTTGTAATCAATACCCGATGGAATCAATTCCTTATTGGAATGCATTCTATCGGGGATCGATTGATTGATCGAGACCATAAATATGTAGTGTGTGTGAGTATTTGTATTGTTTTGTAGTCGGCAAAAAATTTTCTTTTTCTAAAATATTTCTATAAGTGAAAACTTGTAATTGGCTTTCAGTCATTATTTCAATCGCAATGTGTTTTGTTCATAGCTGTAAGTTTTCCTATTAAAATAAAAATAAATAAAATAAACTATTATTTGTAAGTGTGGTAACGTCTCAGCCAGCTCGAGGCGACGGCAAGAATACTTTGTGTGCAAGAACTTAACTACACCTTCTATACAACATTCTTGAGTTAAGGTTATTGTAGATAAACAGTAATATGCTATAACGTTTTGTTTTATGTTTTCATAGAATTCAAAGTTATCTATAATGCCTGTTTAGTGCTGTTTCTGTGGAGAAGGCGCTGTCTACTAAAATACAATCGTAGTAAACTAACTCTTTAAATCAGTTAATACTGCATTTGTTACTTCTTTACTAAATTCATATGTATGCTTACCTACTTATTGATTTTCACTCTAGATATCAATGATTTTTGAGTGAAAATATAATGTTAGCAACATTCATTGTTGTAGCATACATTTTTTTGAAGGAATATTTTCTTTGGCACATTTACAATATCAAATGAATCAATTTATTTCAACGTAAAGAATTTAAATTCTGTTTGCTGAATGTCAATGTACAATGTAAAATGTAAGCCGCTGCCTTCGGGCCGTATTGTAGTGGAGAAAAAGGCAGCGGAAAAAAAACTCCACTCTGACCATCTTTTCTCAAGTCATCTTAAACCAAATAAGTATAGAAATATACAATATGCAAAAACATGCATATGTAATAATAATATGTACGAGTATAGTATAAGAAATTCTAATAAATTAAATAAAATATTTGCATGATCTTACGCAGGAAGATTTTAAACATAATAAATCAAAGAAATGCTGTAAAGAGCAATAAGGATTGAGGAAGAAGAAAGGTTCACGTGATTCAGAATCACAAAGTTCTGAGAGTCACTTTCTTAGCAACTACCTACTTTGATACCTACATGACAGTGCAGGATATTGCGGTTGAGTGATAAAATCTGTGCCTTGTAACTGTCCTTTGTCCCTTATATATTTGTTACTTTTATATTTTGAAACGACGCAGGCAATCGATGCTTCTATCGCACGTGTATTGAAGCGTACCTACCCTTTGATGTTTAACGATTATCAAATAAAGATATTTCTCACAAACAAAATTTTGCTCATGACATTATCTCTTTTGTCCCACACTTTGAGTGAAGTGAGCGATTCAAACCGAATGGTTTTCAAATCACTTTAATATTTCGTGTGTGAACAAATCGTTATGATTCCTTGCAATCAAGTAGAACTCCAGCCGCGGAAGGATTTCATAAACATATTCTGAACTCAAACTCGATAAAAAGTATTAAAAAAATTCCAGCTGTCGGAAATGAAAAATCGATCTTAATCTCCAATTCGAAATCGCCAATATAAGGCAAAACCGCACGGCTTCCTGGTATGGCTCTAAATAGATTCATTCTGGTCAACGATTTCCCAGCTACCTTGAAACTTACCCTCCCTAACCAACGCTAGAAGCGATCCGAAACTAGTCCAAACAAATACATCTCTCCCCACTGTATGCCTAGCATACACTCGATGAGTCCAGTCACGTGCACTAAAATGTATGCAATTCAGTACCTTGTCGAAGTCAGAATAGCCAATTGCTCATACATCAGACTAGAAGAGGTTAATGTGACAAGGTTCTAACGTATTTACATATAAGTGCATGCGACTGTACACAGAAAGTACACAGAATATTACCTACTAGCTGTTTGTGTGAAAATTTTGATGTGTATTTTTCGAGATAAAAACTAGCATGTGCTATTCCAAATTGTAGTCCAACTCTATGCATAATTTCATTCAGATCCATTCAGCTGTTGTGGCGTGACTGAATAACAAACAACGATTCATTGAAACTTTTGCATTTACATATAGTGAGCGGTAGAAAGATTGCGTACATTTCCACTAGGTATGTCGTTCAGAAAGATATATTTGACATATTTTTTTTTAACAACAAAGAACTCCATATTGCAGAAATTAAAGGTAGGTATATCCACATTACCGCGGGACAGAAAGCCAGAGGCACATAGTAAAAATATTCTTATTTACATGCTTTTAAAGACGTCGGACAACAATACGAAAGCAAATGTAAATCCCGACCCCGCCTCGGTAGACGGACTGGGCCTTGTAAGTATACAGCATGTAATTAAAACAACGCAAAACGTAACAACCGCTTCTTCTTTATATAGATATTTAAACAGTAACAGTTTAAAAAGGTCACTTTTATTTCCAATACTATCTGTCAAGATTCCAAGATTGTATGATTTTTTATATTTATAAAACATTTAAGATTGTTTATATTTATAAAACATTTAAGAATTTTAAGCTTTTGCTTATTGAAATCGCATTATAATAAACTATTTACAGGTTTGCGTTATATCTATGATATCGTTGTGCCCGTGCACCCACTCCCACCTCCTCGAGTCTCTGTGTAACGTACATAGACCTTGTCTCCGTGCTGAGCCCACTTGTAGGGTGTGTGCTAAGGAAGCTGCTCTACTTCCAAGAATGATTATAAGCGGCGAGCGAAGAAACATTGATTAGTGGAAACTATGACGGCCTCGGGGTCCCAACTAAGTTTCAGGGGTCCATGTCTATTCAACTAGGAAACTTATAAAATTTACGAAACCACGATCGATAAATGGTTAGATAATGACACAAAAGGGATCACGTGTAACTTATTTACTGAAAATGTATTTAATAAAAAAAACAACTCATCATCATCACCCTACAGCTGCCACCTGCTGAGTATGGCTTTTTTCTCCCAAATACCATCTGTCACGGTCACATTACCCATTTCCATTTTAATCACGAGATTCCTTCGCCAATTTCGACGGACGACGGATGATGATGACATTGGACACCCGATCTACGAGTACGTGTCTAAGATCTAGCAAGGCTCACTCTATGGAGTGAGAATATGCATTGTATTAAAATAGCTCAAAGAGCTATGGCTCTTTGAGCTATTTTAATACGATGCATATATCTGCTCTGTGAGCGTCCACGTTTCGGCTTCGAATGTGAAAATGGGCAGAACGCATTGGTTATATGTCTTTGTTTGAAATTACGGAATTTATGATTTGAAAAAAAAAATACTAAACACGATTAATCATCGAGACAATAACCAATTTAATCTCTTGTCTAGTGACAAAATAATTAACAAGAAAGCAGAACACCTAGCTCTGGTGCATAGCCTATGAGCCATTATGCACCTTAGAAGTTAGGAAACAAAGCCTATTACGGAATATTCCAGCCGGGCAGACCTAATAAATTATTAGGTAATACCATGGTATAGCATGCTGCTCGTGCTAGCGTAAAGTGGCGTCTAATTCCAAGGGTTTGGTTCTAAATTCAGTCGGCGTGGTACGAAGCCAGTGGCACTGAGGAAACGTTCGTTCCAACACCTGTTACTGAACTACAGAACTCGTAATGGAAGTTCATAATGTGTTTCGTTCGTGGAAAATTAAAATTTCCATACACTGAAGTGCTGCACGTTAAGTTTCAAGTACTAAAACTCTAAAAAGTAATACTTCCACGGAGGCAGTCACAATTTGTGTTAGAGTAGCATAGTATAGTTGTAAGTACAGTCCATAGCTAAAGCATCTTTACATTTTTATAGCTTTACATTGAATTTAAAAAAAATATATATCTGGTTGGTTTCAAAGCTAAAGGAAAATAAAGGTGCCTTAACAATACCTATAGCTGTCGAAAAGCTAGCTACTAGCTAAAGCTAGAACTATTAGAAGTAATTCTGATAGACGGAGGAGTACTATGTTCGCCCAACTTTTTTAAGATAATCTCTCAATTCAAAACAAGGCTGAAATTACTCAACTCAACCTTTTATATATGTCTATATGTATTTTAAAGAGAATTAACTTGCTGTGTGGCAACCTAGTTCGTGTGGCAGTTTATCTTTTAAATTATATAAAGTAAAAAAAAAAATATTTAAAAAAATAAAAGAACCCGACTGCAGTGATAAATCAACTGAAAGGGAGAAAATAAGATAATTTTATTTTCAAATGCTAATGTCGAATCAGAAGAGTTCATGCTGCTTTACTTGAGGGACCAAATAATATAACTTTATAAGCATTATTTGCTCAAACTGTTGCATTTATTATTTTATATAAAATGATGCAGTCGGGACCCATTAGAGGACTTTAAACAAACAGTAATGGGTCCCGACTGCAACATTTTATATAAAATAATAAATGCAACAGTTTGAGCAAATAATGCTTATAAAGTTATATTATTTGGTCCCTCAAGTAAAGCAGCATGAACTCTTCTGATTCGACATTAGCATTTGAAAATAAAATTATCTTATTTTCTCCCTTTCAGTTGATTTATCACTGCAGTCGGGTTCTTATATTTTTTTAAATATTTTTTTTTATTTTTGACCTTTTAGTGACTCAGTAAAACGATAAAATTTAAAGGTCCATCTGTTCTGTTTACATGCTTTAAATCGTTATATTATTTTATTTCCTAAATGAATTTTAGTTTATTGCTTTATTTTCTTTTGTTCGACAATGGACATGTCTCGGCAAATCATAAATATTTTTACTGATATACTTGTTTGATATAGTCATAGGTACCACTTGTCTGCATTAAAAAATTATATCGTACGATATTTTTTATCTAGTATAATGAATATGGTCTAATTGTGTTAAACTATCTAGAATATTTGCAAAGGAAACGACAGATTTTTTTCTTTATTATCCTTACATAAATTGTCTGTTTTTTATGTAGCCTAAAAACGCTCCACTGCACCTAGTTATTTTATGTTAACGATTGTAGGTGGGGACTGGAATAGTCACGAATTATCTCTTCGACCTGAACGGCGCTCAGCTTTCGACATGTCCAGAGTAGAATTCTTCGTGCTTGCATTGCTGGGCCCAGTCTTCGGTCTCGCTAATTACTTAAAATAAGGACTTTTAAATGGGAACATAAATGGTCTGAGCCTTCAGCCGCGGCCTGTACAAAGGCGCGACAGGTTTCCTCCTAACAGCAACTTTTAGTAACTGTCGCGGCCTTCGGCCGCGCTAATAGTCTCCATTTGGCATCAGCGTAAATAGAGCTCAGCATTTGGAATCGCCGTGGGAGTATTCCTCTAGCCCGCTTCACAGCCTTCGGCCGTGCCGCGACCTGTATTGAGCTCGGCCTTCAACCTCGTCGCGGCAAGTTTCCTCGCACCCGCATGATGGGGCTCGGCCTTCGGCCTGGCGTAGTTATTTAGAGTTGTGGCATGGGCGTGGAGACATACAAAATCTTGGTTTTCTGAATGCCAAAATATTACCGGTATTGAAATGAAACTATAACAAATTCATCTTGAGGTGGCCCCCTAAAGTATTGAAAAATTTTACTGAATATTTAGGTGTAGATAAGCAATATTTGGTCTCACAAGTGAACAGGAAACCTAACACAAAATCATAATCTTATTTTCGGAGGAAACGAGATAAAATTCGTTAAGATGAATAGAGCTAGAATTTTTTAAAATTTCATGGGTCCTACGATACGAGGTCACGGAGGAGCCGTCTTCGGTTACCAGTGAGAGCGTTCAAATATTTTTTTATCATTTATTGTTTCTTCTTTGAACCCAGCTTGTCTGACTATGACCGCACAGGGGAAAAGGAGTTACATGCTACGCTTTATATATTTTGTTCAGTTAGTTTTGGTCTAAGTGTCAGTAGGAAAGTAATATCAGTGTTAAGAAATTAATTATTTTTTCTCAAACATGCTCGGAAATGTTTGTGTTATTACCATAAAATAAAGCCACAAAGTTTCTCTTTTATGGCTCCCGCCTCACTTTACTGGCCTAAGCCAGTAAAGTAAGTATGAAAATCCATTACCGTCCGCTGCTCTAACTTTTTAAATTTACTTACTAAAATTAAACTGACCAAGGAAAAATTACATACAGCCAACCAACCACCTACTAAGTTATGTAAGCATACTTGCAAGATTAAAAAAAAAACAATCTATGGTATTGGTTTTTGTGCGGTTAAACATGGTGCTCAAATATGTTAGTGTATTTAAAAAATGAAAAAGGCGGCAAACTAAACTATTATTTCTTAATTACCTAGTAATTATTTTAATATTAATATTTCCTCGCATTGTTTGAGAAAAGCATTATACAATCCTCGGCCGGAACAGGGATTGCAGGACCTCGTCTACGACTCGGCCGTCTATCCCAAACTCGTCCAGCAATCCCTTACTTCTCGGCCTCTGCAGTAATGTATTATTACCCCCTATGAGGTTGATATTTCTTAAATTAATGAGATAAACGAATGGCGTAGAAAGAAATAAACACTTTATAGGCACTATTTCTTTCAGCACTTATACCGTTTCTATAGACGGTTTGTTTACATGTAGAGCAAAACTGATATTATGTAAATTTATACATGTACTAGAATAAATATATGCCAGCACCATCTAGTGGCTAAAAGTGGTACTGTAGGACAGGGTTTCAGCAGACAAGAAGAGAAACGTTGTTTCAGCACGACAGCACGTACTTAGGTATCTATTTATTGAAGCAATATGAAACTTACTAAGGATTACGGATTAGTAACTGTACTACTCGCACCACAGCGCAAAGCGAGGTATATTACCTACGTCACTCGTCGTGCCAATTATTAGTGGACAGTTAGTATTGGTCGAAGTGATTGGTCGAGATTTCAAATACTATTTTTTTTTTTAACCCTATAAAGGGCACCCTCTGGAGGACACGGGGGAGGGAGGTGGTGAATGCTCATGCATAACAGCACGGACCCGGCCGTGCTGCCAATGTGGGACTCACAAGAAGTGCGCCTACCCACTAAACACCACCTTGGGACTGGTTTTGGTCCTAAAGACCCCTAAACCCACATCGGGAGCGACCCCCCTCGAGGCTCTAATTTTGTTTAATATTATGTAGGGCCTTCGGACAAAACCATTCCGCAATTTAGAACACAAACAGCGCCATCTGTGGTTGGGTAGAGGAACTAATGCTACAGTACTTTAATTACTTAGAAGTGAATATTATTTGTGTTGCGTTTGTTCTCTATTAATGCTGACTTTATGTAATCAACGACACCCGCAAAATTCTCTTTTAAATACTTTGCACGTGTTAGGCGTAGTATTAATAAAATTATATTTTTTAATTAAATGAATGATCTAGAAGGATCAAACCACTTTATAGGAATTATTTCTTTCCGCATTTGTACCTATTCTATAAATGGTTTGTTTAGATGTAGACCAAAGCCGACATTATGTATACACATGTATTAGAATAAATAAAATATAGCAGCGCCATCAAGTGGCTAAAAGTGGTACTTTAATTGCTTAGAAGTAAATGTTATTTTTTGTTCCGTTGGTTCTCTATTAATGCTGATTTTATGTAACCTACGTTATCCGCAAAATTCTGTTTTAAATATTTCACACCTGTTGGGGGTAGTTTAATAAAATTAGTATTCGAATTCAATAAACTAAATATAACAGCGCCATCTAGTGGCTCCTAGCTGTACTTTAACGAAGCTTCTTAACGAATTTTATTTTTCGTCACGGTTCTGATCGCATAATTATGATTTTATATAGCCTATGACACCCGCGCAAGGATGCCGAATCGAATGACACCTTGTTTAACAAAATCTGACCATTGGTTAAGGAGTTATGAGGGAACATAGAATCGGACATACTTACATACATACATACGTACATACATACATACATACATACATACATACATACATACATACATACATACATACATACATACATACATACATACATACATACATACATACATACATACATACATACATACATACATACATACATACATACATACATACATACATACATACATACATACATACATACATACATACATACATACATACATACATACATACATACATACATACATACATACATACATACATACATACATACATACATACATACATACATACGCAACAAACACATTACCCGCCGTTTGGGCTTTGCTGCAGTCGGGTAAAAATAGATGTTATTTATAATTGTAATTAGAATTGAAAGCGTTATATTTAGCGTTACAAACTTTTTTACTTAATCTTATATTATTATTGAAATACACACTAAAAATAGACGTAGGTAAAGCCGACAAAATGGTAATTGGGTTACAAAACTGGTTCGCACAGCGCTGGTTTTCAGTTTGCCCCCAGCGCAAAGTTGAGAAAACACTTGTGATTTCTGGAATTAAAGCTAGTTCAATGCGTGAGTTTTAAGTTTTAAACTAATTATGTAAACTCTGTTAATTGAGGACTTTGAAAAGACTAACTTGTTTGTAGAAACTAGATTCCTTTAAAGTACTCCTTAGAGTAATATTATTTAACAAGTGGTTACGTTTTTCCTTGTTAAATCTTCTCCGCAGACTATTTTAATCGGGTTTTTCGAGCATTTTAAGGAATCGAGTTTTTATAATTAAGTCCATAAGTTTGTTCTTTTTTAACCGATTTAAAAAAGGAGAAGGTTTTCAATTCATCTAACACAAAATGGATAATATCCACTCTTTGCATTCCCCACTGCTGGGACACGAATCTTTTCATGCATCGCAGGAAGGTTAGTCCATACTCCACCACGGGGGCCAAGTCCGGGTTGGTGGTGGATTGTAAAACAGTAGCGGGCCTTATTGTGAAAAGTTATCATTAACGACGACCATTACACGATAGCCGGCACCAACGGCTTAACGTGCCTTGCGAAGCACGAAAGTACTCGGGAAAAAATCCACTAGCGTTAGTCACGGTATGGTCACGATATTTCCTAGCTTCTTCTTCTTCTTCTTCAGGCAATATTATGTAGTCCACTGCTGGACATAGCCCTCCCCTAATGAGTGGCATAGCGGCCTGTCTTTAGCTTGCCGCATCCAGCATATGCCGGCAGTTTTTCGCAGATTGTCATCCCACCGTCGTCGTCATCTCCTAGCTAAAGTTCCTTATTTTCCATCCAAACTAAGGAGTCTTTCAACGTGTTATAAAATACCTACCTGTACAATCAAATATTTTTTTCACTTAAAAAAATATAAATCTTCAATTTTAAATTTTAAGTCCTCCGTGAAAAATCTATGCAAAAAACAGATTGTCGGGAAAATGTATGAATGCCGCTACGGTTCGTAGCAAGCCTACGCCGCGGTCGTAGCCGCGCTACGAAAATTAAATTCGTAATATTATTATTTTCTATCTCTGTAAATAAAATCCCTGAACAGAAGATGAAAGGCTTTGAAAAGGCAGGCTACATCTCCCAAATGAAACCTTAGTTCTATAATCAAAGCACATTGAGTACGTCACACAGGTTACCGGCCGGTTCCCACAGTGCTTACAGGCCAGTTAGGTTGCGAAACAGAAAATTAGCGTAGAGATTTAAGTTCCTGAAAATAAATATTGCTTATAGATACACTCGCTCACTGACAGATTATCAGAAAAGATCCCTCTTTATGTACAACTTACTGCGCCTCCGACTTCGTTCGCCACGAAGTGCCCTTACACCTAATCAAGGTCTATCTTCTTTCTAAATTTGGTCCCTTGAAACCCTTTTGCGGTTTTATTAAAATTTACTATTATATTATCTCA
This sequence comes from Yponomeuta sedellus, assembly GCA_934045075.1. Classification (NCBI taxonomy): domain Eukaryota; kingdom Metazoa; phylum Arthropoda; class Insecta; order Lepidoptera; family Yponomeutidae; genus Yponomeuta; species Yponomeuta sedellus. The sequence continues at coordinate 8,533,374 of OW203727.1, read as the reverse complement.
CAACGCTGCCTCCCGTCCGCGCAGCTTAGATAACGCTCGCTCAAACTTATTCCAGGTGGAATAGAATACGCAATGTAATACAGTGATTTATCATTTATTTGCGAACTATGGCCAAGCGCAGCATAGGACGCACGTCCCACTGGAACGACAATCTAAGACAAATTGCTGGTAGCGGCTGCATGGTGATGGCTGAGAACAGAAAGATGTGGCGTGCGTTGGGGATGCTTATGCCAAACATGAATATTCGCTCTAGAACGATAGATTAGATTGGATTGAACCATCCAAATATACTTCTTAGAACGAAATAGCATCTGTACGCAAAATAAGACATAGTTTTCACGCCCATCGTGACATTGTCGCAGGTTTGTGTTTCTCTTACAGTAAAAAATCTGAATGAATTGCACATTTTAATAGGGGTTTTGTGATTTTTATGACAAAAATTATGACTTAATACGAATAAAAATCTTTGTGATCACTCGCCTTCTTGCACAAAGTTTTGTTTGTTTCTCGTAAGGCTACCCCTTACGAGAAACAAACAAAACTTTGTAACTTTGCAAAGGTCTTAAACATTTTTAAATTCTAAAACATAAAGATAACATACGTACCTACGTAACAATAATAATAAAAAAAATACTACCGGCCCTCAGATTCATTAATCTGAGTATCGGTCATCGGTATCGAATTTTAAAATAAAAAAATATTCTGGCAAATTGAAACAGCTTTTTATCTTTTATGCAAATATAAACTGTATGTATAGAGATAGTGTTATTGTGAAAGAGATATTTTTTTTACGTCTTAATCTTATCGGTAGTTTTCTGTTAGCGTAGTTACGTTCACAGGTTACGTTGTTTCATAGAATTTTTACTTCGAAAACATTTATTTACTCTAAATGTTATAGTTCGTTTATTTCTTTAGTCACCTTTTAATATGTCATATTCTAATTTTACTTAATGCAAAATTAAATAAATAAAAATCTTAAGTGACATACAACACTTGACACTATTTTGGACAGTATCCGGCACACCGTGTAACCTGTCCTTTTTATTCTGTGGGAATGATCTAGGCACATCGCAATCGCAGATTAAAAAGACAAATAAGTCCCAATATGGCGTACTTCTTGAGTGGTTGCTCTACATTAATGTTTCTAAATGCACAATGATGCATAGAGTTTTTCCTGGTTTTGGATATAATACGTTCTTATTTTGAAAAAAAACTTCGATTCCAACTATTAAAATAAAAAACCATTTTTCTTTGCGCCGTAAGTGGAAAGCTTGCATGTGGTCCTACCCACATCTTAAAGTATAAAGACCTACATGACCGTACGCCTCCTCTTAGGGAACCAACAATCTCCCGTGCTCACTCAAAATAAAGACGCGAAGCTAAGAGAGGGCTTAAATTTAAATTGCACCTCGCAAGTTTAATCGTAGGGATTCATACGCTCCCAGCGTGTTGCGTGGAGAACAGTAGAGGTGTATTAAAACCAAAACCTGCAAATTATTTTCATGTTCGACACTAGAAAGCTTTAAATACCAACATTAGAATCAGCAACACGGCTAGGCCTATCAAGAATACCCGTGTACATGTAGATGAATGCATCCTATTAGGACTCAAAAGCTTAGCGATAAGTGCTACATTATAATAGCCCCGACAGTATAGGTCTCATTTTCCAGCATTGCACAGCTATCACCAGCTGAAGTTACTGCGCTTCATTCAATATAAGCAAATAAACGTACAGCAGCTAATCCCAGTGCGGCAACAGAATTACGATTAAAGAGTCTCGCGGCTGCTTTTATTCGGCTACTTTACAGCATGATGTGGTGTGCGGCGGCCGTAACCTGCCGATTTACGCGAGCATACCATTATTATGCCAATCTATCGCGCACTTCGGATATACACAGCCGATGAGCCCATAAAATCGGCATGTTTACTTTCTACTTCCCGGAATAACATAATTAAACCGAGCCATGTTGCCGTGTTCTACTTGCGATGGGAACCCGGGAGTTTTATACGAGAGGTGGGGCGGCGAAAGTACGTAATAAAATATATTGGCATAATTTAAAGCTTTGGTTTATGTTGCGAGGTAAAGTTACCGAGTACCTACTGGGACGGCAGAGGCGGATATTAAAAGGCGTTTAATACGTTTAAAGCCCTTTTTAAATCTCTGCTCGCTAATGGGCCTCCAATAAAGCTATAAAGCAACAAAATAACGTCTATACTTTATAGGTAATATAATCTATCCACAGCTTTCCTACATTCGCTATATTTTTTGTGAGTGTAGTAATTTCTAAGATTACACTATTTTTATTTTTAATGCACTAACCCGTGCTAAGGAACTAATTTAAAAACCTATTTAGAGGCTAAAAATTTCACCCATGCCGGGATTCGAACCCGCAACCTCTGGCTATCCGTACCAGCGCTCTACCAATTGAGCCAATGGGCGACTCTAAATAGCCTTTTTAGCCTCTAAATAGGTTTTTAAATTTCTAAGATATTCTATTCGAATACTCATTACGTAGCTTTTCGATCCGCAAAGAAAAGCGCCTAAAGCTCCTTCGAGGTGACTTAGGCACAGTATTACGTTACCATCGTTAACCTTTGCTGAGTTAAAAGAGAGCGCTCTTATCCTGATCTTAATTTTAAATTTCAGACGGAACCACTTCATATTTCATGAAGTTAAGCCGCTCAGGAAAACGAAGAAAGAACCCACCAACTTCCTCAGTACTTTGGCAAAATGACTTATGAGACAGAAAGGTTAAACTAATGCCTACGTTGGGACCAATTTGGACTAACATTAGGTGACACCTGGTTTACAAAGTAATGTGAAATCTCTTACGTAAGAGGCTCACATTACTTACTTATTTATATTCAGGTAATACAGCACCGTTCGCTGGTTATGAGAAAATGAATAATGGCGTCTATAAATTAGCTTTGGTAATATCTTTTAGGAAAGTTGAGTTCAGTGTTGCTTCGGCAAATGTGTACGGACATAGTCTCCTCGAGAGTACTTAGTAACTTCGTTATAAGGCGCAAGAACTGGCTGTTTTGTTTCAACTAGTTTAAGGTGTGTTTTTATTAACTCATTGTTGTAATTTATAGGAGAAAAAAATTCATTATTTTGGTCGCAGAGGTGCTCCCCAACATCTGTCGAGTTTCCGCGCGTAATTCATATGATAATAGAATTGATAACGCGAATAACGACTCTGTTCTCTAGGGGAAAACCGACTCGCAAGTAAACAACGAAGTGCTTTTGAAGTCTTATCCTCTCTAGAGGAGTTTCTCCGAATACGTATCATTAGTGCTTAGCGCAAGTAAAGTGGGATAGGGAGCACAAGTGTGTTAACTAGATCCCGTTATTACATTATTCGACGGAAGCGGCCTCGACTAGGGTTGTCAGTTGGCCGAGGCCTTCTGGGATCGTTCTGGGATACCAGAGTATATCCTGGATCCAGGGATTTAAAATGAACCCGGAATTTTTTAAGTCTCTTCTAAAACGCAACATGCGAGGTACAAGAGTCCATGAAACATAGGACTATTTTATTATAAAAGCCTCCAATGCAAGTCACGGCGATAAACGTCAGTTTTCCTATCGCGTAGCGCCATCTTGCTTTACGTAGTGAAATGAAGCGAGATAGCGCGCGTCTAGTCGCGGCTGCCAAAATTAATGATAAGTAGAATTATTTAACTACGTTTACCATAACACATTTATGTACTTTTTATGTATGGTGAAGTTTTATTGGAAATGTATTATATAAATTTGTTTTTGTCGCGGAACTCACATAGCAAGTCTGACAACCCTAGCCCCTACAGGGGCCTACAGGCGAAACTCAATAAAGTGCCACAATAATTTCATTGCGCACCACCAGCAGCTGCCACTATTTATCCTTCTTCCCACAGATCATTACTTTAACAAACACAATTTAATAACTCGATAAGTTACCAAGGAATCTGCCGCGAAACACCGCACCTGTAATTGCGGTTACAGGAGGCACCGATGGAATTACTCAATTAATTAATTCGTTAATCAAGTTAGAAATCTGGTTGGCAAACGGTAGACCTGCGAAACAGCGACCCTGCGAGGTAATTTTATAATGAATGGCACGGTTCGAGATACTTTCATGCTTCGTTACCGCCGGCGATGCTCGAGCCAGGCTACGGGTGTGTTGGCACGTTTCTGTGTAAACATATGAAGACACCGGGGCAACACGGTCGCCTGGTTTCTCGCACTTTAAAAATCTAAAGATCTCTCTTACTTTTTCTACTGTTAGGAGACAGCAGCTTATATACGTCCCTCTACAGGGCACAAGCCTTCTCTCTGAAAGAGAGAGATAGAGAGTATGGTCTTAGTCACCACGCGTACCGCGGATTGGAACTTTCAAGCGCTGAGGTATGTTAACATCTCTGGCACCCGGTTTCCCCAAGATGTTTTTTCTTCACAGTTAATGAGTGGTATTGCTACTACAAATTTAATCCGTTAATCTGCAGTTAACAGCTGTCAGTCGTTTTTTGTATGCACCTACTAGATTAACAAATAGTCCGTGTACTATAAACATGAGGTTTATAGTACAATGACTATAATATGTTAATCCAGTACTGTACTATTCACTATTATCTGCATATGCTAAACATAAATAAGAAATAAATAAATATTCATGGACACATTACACAGATCTTGTTAGACCTATACTAAGTACAACTAAATGACTTGTGTTATAGGTGCTAACTCGGTGATAGATTTAATATAATAAATACTTAGATATCATCCAAGACCCGAAACAAACTAGAAAAGTTCATTTCCTAGTTTGACCCGGCCGGGGATCAAACTCGAGACCTTCGGTTTTACAGTCAGCGTGCCAAACCGCTGCGCCACCGAGCCCGCCAATGATATTTATCTGCTTCCAAATCTATATGGACACCAAAGACGTTTTGATAGTAAGATTAGTAATGTTCTGCATACGATAGAAAGTCATGTTTCCTTTGCAAAGTTTCATGCAAAGACGTCCTTGGTTTCTTGTCCATGCTACTAACCGTTGAAAATGTCCTCTTGAGAAGACCAGCCTGGCAGCAGCATCAGTTCATGTTAAAGATTATCCTTAGCTCTCCAAATTAGAGGTAGTCACTGATAAGTTTCGTATCCATGCTACAGCTAACCGTTGATGTGTGTCCTCTTGAGGAAATATCCTTGACTGCAGCATGAGGTTATTTCCATATTTTTTGTGTATTGTCGTCAGAACTCAACAAGCATGAAGAAATTAGAAGGTCGAACAGGAAGTGGTTCAAATTTGACTTGCAAGATTTCAACTAAACATACATGCAAATTTAAGGCGTATAATGATGATGAGGCGTACTGTAAAAGCGATGACCATCGCTTTTTATTGCAACGCTATAATAGAAGCATCATAAAAATAATAATAATAACTTTCACACAACACAATCACTATTCCGGGTCCCAAAGTAGGATATTGTGCTACTGTAAACAGGCAAGGACGTCACAAATGGAAAACTACCCAGTCTGAAGCAAATACCCCTATTCCGAAGCACACTTTCAAAACTAGCTCGCGACCCACATTTTCCTTTTATGACCGTAAATCGGTTAATCTAGATTCTTAATCGGGTAGAGCAATACATTAGGCATCATACGCTTATAAAATCTCAGTTTTAGCCACGACGTGAGTTTTCTTCGAAAACACTCGGCAGTCGTCATTAGGTAGAGTATGATCCTTCTACGCAAATATTAAAATGAGACTAAATTATCCTTACATCCAAAGTCACAAAGAATTCCTGAAGTGCTCCAGAAGAAAATAGTCAAGTCTGTGGGGACATCTTAAAGGCCTTTGCTTTGCAAAAGGTACTAAAAATCACAGTCATTTTTGTGTAACCAGTACAAAAGCGAGGCATCTAAAATGAATTTCAATAAATCGAAGCATTCCGGTTTAATTATTTCAGCTTGTGACTACAAAATGGCCAGTGGAATATCCGTGAAAGCGTTGAGAAGGGAGTGTAAAGGAGAGAGAGAGAGAGATTATGAAACGTTATTGGTCTCTCCGAAGTTTTCCTATAACAAAGTTAGATCAGACAAACGGCGACACAGGACGGTTCGGATCTCCGACTGTCGGCCCCTAATGTGATTAGATTTAGCTGGCTTGTTAACGTCATGCCTGACATTTACTGGAAGGAGCGTAGAAAATGTATTTGGGTAGCTCCGCTGCCTGCGATATTTTTTCGAGTCCAATTTTATTCCTCAACACAAAAAAACCTTTTTTTTAAGGGGAATGCTGCTCGCTGAATTGTGATGGAAATTAATTTACCAACGCAAAAATTCACACGTCCCCGCATATCCCGAAGTGCAATCAGGTTGAATTCTTTTGTCTCTGCTGCCCCGAATTTAGAACTCTGTGTTACGAAAAAACAGACAATAGCAGGACTTCACGGAAGTAGTGGAAACAAAGGGTCTTTTATGGAGCGTTAATAAATACATGGCTCAACGTATAAACGCTCGATATAAAAGCTTTACGGTTTAATAAATGTAAATTATAAAGTAAGCCTGTTACTCCCACACTATGATATAGCTACTTTACTTAATTTCCCGAGGGAAACTTAAGACCAATCTATGTTCAAACTTGAGATAAGTAAGCCACTGAGAAGTGCAAAGTTTGAGTTAATTTTAATTTATCGACGTTAGATTAAATTGTTATAAAATACCGTCGAAGCGAGCCTCTTATGGCAGTAAATCAGAGTTTAAGCCAAGACATATTGTGACCACGTGGCTACTTAATATTTTAACGTCTCTTCCGGCGCTGCCCTCTATAATGAAGTGGATAATTTATTGTAGGAGTTCGAACTTTTATGGCAAGACTATAAAACCGTCTATATGAAGCCCTCCATTAGACCCATGTAAGTATTATTCTAGGAAACCCTATTCACTTGAGAGGCGTCGCTTGGGGTTGTAACTCGCGATACCTATTGAATATTTCAAATATTCAGTGAAAACTTTAGTTTTTGAGGCTCTTTCTGTATTATTCAGGCTTTCCCTGGCTTTTCGATATTACAATAGGCAATCGCTCTTTGAATTTACCTTTATCTACGAGCCACCGACCACTTGTGTATGCGCTTCTAATTGCGTTTTGTCACATTTTTGTTTCGCCTCCATTTTTACGGATGCGATGCAAGCGCGCGCATGAACCGCGCTCTTTAGGGTTCCGTAGTGAGCAAGGAACCTTTATAAATTCGCCATGTCCATTCGTCTGTCTGTTTGTCCACGGTAAGCCGCGGCATAGCTTCCTAAGGCAAAGAAACGAGAAGTACTAGAAAGCTGAAATCAGCACAGATAAATATTTATCACGCCGATAAAATGGTAGAATATAAAACTGAAAATAATAGTTAAAACACCTAAATTTAATGTAAATTTTTTTGTCACTTACATCATAATGTGGGGTATCGTTTTATAGGCTTATGGTTATTATCGTTACCGAAATATTAAGCTTTAAAGGACCAAAATTAATCGAGTAGGGCGTCACTTAGTATAAATTCTATTGAAAATTAATTTGATAAAGTAGTTCTGTTAAGCAGGTAAAAACCTCTTTTTCTATGCAATCAGCATAGAAAGACAACACAGCGCGTGGCTCCACAGGCACATGGAAGGTCTCTCTTACCACGGTTCTCGCATTGTTGCAGGAAATTCAACCTAGTGCTGCGGCCGGACCCCAGTTCTGTGTTTTCGGAGGACGCCCAGTTTCACTCATCAAAGGGGCCCGTGCACTTCAACACCGCCCACGTCTACTCCGGAAAACTGGAAGGTGAGAATCATCGTCAAAAATATATTGTGAGAATCATCGTCAAAAATATATTCAATCAGGTGTTAATACACAATATCAGGTGAAATTAGGGAAACAAATTAATAAATTAAGTTACTTTCCTTGACTTAACTAACCTTGTGCGTATGCCTACTCCACTGCATACTAACGATGTATAGGTCTGTGCCTCCCTTTTACTCTCAACATTTTGTATGCATTTGTGCTTTCTTTAATGCTAGGGTATGTTTACATCAGATTTAGTAACACAGCAATAGTTTTAGCATAAAAAATAACGATACAATAATAGAGACAAAGAACCCAACAGATGAATGAACATAACAAGTACACAGGGGCTGATCCGCTTTTGGTACAGCGCTACTTTCTGTAAACAGACAAGATGAGCAATTGAGCAGCATGTAACAGCATGAGCATCTTTCACTATTTAATTTCGTCCTAAAGATTGTCTAGAAGTGATCACTTATGAAACATCGGTTACAAGATATCTGTGTAATATACTTTTTCGTTTTCAATAAAGAGTTCTCTAACTATCTAATTTCTAATCTTAAAGATACATCAAAGGATGGTAGGCTTCTTAAACCAAAGGTTAAAACGTCACGGAAAGTAGGTAGTTATTGGGCATTCTGGCTCACCATTTTTCGACATCACGCTCACGGCTCCGCCGTTCACTCGATGCCAAAAAAAGGCGATCCAACATGCCCAATAACTACGTTGGTCCAGTCGATAATTCCTGTTGCGGATAATAATTATGAAGTTAAACAAAAAAAATTCCAGCCATTGTATTACCTTGATTATTTTTTTCTTAAATACTGCAACGACGAAAGATTTTTTTTAGTTTAAGGTCGATCCTCAAATAAAACGCTTCTTGTTTCAAATGAAATTCTTAAAACAAAAAAAAACATTACGTTTCAACTTGTTATGTCCTACGGAATATATACAACAAACATTTCGTCATGGATCTCTTCTACCTAATTCTATCAGATGCATAATCTGTGGGCCATCTAATTGCGGCAAAACTAACCTAATGATTGGGCTTCTTTTGCATGAAAATGGTCTGCGCTATAAAAACGTTTACGTGTATTCAAAAACTTTACATCAACCAAAATATGCTTTTCTAGAAAATGTTTTGAGATTAGTACCAGGTGTATCTTTCATGAAGTTTCATGCAAATCAGCAAGTTCTCAGTACAAATGAAGCAAAATCTAATTCTATAATAATATTTGATGATGTTGCATGTGAAAATCAAAACAACATGCGTGATTATTTTGCAATGGGTAGACACAAAAATATTGATAGCTTTTATTTAAACCAAACTTACACCAAAATACCAAAACAACTTGTTAGAGATAATGCAAACCTGATTGTTCTCTTCAAACAAGATGACATTAACTTGCGTCACGCATATGATGAACATGTTAGCACAGATATGTCTTGGCATGAATTTCGGAAATTGTGTGCAACAATATGGAGTGAGCCTTACAACTATTTAGTAATAAATAAAGATTGTGAGAAAAACCAAGGTTGCTATCGTAAGCAATTTGACACATTCGTAGTATTTAATTCATAACTAGAAAATATATAAGGATGCAGCACGTGGTACTTTTGCATTCATATCAGTAAACTTGTTAAAACGAGAAGCAAAATTGATTATATTTAACATGGATAAACAATTAAAACAAATTGTTCTTGCTGCAGATGCAGTGAAGAAGAAATTCAAGAAAATGCGATGTATTGAATCCGATCACGAAAAATCTCTAGAAAATATTTTTAAACCAGTTATCAATCCCCTCAATCAAATAAGTGAAGCAGTCAAACATAAAGAAAATATAAAACCTATACCGAAAGAAAATATTAAAGACTTACCTCAGGATTATAATGAAGATGAACCATATGATTGGAGTACTTTAGATGAAACGATGAAAAGGAATAGAAAATCTGATAATTTTCAAACTCCTTCTCAAAGTGTAGATCCCTCAGTGGAATCAGATGACGGAATTTCTGATAAAGAATATGACAAACAAAACACTTACATAGGTGACAAAAATATATCAGAACATTCAGCAGTCAGCAGTGATCCTGATTGTTCCTCATGGTCGTTATCATCAGAATACATTAAAAACGTTCCTTTTGGTATTAGTCATGTTCAGGGTAAAATTATGATGGGGTCAGCAACAGTATCTATCACAGATAAAAACATTATGATAGGAAAACACAACTACCACAAAACTCCTGGTTTGATGGAATTAATAACAAAACGATCACCGGATTCAGCATTAATAACTGAGAAAGATAAACTTAACTACAAGTCAATGCTTTTGGAGACAAACGTGCATAGAAGAGATAATGATCCAAGTAAACCAATAAAAAGTAATAAAGGGAAAAAATATTTGGAATTCGTAAAACCTCACTTTGTCAAAACTCCGGAAAAACTTCCTACAGGTTCAGGATTGCCAACATTAAAAAAGTGGAAGAGAAATGTGGACTATATTTATTGGGATGATCCAAATGAGTTAGTGGAAAGGTTACGACTATTGATTGCATCACGCGATGCTGGTAACACTGGACTTGATAATGAAATACTGTCAATTATAGAGGAACTGAATGAATATGGTTTATTGAATTAGAATATATTTGAAACTAGATGCAGATCAGAGTAATATATTTTTATTTTCAACTAGTGCGAATAAAATACTTACATAAATAAAATAAAGCCTAATTTTATGTAATTCTTATTGTTATTATTTTTTTTTGCTTACTTTCCATATTTTACGCGTATAAAACGACGAGTTCTTAGAGATTCGTCCATTTAGTTCTTCAGTAACTAAGTAACCAAGTAACCTTCGCTATAATGAACAATTCTGCTATAGCAGTTACGCTGCAGTCTACACAAGCCAAGAAAAGAAATCTAAGTGAAACTAGTGCTTCTTCACCGAACACATCGAAACAAATATTGGAACATATGACTAATAAGCAGGTTCTCAGTGATTTAGAACTTGATCAATGTATCAAAAATAATATAAAGGAAAAGTCACCGGTATTATTAAATAATGTACCTTACGGGGTAAGAATGGAAAAAGGAAAACCTATGATTGGGTCAGTACCACTTTTTATAAGAGATAACATGCTGTATATAGCAAGAAATTCTTATAAGAAAACTAGTGGTCTTGTTGAATTACTCTACAAAAAAAGACCTGATTTAAGTACTGTTACAGAAAGTGATAAACAGAATTACAAGACCATATTAATGGACACAAATGCTCACCGATGCAGATATGATCCTAAGAAATCAATCAATAGAAGCAGAGGATTTAAATATTTACAAGTTGTAAAACCATTATTGCACGAAAAAGGAAAAAATATGCAATTGATAAAAGAACCTAATAAAAATATGGATTGGGCTTTGGAGCAACAGAATGAATTAGTGAAAACTTTGGAATTATTGATAGCCACAAAAGAAGCTGGTCACACTGGACTAGATAATGATATTACGTTTATCACAGCTGAATGTAAGAAACGTGGTTATATTGATTGAATAAATAGTTGTGTAAAGTATTTTTTGTTTTATTATAACTCTAACCTTCGTTTCCTTTGCAAGATGAACATCGATAAATTTGGTCATCATGTACATAAACGATTACGTTTGTTGGATTCATTTGAAATTACACCTTTAAACAAATTGCTGCTTCAAAATGATTCCGGAAATTATGATTTAAAACAGAGTAGATTAAAAGGATTGATATGGGCTGTAGATGGAGATGAAGCTGTAAGTAAAGAGTATGTTGACCAAAACATTGAAAAATGTTGTAAAAAACAAGACATTCTTGCAGACCTTAGGATTTTAAGGACTCAATTGCAAGCGTTGCAGAAAGAATTAGAAAATAAATGTTCGAAAATTGAAGTGAATAACATTGTTAAAGATCATATAATATCATTGAGAGATATGAACAAGTAAATAAATAGAAAGGACATACAAGTTTGCTACATTTTATAAACAGAAACATAGCTGTTAACATACCTCCTTTAGAAATTATGAATATTCACTAGAGATAGACTGAAAAATGAAGAAACAAGTGGTTAATGAAATTCATAAAAATGCAAGAAAAAATTTCCTACGACGTTCTGTTCATCTTAAAGGTATAGATGATTTGTGGCAAGCAGATCTTATCGACTTAATTTCATTGAAGATACACAATAATGGATTTAAGTTTATTCTGATTGTAATAGACTGTTTTTCAAAGTATGCGTGGGCTATACCGTTAAAAACAAAGACTAAAACCGAATCATCTCATGCATTTGAAAGTATTTTGCAAAAAAGTGGAAGATGTCCTAGTAATTTACAGACTGACATGGGAACCGAATTTTACAACGATGAATTTAAAAAAATAATGAATTCTTACAAAATTAATCATTATTCTACTTACTCCGTTAAAAAAGCTTCGATAGTAGAGAGATTAATTAGAACGTTGAAAACGAAATTATTTAAATTATTTCATCTCCAAGGTAGTTACAAATGGATTGGTAAGCCATTACAAAGTGTTGTTAAATCTTACAATAGTACAAAACATCGTATAATTAAACATAAGCCTAAAGATGTAAGTAAACTGAATGAAGATAATGTTATGAATAATATTAATAAATTCCATAGCAGTACCCTTAAAACCAGAAAACCTAAATGTAATGTTGGTGACTACGTTAGGATCAGCAAGTACAAAGGTGAATTTCAAAAGGGGTATACTCCCAATTGGTCTACTGAAATATTTACCATAAAGAAAATAAACAAAACGAACCCTATAACTTATGATATAGAAGATCTACGACATCAATCAATTTTAGGTTGTTTTTACGAGCAAGAACTACAAAAGACCAAATATCCTAATGTTTATTTAATTGAAAAGGTTTTAAGGAGAAAAGGTAATAAGTTGCTTGTAAAATGGTTGGGCTTACATAAGAGTGAAAACAGTTGGATTGATAAAAAGGCTATAGTCTAGAATAAGCCCTTAGTCCATATCTAGTAATGAAAGGTGGAGGACTAGTTAATACTTTAATAAATAATTTGCCCTTTGAATTACATCTACCCGGTTACAATTATTGTGGTCCAGGGACAAAGTTGGAGAAACGATTATCACGCGGAGATAGAGGTGTGAACCAATTAGATGACGCTTGTATGCATCACGATATCGCATATGCAAAATTTAACGACTTATCCAACAGACACGAAGCTGATTTGCGTTTATTAGACATGGCAAAGAGAAGGCTTAAATCGAAAGATGCTCAAAACGGTGAAAAAATTGCATCATGGCTAGTTAGTAAAGTCATGAAGACAAAATTAAAATCAGGTGCAGGGATGAAACATTTTAATTCTTTGGTGACTAATATTAAAACTCATGTCAAGAAAAAAAAACCAAAAAATTGTAAAAGTGCTATAAAAGCTGCTTACTCGGCTGCAAGGAAGCTGACAGCTAATAAGAAATATGTTAATATACCGAGAATAATTCCTATTCCTAAGCATGGTGGAATTTTACCTTTGATACCAATATTCGCTGGGTTATCAGCACTAGGGAGTTTAGCTGGAGGTGTGGCTGGTATAGCGAAGACAGTAAACGACTATAAAATAGCACAAAATGCTAATAAGGAAACAATTGCTTTAGGCAAAGGTTTATATATCAAACCCTACCGAACCGGTAGCGGATTATTTGTCACAAGTTCAAAAAACTATTAAAAAGGCTGCCTAATCGTGCTCTTACCAATATGGATATACTAGAATATGCACAGGATATACCATATTTTCGAGGAGTGTTTATGAAAGATGCATTACCAAGCAAACCAAGGAGTACAGAATGTGGAGTAGTTAATTTAGATAACTCCACCAACGAAGGGACACATTGGGTAGCCTATGTAAAACTTAAAGACTATTGTGAATATTTTGATAGTTTTGGAAATTTGAAGCCACCAGTAGAGGTTTTGAATTATCTAAATAATAGTAATTTGTATTATAATTACATGACGTATCAATCATTTAATACTCTTAACTGTGGACATTTATGTTTAAAATTCTTGCAAGACTTTTGGAATAAATCTATAAATTAGCGTTGTTTCTTTTTATTTTCATCATATACACAATGTCATTCACACTATCAATAACTGGCAATGAGTCACTGCTAACAACAAATTATTCCCCACCATTGCAACTAGAGGGTGAATATGAGTGTGCTCTACTTTATCTATCTACTTTTAATTCAATTCCAAACATTGAAAGTAAGAATAACAAGTTCTACTACGGGGATAAAGACTTTTGTGAAATACCTGAGGGAACATATGAATTGCAAGATATAAAAGATTACCTTAAAGGAAAAATTAAAGACGCCAATTTCAATCTATTCTGTAACAATAATACTTTGAAAACGTATTTGTTTAGCTCCAAAGACATCCATTTTGAGAAAAAAAATGGTCTCGGCAACTTATTAGGCTTTGGCAAAAAAACGCTCAAGGCTAATGAATTACACGAGTCACAGTATCCTGTCAACATTCTTTCAACTACTGTGGTGAGGATAGAATGTGATATAGTAAGTGGATCATATATAAACGGTGTATCTAGCCACATTATTCACGAGTTTGCGCCTAACGTGCCACCAGGTTACAGATTAATAGAAATTCCTAAGAACATCATTTATTTTCCTGTTAACCAAAATAATATAAGTAGCATAAATATAAGGATACTGGATATTAATAATCATTTAATTAACTTACGTGGAGAAGAGCTGCAACTATATTTACATCTTAAGAAAAAATGATAGAATTCAATAAAACCTCTCCACCAAAACATAAAATCATTAGTCACAATTTCATCACTAACAAGGAAAGAACTCTGAAGAAAAAAAAAATATTATCACCAGAAAACAAAGAATTTCTTAAATTAATTGGGTTGTCAAAATGAGTATACTAGACATTTCGAGTACACCTGTCTATGACAATAGCATTGATGGAATCGAAATTCATTCCTATAAACCTTACGTGACCAGTTTCAATAGAAACGATGAAATTCGTATACCGATTAACCAACAGGATTTGTACATACTGCCGTCAGCTAGCACATTATATTTGGAAGGTGTTGTCAATGTGTTTAAGAGAGAAACGGAATCGGAGAAGGCTTCTAGTGTTCAGTTTACAAATAATTCACTGCTGTTCTTTTTTCAAGATATACGATATGAGTTAAACGGAGTTGAAATAGACAGAATTAAAAATGCAGGACTAACTACGACTATGAAGTCCATTTTATCTATGAACGAAAGCGAATCCAAGATGTCTAAGGTTTGGGGATGGGATATAAATGGCACTAAGAATGTACACTCCGGAAAATTTTCAGCTTCAATACCTTTAAGTAATATTTTAGGATTCGCAGAAGATTATAAAAAAGTAATAATTAATTGTAAGCATGAACTGGTTTTGCTCCGAAGCAATACGAACGTTAATGGATTACAATTAAATACGGGAGAATTTGTGGATGACGTTGTTATTCATAAAATTGTATGGCGAGTTCCACATGTGAAAGTTTCTGATACAGAAAGAATTAATCTTCTTAGATTGTTGGAAAAAGATAGACCTGTTCAAGTAGCTTTCAGAAATTGGGATTTATACGAGTACCCTTTATTGCCGAAGACTACAAAACATACTTGGTCCATCAAAACGTCATCTCAAGTTGAAAAGCCAAGGTTTGTTATTATAGGTTTACAAACCAACCGAAAGAATGACGCAGTTAAAGACATGTCTCGATTTGATCATTGCAATTTACGTGATGTCAAGGTATATCTGAACTCCACATACTTTCCATACGACAATATGAATGTTAGTTTTAGTAACAACAACATAGCTATATTATACGAGCAGTACGCTAGATTCCAACAGTCGTATTACGGACGAAGGAGTGAACCCTTGTTAAGTGCAAAAGAGTTCGAGGAGTTTGCACCTCTTTTTGTAATTGATTGTTCAAGACAAACTGACCACCTTAAATCTGGACCAGTAGTTAATGTGCGTGTGGAGCTAGAAAGCGAAGTAGAAATACCAGATCAAACATCTGCATATTGTCTAATATTGAACGAATGTTTAATCGAATATAAACCGTTAAGTAATATTGTAAGAAAATTATCATGAACGCAAATACCCTAATTGTTGATGTGCATGGATTTAAAAATGATAGAAACCACTTTATCATTAAAGAACTTGCATTAGCTACTGCTGAAAACACTCAAGTATTTCTTATAAAACCTCCGTGGCCGTATAGATATTTAACTGATTTTGAAAAGAGACATGTAAAGTGGATCGAGCGTAACTTTGGATATAGATGGTCTGAAGGACATATAGATTATCTTCAGTTCCATAAAATCATCAAACCATATTTAGAAAAAAGACAGGTGCTAGTGAAAGGTTTAGAAAAAACTAGATGGATCAGAGACTTGTGTGATAATATTACAGTTATAAATGTGGAAGAAAAGGGGTGTCCTAATTTGCTAGAGCTGTTTAAAAAGTATAATAAGAATAATTTTAGTTGTTTAGATCATAAAAATAAAAATTGTACATTAAGAACCGTTTTATGTGTTAAACAATGGATTATAGATAATAAAATTGAGATATAAGCGAATTGATTAACTACTTTTTTTTCTTTTACTGTGTGCTATTTCAATGTAAGTTTTTAATTATGTGTACCTATAAAAATAAATGTGTACCTAAATACCTGAGTTCTTTAATTTAATCTACTTTATTAATGGGAATTGAAAAATGAGATAAGAAAAATTATGTACATAAAGTTTATTTTAAAGATCATTATAAGAGTCATTACAAAGTTTCTTACAAATTTCATTAACCAATTTTTCGGACTTGTCCATTATGTCATCCACTACTTCACTCACTATGTATTGCGCACTAACCACACTATCTTCCGAGGTCGCTGACGTTTGCCCTCCGCTGATGTTAAATATTTCAATCTTGATGCGTTTTAGGGCCCTTCTTGGCGTTTTTGTAATAACGTATGAGGAGGATGCTTGTACTTTTTTTCGCAATTCCATTTTGTTTTTTTGCGTCTTCTTTTTCTTTTCCTTGCTCTCCTGTCCAGCGGGGATCGATATTTCCAGTGCATCGTTGTAATCTTCAAATGGCTGCGCATTTGGGAACCATAAGTCGGAAGGGTCCATTATCTGTAATAAAAGCATAAATTAGAACTCGAAACATGCCTTCAGTTGTATCCTATACACACAAATTGCAAATGCAAGTAAATCCTTAAAACACATACCTGGAAAAATAATCGTCGTCCGAATCGAAGAGTTGTCTTGACGTCCTCAGTGTGCTTGCCTGCCGATTGCGATCTTATGAATGAGTAATCAACAATATGCAAAACATTTGCAATATTTTCTAGTCAGCAATTCTCAAACGTAAAGTCCTACTTAGTGTCGGGCGCAGTTCATTCAACTGAGTTAATAATGCTGACATAGCTTGGCATGCTTTAATGGAATGTGATCGCAAGGTATCGAATAAATCTGGGGCAGAAACTTGTTGTTACATGAAAATGCTGACTTGCATCTACCGTGCAATGACATTACTGCTAATAGACGGTGATTAGGTTAAATTAAAATCTTACAAGTAAAACAATAGTTTCTTTAATACATAAACATTTATTTTATGATTCCCTTTTACTTATGTGCTATGTAAACATAGAGTATAGGACAACTAAGTACTTAGGTACTAAACCTATTTAAATTACTTACAAAAACATGCAAAAGATATCGTATAAAATCATATATTATTAAAGTAAAGCGGATTTGTGGCCGTACGATAGAGTATCAATTTTATTTCTTAGTATAATTCGCTTATTATCATTATAGGAAAGACATACTTTATTAAGTGACTGTGTAAATATTTCATGTTTTAAGGATTTAAACATCATATTTTTCTTTCTGACTAAGCTGCTATCGACTAGCACGGTCTTGTAATCATTAAAACTAATTTTTTTTACGACAGACTTTTTCGTACCCTTAGCCTTTTTGAGTTCCGTATTTTCAGTTTTGATGCAGTATAATTTAGACCTCAATCCTACGAATTCAGTTACAAGCTGCCCCCCTAACTCATCTTTGAACAATCCGGGAACTTTATTATTTTGTTTAGTTATACCATGAATATTATTCTCAGAGTAATTGCTGGTGTCAAAATACTGTTTGAAATGTTTCTTTATATCCCAGTAAATGTCATTCGTTTGTATTGAGTATAGAAAACTATCAGTGTCCGTATAGCACATTTTTAAATTAGCTCCATAAAAAGGTTTCATAATAGAGTAATGAAAATCATACATATGGCTTTTGGATATTTCTAGCACTGAAAAACCAATGTAAATAGGTTTATCCAGTGTAATTTTTTCAGGTCTTAGTTGAATTGCTACAAAGTTTTCAGTGAATACTGACGAGCTATGAAAATTAGGCCTGGCTATTAGTTGTTCTGCACAAAAGATTTTTTTAGTTTTATTGCTGACGTCAGACCACTGGTTCACCAGCTTTACATTTAGTCTTTTTTCGGTGTCCTCTAATGTTTTGCCGAAAATACTATTATTTAACAACTTAAAAAAGTCCTGTTCGAATTGTGACTTAGCTTTTTGCCGCAATTCAGTGTTCAGATCTATGTATTGTTTTAAGTAAGGACCTTGATCGAATTTAATAGCTTTATGAATTTTTTTCAATTTCAGGCCATGTTTGAGGCAAGTCTTGAGATGAATGTAATGTATGACATAGTTATACTTGTCATATAAGTTCGGTATCAATTTACATGTTTGTGATCCAGGTGGTGCAAATTTTTGGGGGCAGAAAGGCAAATCATTATGAAAATCATGCAAAGTTTCTGGGTATTCTAAATCGACCTCAAATATGTAACCCACTTTAGCGTCATCTTTTAAAAGGAGAATATCAGAAACTTGGAATGGTGGGTTCTCAATTAATTCAAAGTTAGAGTGGGGTAGATAACTACACATAGCATACCCATATAAGTTATTACAGTCTATATACAGTAAATAATTATCTGGAGTTGTGAGATCGTGGTTAGGTAGATACTTATTATTCGCACAAGCATAACGAGTAGAACATAAGCAAACTCCTCCGCGAATACTGCGTTGTATCATTCGTATTATTTCCAAATCTTCGATTAGTTCTAGTTTGACTCCGGTTTTTAATAACATAGCATCCCAACTTAAGCTGGGTGCCGTAACATAAAAGGCAGGATCTAATCTGTAATTAGTTTTGCACGTACTTCTAAAACTCTCAAAAATATCAGTTAACAATAACACGTCAGATTTTAAGTATAAGTCAGTGTATTCACCGAGGTTTGACAAATGAAATGTCCTCCAAACCTGTTTAGCGTGATCGTAGTCAGATTCTGAAATAGTTTCGTCAGTTAAACTACTGTAAAAACATTCGCGAGGAGGTATTGCTTTTTCTTTATAACATTCCCAATTACTCATGTACTCATATGGATAAATTCCTTTACGCCTTAACAAATCAAATTGCCGTTTGTTAGGGTAAAAAAGTGACAAATAAATAAAATCATGAACTGAGAGATTTTCTGCAACTTTTTCTAAACTTGTACCTAAAAACTTTAAAGAATCCACAAAGCGCACCGCCATAAACTCTTGTTTATCGATTGGAAAAAATTTAGTAAAGGATACATAATTTTCTTTTGTCTTTGCGATAACATTTATGTTGCCTGGTAGTTCACCTAACTCTCTAATAAATAAATGACAGTCATAGCCTGACAAGTTGTGGAAGAAAACCGGTAAAAACTGTGGAAGTTTAAATTGAAGGTTGCAGTAGGAATGAGCCGCACCACGATAATTTCCTGTCAAGTGACAGTGATCTTTTACTTTATCTTCGAACAGTAACTTACTACAAAGATAGCAAATTTGAGATTCAGTAAAACTTTTTAACTCGCTCTCTGTAAGGGGTAACATATCAATATGATTTTTTAATATTCTACTTAACCTCAATACGTCAGCACCCAATTTTTTTAAAAAAACTTGAACACAATCAAGTCCTCGATAAGAAACATACCGATTGAGAGATGTATCATAAGAACATACGATGTAATAACCAAATGCGACTGGAATGTGTTTTTGTAGGTTTGTTGTATTTTTTGATTTTTGGTCATCCGAAGTGGGTTGTAACATTGATTCGAAATCAGCGTAGATTACAAATGGCATATCTTGCATACGCTCAAAATGTCTAAACTGGATTAATGTTCCCTTTTCTGGCAGAGCAGTTTTGACACCACTGCATTTATGATTGTTTAGTTTATTATCGTCAGAAAAGAAAATCATGCAATCATCGCAAAAAGATATTTTACTATGATGTTTCGTAACTTGATTCCTGACCAGCCGACTTAAATTTTTTATGAGACAGTAATGCGTATTTTTACCGCTTTCCAAGAACAATAAATTGATATGATTTTGCTTTTTTTGCATGGACTTGTATAACGGCCCAACAATCGTTTTTTAGTTTTTGAGGCCGTAAATATTTACACTAATATTGCTATTATTCTTTTCAAACACCCTGACATCCCTGAAGCCCACCGGGAAAGTCATGTGTCTCGTATCTAACAAAGTATCATAGTGAGGATATGACGATGTTCGGTTTGAATTTTTTTGGGCAGGAAATAAAGCTGCCATAATGCACCACAAAAAGCAGAATTGGTCAGCGTTTTGGATATTGACACATGCATGTTTTAATTTTATAGCTCTTGGAAGATCGATAAACCCTGACGCTCGCAGAGGATTATACTTGTTGATGTTAACCTCTAGATATGAATTAGCTACAAAAGTCCAACCACTATCTCTCTCCTGAAATTCGTCGATACCAGCAACTATTTGTTCGACAACCTTTTTAAACATTTCATTGAAGTCGTAGTTCTTATGAATTACGATGTTTCCGGTAGCGAACGATTTAACTTCACTACTATCATTTTTTGGCAGCGTAAACTCGGCGAATAGTTCAAAATTCGCTTTTACGCTGTCAAAAGATTCAAGTCGTGCGTTAATCAGCTGGCGCACTTGACTACGCAGTGAACGAATAAACATTGATGGTGGGCTCGATTCGTCGACGTCTTCGCTGTCCGAACGAGGTCTCACTCTGTAAGTGGCAATGCGGTTACGAAATGCGGATAATACTTTCTCAACACCATCGCATTTCTTAACAGCATTGTTATTTTTATGTACAGTGCTTCGCAAATGGGAGGAAAAAGCTCTACTTTTAACTGAGATATCACATACCGAACAATATATTGAATTATTATTAGGCATATTGATGTGTATATGAATTTACTTTGCTTTGTAAAGCTGTGAAAGTACGAAAAGAGACAAACCTAGTATTATTATTATTATATCGTACGGCCACAATCATACAAAAATAAAACAAAGAATAAATACAAACTAACACATATTTTTATTCTTACAACTACAAGAGTGACTAACAAAATTTTCTACCTATCTACCTTATCGCCGTAAAAATACCCGTCCTCCACAAACTTCGCCTTACACCGCTGCAACAGCTGCTGCAGCGCAGCTAACTCAGGCGAGTCGGGTTCCCCTCGGAATTTCAGCGCCAACACCGCCTTTTCGTGCCGCTTGAGGGGGTGAACGTTTTTAATGTCGTCCACCTGGTACAGTTTGAGGTCTAAAAATAGACCTCCCTCAAGCTGGGCAGTGCGGCGCACGACTCCGTCAGCGACTCGCTTTGCGTAGCTGGATCGCAGCTGCTGCGCCGGTCTGGCGGCACCCTCCTCCTCGCTGTCGGAGTCGAAGATGCGCCAGCTGCTGCTCCTCTTGGCCTTGTGCCGCGGCGGTGCCTTGCGCTTTGCCTCCTTTGGCTTCGCTGCTTCCTTGGTCTTGCGCCTGTAAATACCATAATGTCAAACACTGCATAAAGACCACTGTGGGCTAGTTTGTTCATAAAACATTAAGAAAAAGACTTGTTTGGTGAATGTCACGTAATCTGCCATTAATAGAATAATAATAATAAAATTGTTTACCTAGGAACCGCTTCGTCGTCTGAGTCGTGCTGACGCTTGCCGGGAGCAGGTCCTTTCTTTTTGTTTCTGAAATAGAACGGAAAAACTGTTATTCATAGGTAAAACACTATATTGACGAAACTGTGTTAAATCTTTACAGGTAAAAAAAAAAAAAATTGTTTGCATAAGAAAATAGTAAGATGTTACCTCACTACAGAAGATTCTGCATCAGATTCCGCAGCACGCGCTTTATACTCGGCTGGGGAAATCCGCTTGACAGGCTTCGGGGCTCTCCTGGAACTGTTGACAAAAGAAATCAAAAAACTCAGTTTGTTGTTGTATTATACCTAGTACAACTGATTTATCACCTGCGCTGTTAACACGAATCGCTTGTCACCGTACAAACATAGTTACACACATGGACTAATACCTATATAATCAATTAATCACAAACCATCCATATGACCTTACACAAATGGGTTCAAACTGATTTTGCAAATAACTCTAAATTAGTTTGGAGTGATCTATGTACTCTATGTAAAAATACTAAAGCACTCCACACAAACAAACACACACACAACATAACTAACACACATAACCGGTCAACGATAAATTTTTAGAACAAAATATATTTTTTTAAGTGAATAAATACCTTTCAAAATACTCGTCCTCCGACTCGAAGGCAGCCTTCGATTTGCGGGGGGCCGCGGCGTTGTAGCAATATTCAGAGTCAGACCTGAAAACAAACGTATAAATTAGTAAAATGTTATCAATAAAAAAAAAAAAATAATAATGGTTACCTATGAAGTGAAGTAAAGTGCAAATGAGGTGGCTAAAAAACTAAAAAAGTAATCTAAGTGAGCGAGGCAAAAAGAAAAAAAAAAAAAAAAAAAATTGAGCCTACGGATGGATAATTATAAAAAATAATTAAATATTATTTGAATGGAATGCAAAAATCAAGAAAAATATTGAATAAACTTACGAACATTTTCAGTAGGTGTAGAAGCAGGGAAGCAGAACTTGACAGCAGGCAGAAGAAGGTGTTCAGCAGGGCACAACGGCAGCAGAGCTTCAGCAGCGGTTTCACAAGTAGCTCGGAGCGACTAGACGATCGTTGAAGCACGAAGAGAAGTGATACTTTTTCGTAACATTTCAGACGTTTTTAAAGGAAAAATATTTGATGACAATGCACTGGTGTGTCGGACGAGGAGTTTGTGCGCATGTGTGTGTGACACTATATAAAATATTGAACGTATTGTCTTAAAGAATTTCACGGTTATTTTTTTATATTCATTCTACGGCGTAAGGTTAATATTAAATTGCGTATCAAACTACGGTGTGGTCCCTTTATAGATCCTAGGACACTATAAAGACAAAAAGTAGTCTGGGTAGTTTCAATGTGCCTATTGCTCTACAAAACTTTCGTGATAGATACTTTACTACGATGCAGTAAAAAATACATAATACACAAAGTAATTATACAATAATATAATCCTTCTTAATATAATAAGAGGGGTCTCTTTAAATCTACCCAAGGGATGACTTCAATCTAATGTAATCATGTATATTTGTTTGATCTTTTATAATCAAGCTATATAAATTACCTACATCCATTTTAAATCCAGAAGAAATGGGAAATTAATATAAGTACTACAAAACTAAACAACTAAACCATAAGCCAACTAAACCTTTTACTAAACTAAGCCATATTATGTACCTACCTATTTTATGTTATATTACATTACAATAGTCTTCATGTTTTCGGTTTTGGACGCGCTGATGGTAAAGCTGGAGGGATGTATTTCTTTAACAATAATAGCATAGCCCCCGAGCGAAGCCGCAAGCCAACGCTAGTTTGATTTCGTAAGCGCATTTAGCTTGGTGCAAAAATGTAATACGCGGGTACACAACCTACATAGAATTGCTTAGTCATGACACATGCAGTGATTGGAATCTTGCTGCATGACGTTGGTATGATATGGATATGCTTCTTTTTAAAACAAACGTCCTTACTTTTGAAATTAAATTAAATAGGTAGATATTGTTTATTCGAGTGAGAAAGTACAGAGGAAATTTAATACATACATTCATTCACGTACATTAGTAAAGAAGAATATATATTAAAAAAAAAATAACATCCTAACATAACCTAACTATTGTTCCTATCCTAACTATTAAAAAAGGAGGAACCAGACTACATTATCACTCGCACTTACGTCGAATTTATTGACACACGATCATTCATCAAAATCGGTTCAGCAGTTTAGGCGCTACAGTGGAACATTCATTCATGAACACTAGCTGTGCCCGCGACTTAGTTCGCATGGTAGTCGGATAAAAAGTAGCCTATGTGTTAATCCTGGGCATGGCAAATCCGTTATGAGTCAAAGAGAAACAAACATCCATCCATCCATCTTTACAAACTTTCGCATTTTATATTATTATTCTTAGTAATACACTGCATTAACCTTCCTTCGAACCGTGCCATACATGGATAAAAATGGAATATCCATATCATGTTAGCATGAAATTAAACAATACAAGGTGTTATAAAATTAACGGTAGGCGCGAAAAGCGAAATCCATGATACGATTACTAATAGTGTTATATGCTTTTACGATCCTTTTATAACTTTGAACTTTAGATTTTCAAAGTACCTACTTATCGTACTGAGCAACAATTTTTTTTTTTTTTTTATAGAATTAGTTTAATTTGAAATTTAGTAAATACCTATCTGAATATATTTCTATTTCTACGAATCCTGAAAATTATAAGAACTAAAATATTCTCAGTACTTAGTTTACAGTGAATAGAATGTAGGTTGATTGATAGATCACCAAATCTACACTCTACACGTATAAACAAAGTAAATTAATTTTGCAGATTTTTCAGTTAAATAACACCGTGTATAACCATGTAAATTGATGAATAAGCAGACTGCAGCTTTATTTTAATTGTTAAACATATTAATATTTTAGTCATATCTGCAATTATTTTTTAACTTGTGTATGTGAGCGCTGGCGGATGTGATTGCGAAATGTAGGTTACACGTGTCGAGTGTGACCCATGAAAATGTTTTGCAGGTAGGTACCTACATGATCCTTGATGGATCCTTGGTTTGCCTGGTTACTATTCGGACCCCTAATAATGTTCCCTTTTTATTATGCCGAGAAATTGTTTGAACAGACATTTATGGACCCACCTCTAATTTTACTTTGTCATCGCTGGTTAGCATCGATCATCGCCAACGGGACGGTGCGTTAAAGAGTGCTTTGGGATTTCATCAATCGATCTAGTTCGTTGTGTTATAACCAATCTCAATTCCTGGATGGATTGATTATAACACGACGAACAAATCTAAAATCTTTCGTCATTGTAGTATTTAAGAAGAAAAAAATCTATGTAATACAATGCTTGAACTCCTGGAATTTTTTTTTTGTTTAACTTCATAATTATTGTCCGCAACAGGAATTATCGACTGGACCAACGTAGTTATTGGGCATGTTGGATCGCCTTTTTTTGGCATCGAGTGAACGGCGGAGCCGTGAGCGTGATGTCGAAAAATGGTGAGCCAGAATGCCCAATAACTACCTACTACGGAAAAGTCACCGAGTTCCATTTTTTGTGCTATCGTAATTGACAAACCGAGCGGTAGAGGCGAATGTTGCAAATCAAGTCACGTGCGATCCGGCTCGTTGGGACCAAATCATGCACTAGCTCCCAATAGTCTGTTGTAGAAACAGAATAAAATAGAAGCAAGGCCTCACTATCCTCTCCGTAAACAGGTAAATACTCAAGTAAACACACTTCAGGAGGAATGGCCCAAATATCATGTAACATCATGTGATAATCATCATCATCATGTCATCGTATCTCTTTCTCCGCAAAATATGGACACTTGTCAGAAAAAATCGAAAGTCTGTGTGAACAAATAGGTATAATGTATTTGCATTTTTGTATTTGAAGTATCAGATAACTCTCTACAGGAGCTGTACTTCTATGTATTATTTTTTGGCATAGCAATGTCACCTTCACTCACTTCGGAGCGCACACCGCAGCTTATTACTGGCATTGTCAACTCAAACCAGCTTCGAATAATTTCCAAGAATAAAGCAAGGAGTCTGGAAAACTAGGTCTGTCTGTAAGGAACAAATTGCTATCCATTTGCAAGGGCGTACCTAATTAGAACGTCTACGCGGCACTTCTATAAGACTAGGCTCCGAGGTGATATTTACTTTTGTTAGATGGTGAAAACTTATCCAAGGGCTTTCGTTCAATCTCGATATTGTAAACATTCAACTTCTTGCCCTCTCGAGATTGCCGCTTCTCGGAAACAAAAATTTTTGGGTAATTCAAAAATAACCAACTGAGCAATTTGCAAATTTCTATTATTGCTTTTCCAATTTAACTTGCGATGTTTTTTTGTGTTTTCTTTTAATTAATTGTTCTGCGAATAGATTCTTATTCCGTTGAGATTTTATTTCGCCTCCAGTAGGGTAGGTACTAAAAGTTTATTAAATTAAAACCCTTTCTTATCAGTGGAAACGAAAACAATGAAAATTGTAAATGGTTGTTGTGCTAAACTCGGCAATGGCCGTGGC
This sequence comes from Yponomeuta sedellus, assembly GCA_934045075.1. Classification (NCBI taxonomy): domain Eukaryota; kingdom Metazoa; phylum Arthropoda; class Insecta; order Lepidoptera; family Yponomeutidae; genus Yponomeuta; species Yponomeuta sedellus. The sequence goes on along the minus strand of OW203727.1, from coordinate 8,506,937 downwards.
CATAAAAATACAGAAACGGACTGTGTTTGTAGCAGACTGATTGGCACTAAACTTAAAGCAAAAAGTACATGAGAAACTGGCAGGCAGTTTCCGGAACGAATCTCTGTGTCAGTGCCGAAGCTGGCCCGCTCACTACGTAATCGGCTCTATCTAGAGTATTGTTGTTTATTACGCGACTGTATGCGGAACACAATTGTTCTACTCTCATCACCCCATTCCCGCGCCATCATCTCCAAACGCCTAGAAAATAGCAACAGCGGATTTATGGAAAATGCACCTGGTTTGTGTAAACTTGAGATTTTATCGGAGACCGTTACTAATGAAAAATAACTACTATTATGATGATGGATGGTTTTAATTTACCTCGTCTTGGTATCGGAACTTTTTATTCTATTAGAAAACAAAGGAAGGGGGAAATGGGAGGGTGGCAGTGTAATTACAGTTATTTATGTGCGGTCTCTATCCCCCCCGCCGCTGCCCCCGACGCGAGTGCAAGTTGTGATTTTAATTCATTTGTAGTCTCGGTGCTCTTTGCACCTCGAATTAGTTTGAATGAAATATCACCAGCCATTTGTTCCAGCGTTCTCCGCTCATTTCAAAGGTTTATTTTGAAATAGTGAACTTTACTCAAGTCCTATACCTGCAACGCGCGACTTTTCGCCACATCGTTCTCCTTGGAAACGTGAATCATACAAATTGGTGTTTGTTGCAGATGACGACTCATCGCACGTGTACGGGATCATAACGGCAGACGGACTGTTTGACGGCACCATCTGGACGCGCACCGAGGAGTACTACATCGAACCACTGTCCCGGTACAATGTGGACGTCCCTTCCTCCATGCACAGCGTCATTTACAGGCGGTCAGACGTCGATCATCCCCAGGAGAGCGACCAAGGCCCGCAACCCTGCGCCTCTCACCTCCTCCACGTCAAAAGATCGCAAGGGATCAAGGGAGAACTCTTTAACTTCACCGAAGAAGCAGCTCTAGAAGGTTACTCACTAACAAACTTTAGCGAAGACCTCACTAGCGAAATAAACAGAAGGAAAAAGCGATGGCTTCCAGAGGACGAGATGCAAGATGATGAGCCAAAAAAGAATCCGGAATTACCATTAGACTTAGACGTTCCTTACACTAGCAACGGCGATCCGTTCGATAAGCTCAGCACTCGCAAGCCGAAAACCAAAATCGATAAGAGCAACCTCATAACGAAAGTGCGGCTGGACTCCGAAGAGTCGCGGCCAAAGCCAAAGACCCATGTCGAAGTGATAAAGACTAAAGCGGGTGTCGTTACTGTGAGCAAAGATATTGTTAAGAAGGAGCCAGTAGGTTATACGATCTTGTCTACGTTAAACGCTACCGATGATGGGAGACATGTCAATAAGCGGGCCACAGTGGACCCAAAAAAGACCACGTGTCTAGTCTACTTGCAGGCCGATCACATGTTCTACCAGAGGTATGGATCTGAGGAGGCATGCATTGAAGTGATGACGAGGCATGTGCAGAAAGTTAACGCCATTTACAAAGTTACCGGTAAGTAATTACTCAAAGACGATTGTAACTGTAATTGCGTTAAAATGTAATCAACAAATGGTTTTCCCATTGTTTACAGACTTCAATCAAGACGGAAAGCCCGACAATATAACGTTCATGATCAAGCGAATAAAAGTACACACTTTGGACGCATTAAAGGATCCAGCTTACAGGTTTCCCAACAACTATGGAGTGGAGAAATACTTGGAATTATTTTCTGGTAAAATTAGTTTTCGTCAATAATAGACAGATTGAACCAAAACGTTTATACATATGTACAGAATGCCTGGTACCTACCGGGTCAAACCTAAACTTCGAATAAAATGTAAGAAAACTCTCCTTAAACCGCAGTAAAACGAAGAAAGGCAATTTCTACCTTCAAGAATTACATTTACTTTTGGATTTCAGCTTAAAGGATGTGCGAGGTTTATTTTTTATTTTTGCAGTATAGCTGTCTGCGGTAAAAGGATCTCGGGGGAAACTAATTAGCGTCCGTTTTTCCTTGCAGAGGAGGATTACGACGCATTTTGTCTGGCGTACATGTTTACGTATAGGGACTTCGAAATGGGCACGCTGGGACTGGCGTGGACCGGTGATCTGAAGAACGCCGGCGGAGTTTGCGAGAAAAATGGGGTAAGTCTGGGGGTAGCTTTTAAAAGGGCACTTAACAAAGTACGGTAAATTGTAAGTTTGTTGAGGTAAATTGGTATGAATGTCTTACTTTCCACTTTCTTTCCCAATGTAGGACGCAACTATTTCTAGAGATAATACCCGATTATATTTTCCTCGCATATTTTTTGCATGTTTATTATGATTAATTCTTTATTGCACAAAAGGTAGACTTAGGGATGAATATTATATCAGTTTTGTGAATACTAAGGAACACTAATCACTGAAGGAGCACTAATGACTGGTACTATTCCACGCATTCAAGGTACACGGTTTAGCAAGAACTGCTTTATACGATTGCTTGGCCAACTTCAGTGTCAAGTATAGTACCTATAATTAGACAATATTGCCGTATTGGTTAAGATTTTGTGGGTCTAGTAATTGAGAATGATCACTTTTATTGGTTTCTTCATGCTCTACCATGATCAATTAATCACGGCAAGCGTGTTGTCTACGGTTGCCGTAGCGATATTCTTATATCTCTTTTAACACAAGTTTATTCCGACATACCAAGCCCTAGATTTTGTTAATTTTAAAGGGAAACAAACGAATGTCTTGAAAATCGGTTGTGTCTTGACACTGCTTTTGCTTGACACTGCTGCAATGTGGTCTTGCATTGCCTCTAGGTGCGCACGCTCATATGCGTCAAGGCCTTATGGAGTTAATATATTAAAAACTTCTGTAAAAATGTGGTTTTTCATTTGCTTTGTGAACGTTTATCCTAACTCCCCAGATTTAATATCGTTTATATAAATGAAGTCCACATGCCCCATTATATTATTAATATGTCCGACCTACTGTAGGACACACCCCTTCTCTCAGAGAGAGCCGCGTGTCCATTGCGAGTTGGCGATTTCAAGCGCCGAGGTAGCACTTCAGCCACTCAGTGTTATGTGAACAGGTCTCGAGCAGGTTTCTTCTACATGTTTTCCTCCATAGTTAGCGAGTGGTATTGCTACTACTAATTCACAAATGTACGTACAGTTTATTTATTCTTACTTGTCCAATTTAGTAAACAAGATTCTACCCGTAAACTGTAACTTTTTAGTCCAAAACTGCCATATTTCCATAAATGAAGTAACTTGGAACACTCTTTTAGATAACACGCTGCCAATTTTATAAACATAGTTCATGATAGTTCATGAATTTGCGACAAAATGTCTAGTTTAGGCATCTAATCTCAATTTTAAGGTTAGAATCTTGTTTACTAAATTGGACAAGTAAGAATAAATAGACTGTAACTGAGAAAACAATGTCCATTTTTTACATGCGCAGGATTCGTACCTTGGGTGTGTACAAGCGTTCTACCAACCGCGCTAGCACTGCGCATGACCCAACAATCACCATATTTTCTTATTTTAACTAAATTCATCTTGTATTTCCCTGCTTTCCCAGCACTACCGGGGGAGTATGAAGTCGCTGAACACGGGCATTGTCACGCTGCTAAACTACGGCAAACACGTGCCGCCAGCAGTGTCGCACGTGACGCTCGCCCACGAGATCGGACACAACTTCGGATCGCCGGTAACCGAACACCGTCCGACTAATATTTAGTGTTTACAAAGGCTACGCTGTTTCAATGAAAGTTGCCGGGTGGTTTATTGTCTAGCGGCAGCTTGTAGCGACGTATTTTATTAAGAAATACTCCCGTCTTAGGAGTGTCTTAGGGGGATCGACCTGCTATAAATAACCGTTACATTCATATTAATAACGATTACTTAAAACAATCCTCAATCGCAGTTAAATTAATCTGTGGTAAAGAGAAAAATTTAACCACATATTATATAATCCATGCAGTCATACCATGTTATTTAATGTATAAAAACACGATTCCTCTAAAATAGTAACCGTGTTTAAAAAACCATACCGATAATCTAGAAAGACATTGTACCTTTGTGATTTGGAGCTTTACATTACTAAAAAACACGTGCTACTATGGGTATGGGTATGCTACTTTAGCTACAATTGCTAAAGCAAAACTCTTGACAAACGTTTTTACGAAAAACGTAGATTGTGATGAACAACGCATTAGATTCAATCTATTTAAATAAATCTCTTGGCGATCTGATTCCCACTACTTCCGAATTTTTACCCTCATTCTTAGTTAGTTAGACCTGAGATTTCCGCACTTAGCCTCATAGTTGGGCCATTGTACGTAGCAAGCGCTGAGGTAAGCTAACACCTCAGACACTAGGGTTTCCTTACGATGTTTTCCTTCACCGTCAGCGAGTAGTACTGCTACTATAATTTCACAAATGTACATAACTTAGAAAACAAAGTAATTGGTACATGCCGGTGTGCGAACCCACGACCTCCCGATTGAGAAGCCGGCGTTCTACACCGCTCCGCTACCACCTCATTCTTACTTCTTTACAGCACGACCCAGAAGTGTGCACACCATTCGGCGAAGATGGAAATTACATCATGTTCGCTCGGGCCACTAGCGGCGACAGGAAAAATAACAATAAATTCTCTCCATGCTCTCTGCGAGCCATAGATCCGGTGCTGAATAACAAAGCCAGATCTCCAAAAGGCTGCTTCACAGGTGAGCACTCTGAGTTAATTCTAGGAAGACTTTAGAGTGGATGTTCCTGGAAATTTATGGGTCGATTAAATACATAAATAAAGTTCCAAACTAATCGAGTTTCGAAAGTTGCAAAGATCTGTAACTTCATTTAGAACTACTTTAAACATTCAATTTCGCATTTCTCTATGTAGAGAATATCTTGGAAAACTTGAGCAGGGAAGCTTGATTGAAGCTAGCATTTACACTCCAGAGTATAAAGTCTACGCCATCAGCTTTGAACACAGTTCCATAGAATATTGATTTTAGGAACGTACCTGCATATGAATGCTATTTGAATAATGAACATTTATTTGTCAGAGCCTCAACCGGCGATTTGCGGCAACGGTGTAGTTGAAGAAGGCGAGGAGTGTGATTGCGGATGGGCTTCGGAGTGCACCGATGTTTGCTGCCGTCCGCAGGCCGCCAGGCCACATTACAAGCCGTGCACGCTTACAGAGCACAGCGTCTGCAGTCCTAGTCAGGTAAAATAAAATAATAACATACAAATCTTTTTTAAAAAGCCATTTAGAGGCTAAAAATTCCGCCCATGCCGGGACTCGAACCCGCGACCTCTGGCTAACCGAACCAGTGCTCTCCCAACTGAGCTAATGGGCAAGTGCAGGCATCAGCGAAACTTCGAACCTCTTACAATATTCTTTGTATTATTTACAGGCAGCGACATCTGGCTGAAATAATTTGCAGTTAGGTTTTACATGGGAATGATATCGCTGTACCCACATGATTATATTCTTTTTGTTGCATTAACCCGTGCTAAGGACAATTTCTACTACTAATCTTGTCACACTGGGAGCCGCGGTTAATATCCTGCAATGACTACGTCGAAAACGTTTAAATATTTCTTTAATACTGTTCGGTTGTTACCGCTCTGCAAGCGAGATTGCACTACTCATATTTATCTATAGTTAAGAAAGCAATCTTAAGCTTTTTAACGCTAGCTTGACATAACAACGTTTGCGTTCCGTTATTTCAGGGTCCGTGCTGTACAGCGTCCTGCACGCTCAAGTTTGGAGACAAGTGTCGATCCGATAACGGCTGCAGGGACGCGGCGCACTGCGATGGCAAACGTGCCGCCTGTCCTGCCAGCAGACACAAGGCGAATCGGACGAGATGCGACAAAGAGCTCGTGTGCTACATGGGGGTAAGAGATCACAACCACCACGTTTGTTTGGACGGCAATACAAACGTTTGTTTCCAACAAGGGAATTCTTTCGTGTTTGTGACTCAACTGACATCAACCTTTATCACACCCACAAGATTAGTAGAAAAGTGATAAGATTTCAATATGATATGAGATTTCCAATTATTAAATAACTCTATTCTATTCTAATATCGGCCCACAGATTCCTAAGGAGTAAAAGGTCATAACAACTAAATTGTGGAGCCTTCCGGTCCTATTTTCTTGAACTAATCTTTCTCTATCTCTACCACGACATACCTAGTAAATTCTGTACGTATGTCTGGTGCACCCCGGGGCAACAGTCAATGAGCTCCTTGAGCAATGAACTGATTGGCTTAATCTTTTGCCACGTCGGCAATTCACGTTTTCCACCGATACATTAAATATTCACAATTGACAGGATACACTAAGAAGAATATTATGATTTATATAATATTGGTGCACGCGAGTGGAAGCGCTCGTGGCCTAGGCGAACCGAGTGATTGGAATCACTTGGTTAAGCAACAACAGGCGCGGTCAAGTACAGGATGGGTGAGCGTCCCGTGACTACCGCTAGTCGCACTTTTCCCAGCGCTGCCGTGCTTCGCAAGGCACGTTAAGCCTTTGGTGCCGGCTGTCATATAATGGCAGTTGTTAAGCGGAGGCCTTATAGGCGGCTTGATAACTTCTGACAGTAAGGCCCGCCACTGTCGTACAATCCTTCACCAACCCGGACTTGGCCCCCGTGATGGAGTATGGGCTAACCTTCCTGCGATGCAGGAAGAGACCCGTGTCCCAGTAGTGGGGACGTACAAGGGTTGATAATGATATAATATTTCCGGATATTATTTTACAGGAGTGTACGGGCTCTATCTGCCTAGCTTACGGCCTGGAATCCTGCCAGTGTCCACCGCGCAAGGACGACCCCAAGGCTGCCTGTGAGCTCTGCTGTCGCAAGTCCGGCGGAGCTTGCGTATCGTCTTTTCAGTGGAACACTCCGCCTTTCGATGTACCAGACATGTATGCCAAACCTGGTACACCGTGCAATGATTATAATGGGTAAGCGCAGTGATATTGAAAGATAAGGTAGGTCAACATTTATTTCTTTGTTTCTTTATCGTTGGTAACTAGGTACCTACCTAGACTGATCGTTATTGTCCCGGATATCGTTGAAATAATTTACCTACACTTCATGCAAATGTTTTAGTAGTTTAAACGCCCTAAGGATTTTTTCGCGTCATTTTGTCGCTCTGTTTCATATTGTCGCTCTGTTTTCTCAGGTACTGCGATGTATTCCAAAGATGTCGGGAGGTAGACCCGTCAGGCCCTCTAGCCACTCTTCGTAAACTCCTGCTGAGTGATGAAAGCATAGCTGGATTCAAACGTTGGGTCCTCACACATTGGTATGCGGTTCTCCTGATATTGTTGGCTGTGATTGCGTTGTTGGTAAGTATATCCAAAATATTTATATTATACCTATTAGAAATGTCTTTTATTGATTTTCTTCTTTTCTTAATCCAATTTTTTTCTCCACTAGCGATCTTGCAATACACTCGATGCAGCGATTGAACTTGAAACTAAACTTAACTCAAACTTAAATACCTCCACATAACCTGTAGGTAAAGAAGGTACCCTGTACAGCTAAAGTGTGGATTTAACGTTTCAATCGTCATCATTTTCATAATAGTGATGAACTTATTTATCTATCTGTACATAATAATGTTGTCCGCTCATTGTGTTGTATGCTATTGTTTTTAACCGATGGCGGAGGAGGCTAATGTATTTTGCTCGTATACAGTGTGTAGGTTCCCTCACAACTCCTTATCACTTGTTATCACAACGTGTCAAAAATATCTCAATTGAATCGTCGTAACTGCGTAAGTGAAATAGGTCGTGTGAAGGCAGCATAGATCAGAAAAAAAAACATTAACAAAATTTGCTATTTCACAAGAATAATCCCCTTCATAATCACTAGATGGTGCTACATGTTTAATCTTGCTCGTCACTAGATGGTGCTATTGCTAAAATATGAAAAGATTGCTGAGCATTAATTACTAAGCAGGGGGACCCAAAAGGGAGAGGACCCTATGTGGAGGTAATAAGCAGAGGGATTCAACATTGTGGCTTATTTTGGTTTGTTCCTCCTGCTTAATAAGTAGTTAGTGCACAGTCCCTACTACGTTTTTAAGAGTTTTAAGTGTTAACTTTTTTAAAAACCTATTTAGAGGCTAAAAATTTCACCCATGCCGGGATTCGAACCCGCAACCTCTGGCTATCCGTGCCAGCGCTCTACCAATTGAGCCAATGGGCGACTCACGGCATCAGAGAATTTCGAACCTCTTTACACTATTCTCTGTATTACGTACAGGCAGCGACATCTGACTTAAGCAAATTGCATTACTTACAGCCCCGACTACCTACTTTGCAGTTAGGTTTAACATCGGAACGATATCACTGTACCTACATGATTATACAATTTTTATTTTTAATGCACTAACCCGTGCTAAGGAACAAATTTAAAAACCTATTTAGAGGCTAAAAAATTCACCCATGCCGGGATTCGAACCCCGCAACCTCTGGCTATCCGTGCCAGCGCTCTACCAATTGAGCCAGTGGGCGACTCACGGCATCAGTGAAATTTCGAACCTCTTTACACTATTCTCTGTATTACGTACAGGCAGCGACATCTGACTTAAGCAAATTGCATTACTTACAGCCCCGACTACCTACTTTGCAGTTAGGTTTAACATCGGAACGATATCACTATACCTACATGATTATACTATTTTTTTTTTTTAATGCACTAACCATTAGTCGCCCATTGGCTCAATTGGTAGAGCGCTGGCACGGATAGCCAGAGGTTGCGGGTTCGAATCCCGGCATGGGTGAAATTTTTAGCCTCTAAATAGGTTTTTAAATTTGTTCCTTAGCACGGGTTAGTGCATTAAAAATAAAAATAGTATAATCATGTAGGTACAGTGATATCGTTCCGATGTTAAACCTAACTGCAAACTAGGTAGTCGGGGCTGTAAGTAATGCAATTTGCTTAAGTCAGATGTCGCTGCCTGTACGTAATACAGAGAATAGTGTAAAGAGGTTCGAAATTTCACTGATGCCGTGAGTCGCCCATTGGCTCAATTGGTAGAGCGCTGGCACGGATAGCCAGAGGTTGCGGGTTCGAATCCCGGCATGGGTGAAATTTTTAGCCTCTAAATAGGTTTTTAAATTTGTTCCTTAGCACGGGTTAGTGCATTAAAAATAAAAATAGTGTTAACTTTTTACTTTCGTATTAAACAAAATTCCGTAAATGTTATTGTAATTACATCGCCATATTAATTTTCGACATTTTTTTCAGATTGTAAGCACTAAATTCCTGGGCCGTCACGAAAAGAAGCTCAAATCCATCACCATCATACATTCGTCCACCACCGAGACCGTCCGACTGCCAGATGCCGCTGATCAGGGCCTGATCGTACACACTGCCGTTAGGTGAGTGACATCAAAATCATATCTTATCCTACCAATATATAAAACAAAGACGAAAATTATTGTTACGCAATTTATGACTCAAGAACGGGTGGGCCGATTTTTCCGATCTATTGATATGTTGGATAGTCTTCACCCCGAATAGGAGAATAACTGTTGGGAACATGAGAATAATCACGATTTATTTTTATTGCATTTGAGTGCGGTGCGAAGTTAACCAAATCGTTAGCAATATTTGGAAGGCATGTTTTTTTCACTATGATCAGCAACAAGTTTTAAAGTTATGGTACAACGTATTTGTAAATAACGATTCGAAACTGTAAATCTAAAGAAAAACCTATGTTCATTGTTTAAGAGTTTGTCGTCCGATATGCGTAGACAATTGAAAAACATTTGAGCATATTTTTTATATTTTTATTACTTTTCGTCCTGATATTGTTTGTTTAGTTTTTCTATGTATCAATATACTTCCCACTGTAGGGCGCACGATTTCTCTCAGAGAGAGTATTTGGCTTGAGTAAAGTAATTTTGGGTTCATTTTTTTGTAGAGCCATTTTTTATCGCTTGGGCCATGTATGTGTAAATTATACGAGTAGTTAGAACGTGCCCATAACACGTCGCAGGCCTTAATAAATAGGTTCCCGTTGTGCCACCCTTCTCTACAAAACCTGAAAATGCATAGCGCTCGATGGGTTAGCGTATATGTATAAATCTATACACTATGAACTAAGTAGACTGATCTTCTGAATATGGTCATCAATATGGTCCTTCATTCATGGTATAAATCTGTGTTTCAGATCAAAGCTTCCGCTTAAGAAGAAGGTGGCGCTCCGCACACGAGCTTATAGAAATAAGAAGGACCGCAAGCAGGGCGACAAGAGTTCTCCTAGTCACAATGCAAACAAAACCAGGGTAAGGGTCGTCACGAGAACAAACTACCACAATATGGGCACAAGAGAATATCTTCGTCAAGAAGTATAATTTTTTCGTAAAACTAACATTTAACTTATTTACTTACAGAAGCCAAGCCTTCAGCCGAAACCAGAAGAGGCCCATAAGGTCACAAAAGAAAGCACAGCGATCGTAACTAACGCAGAAGGCAAATCGCCAAAACACGTCATCCTGTCCAAACACAAAGGCAAGGTGAAAAAGCGGACAAAATCGAAAGTTAAGAAGGAAACCATAGATTATAGCTCTATGCAAAAACATCAATCATCTCCCGTAAAAGACACTGAAGCTCTAACGAAGGTACAAAAATGGCTGCTTAGCTCTCCACAACCGACTGTGATTCCTAAATCTAAGTCCATACCAATAGGGCTCGCAGAGAGAACCCAGAGGCAAATCACGAAAGGCTCTCGTAAAACAAGACCGTCCAAAAGTGCTACTAATCTTATATCTGGAGAGAAAACCAGACTGCAGGTTGTCTTTAAGCCGCCTTTCAGATTTAGCGTCAAAATCTGTAAGAGCGATAAGACCAAAGTGGTCCTGGACAAGACTTCTAAGCCCGACCTGGACAGAAAGCGTCAGGATCCTGCACCGCAGAATACCTCTGGCGACGTTGTTAAATCTAGCTCATCTAACAGCAAAGCTCCTAAGCACTCCAATTCTACTAGAATCGCTGCAGACAATATGCCAGTACCAAGTGCGCCTAAACTAGAAAAGTCTCAAACTCAAAAACAAGAAAACACCGATCACGGTTATGCTAACTTGCTGCCAAGAAGTGTAAGCGACTGCAAGGTCAGCAAGAAAATACCAGATTTGAAGATCAAGAACGGGCACAAGAAGAGTCACTCGGTTGGACAAAAGAAGGAAACTACTGAGAGTCGACAAAACCTCATAACGCAAGAAGACTTAGACAGTAACGTACACGTGTATGAAAACGTGCTGATGTCACAGCAGGAATCATTCGTGCCAAAAAGCTGCAGCATGCCTCGACGGCAGCCGACGGTCGGCATCTCGCGGCAAAGCAGCTACGGACACCTGCCTCGCGCACAAATCCGCCCACACAGACATAGTACAAACAACCTCAGTAGGTCCAGACACAACAGCGCCACTGACATGGAGCACTTCTATAACACCATCGAAACGCTACGGAGAAACACCCAAGAACCGACTACTTCAAACACCAACACCAGTAGCTCTTCCGGCAGCAGTCGACACGAGTCGAAAAGCTCAGGTTCCCGCGGCAGGGCGTTGAGGCAAAACAGTCTAGTCGATAAGCCAACCCGTTCGAGTCCGATCGAAACGTCCAATATTAAGCTTAAAAGGCAGATGAGTGAGGTGGAGCTTGGGCGCTCGCCAGTGGTGGGCTTCCAGTTAGTGGTGGGCAAAGAGAAGCTGAAACGGCAGATGAGTGATAATGAGTTGTGTGGTTCGCGAGTGCAGTTGGCGATGCCAATGTCTGCGGGTGCGGAACCAAGGCAGCCTTTCTGCTGGAAACGCGCTAGTTTGGACTGCGAAGCGTCCTTGCCGCGCCCTCCCACTACTGCGGCGCCTATCCCGCGCCCTAAGAAGCAGAGGACAACCTATACTTTTGGTGAACTCAAGAACACTGTCCCAGATGCCGCCGCGCCCCCAGGCGACAGCTTGCACGTGTCCTCGGAAGATTTCCTTAAGACCATAGACAATTGATGCCGTAATACATCAATAAGTTGAGTCGTGAAGAAGTAGTAATAAGTTATGAACAATATTTGATGTATAAATTAGTTATTCGCAAGGTGTATGTAACAGTCGCCAGCTAGTGTAAATATAATTGGCTTTCATTATTAGGTTTAACGTAACCTGCCACTGGAACAGACTATTGCTTAGTTTAATCCTCCGTATTAATTGGTAAAGAGTGCCCTACGCACTTTACTACTAGTGGCGACCACAAGCAGCTTAATAGCATGATGGCTACTACTGAACTTTGCTAACTTCTGTTATTTCACTTCAATATCGGTAATACAATGACAACTTTTGTAAATCTTCATTCCTATATTAAATTGCACCATACTTTAAATATAAACGGCCTTATTTATAAAAACACGATTCCTTTAGAGCACTCGTTAGAGTCCTTTTACTTAATTTCATTTAATTAATCAGCGATTACATAATATGTAATTTAAAATAATTAAAAAATATATATATTTTATTTTCCTCGTAAAATCTCCACCACAGACTTTTTAGTTTATAAATAAGGCCAAAAATGCTTTAGTTATTATTTTTTTATTGACTGTACAAATTGGTGGAAATCCACGCATTAGAAGTATTGGTGACAGTAAAAGTGAGCATTGTGTGACTAAACAAATCTTTAAGGCAGTACTAACTAGCGCCACCAATGGGGTAAAAATCATAAGTGAACAGTGAACATAAAACTTAACAACAGTGACAACTATTTTTAAAACCTACAGTCTAGAACTCGATTATAAAACGGCGGTCTTTAGCAAAACTGCTTGAAAGTCCTAAACTCCGGTACCTCAGTTCTGGTCACGAAGTTATCAAAAGAGCTACTATATGTATTAATATTCTTGATGTTCACTTTTTCCAAATACGCGTTAAAAGAAGATATTATTTTTTGTCTACTGATGGAGCTAGTTAGCACCGAGTAGCACCTTAATACTGAAAGGCTTTATGCTACTTTAGACAAAGTGCGCTCTCACTTATTATGAAGATTTTCAATAGTTGGCATTGTGCTCCTGATTGTATTGAAAAATGATAAAAATAATGAATTGCTATTTTTAGTTGGCAGCGTGCTATCACACCCCACAAACGGCCACCGAGTGGCCGCCACTTGTGGCCCAGTGTGCAAAGGCTCTAATGTGCATTTCAGTTATTTTTCAACAAATTCAAAACGTAAGTTTCGTCGTTGCCCAATGAAAAGTTCCCTTTCAGGTCCTTGATGCATGGCAGATTTTGCCAGGAAACACATTGCAGTACTTTTTGTCATTTGGCATTACAAATTTTCTGTCGAAAATGTTACAAAGGGGGTGTTGGTCGCGTAACGGTATTAGGTACCGATGAGTTTGTTTTGTACCTTTTGGTTTTCCAAAACTTACGTTCGTTTTGTTGGAAGATGCCTCAAAGTATAAAAATGACTTATTGATGACTAGCAATGGTCTAGTTTCATTGTATGATCTCTACAAATAAATCTCTATTTTTTCACGTGTGTACAAAACTCATGTAAAGTGTTCGAATAAGAAGTACATAATACTTAACTACTTGTCTACTTTGACTTACTTTAAATTTCAAGGTGTAATCTTGTTTACTTATTATACTGTATAGAGGGTTGCCTTAAAATGCGCAATTCCTAAAACAAGTCAAATAGAGATTGTCATTTACAACAACTTTTGTTCTACGTCTTTTGTTTTTTTTCTGTTTTGTATTGGCGCTCTTTCATAGATAATGATTAAAACAAAGTACGACAATGATATACCGGAGACTACGACATTGGTAGACCGCGTAAAGATCACGTAAAATGACGTCAGTACCTAAACAATGATATTTCGAAAAATTTTAGATAATCTGCGTAAAACAAACAGAACAAAAGTTGTTGTATAACACCGAGGTTTGAAGAAGTTTGAGGAATTGTGTATTTTAGAGGTACCCTGTGCAATATTTACATTACTTTATAAAATCTAACAGGGATGCCTCCCCTAAAATGAAGTGTGCTAAGTACAATAATAATGACTAAAAATCATGGGCTAAGAACGTCCATGCAATAATGTTTATTTGGCTATTGTTTTAGATTGTTGTCAATTAATATGTCAATGTATAAAACATATAAGTTTTAATGAGTTTATTTTTTACTCTACTTAAAAAGGTTTCGTAACTCTACATAAATATAGTTTGAATTTCATAGAACTGGTTATGGCGAATTACAGTCTAGCCATCCTAACAATGCCGATGACGTATCATTTCACATTTGCACACACTTTGCACACGTGCGTGTTTGCTGGATGTGTGACGAGTAGTGACAGTAGTGATGAAAGCGCCATCTGGTGTTTCAACACTTCTGACAGCAGATGGCGTTGGCTGACGTCACACATTCGGCGAATACTTCAATTAAATTTCTGGTAACATGGCAACTAGCCGCTGTCGACTATTTCTGCCAGGATCACGTCTTGACACGACTTGCGCATAATAGGGAGGTTACCAGAGTACGCCAAAACTTAAATAGTGATTACTTTGTGGAGGCTTCTTAATGTTGTGGCGACCATTAGATGCAAATGTCCAACGAAACGTTATCGGCTTCTTATGCCGCCGGACAAAAATGGGCAACGCGGTGATTACTAGCGCCACCAATGGAAAATCTTAACTGGTTTTATAATACGTTTTTTTTGCTTCACAAAGTGAATATCAGAATTAAATCTTAATAAATATAGTAGCTCTTTTAGAACCTACTGACCAGAACCTAGGGCTTTTGTCAAAAAAACGCTCGTCTTTAGCGGAAATCAATTTAAGTCCTGTAGTTGGTCCGAGGTTCTAGACTTTAGGTTCTAAGAAAAGTTGTAACAGTTGTTAAGATTTATGATGGTAATTTTTAGAAAAAAACGTACCTATTACAAAACAAGTAATGAATTTTATACCATTGATGGAGCTAGTTAGCACCGCGTAGTCATAAGGGACTTCTAAAAGGGTCATATTTTTACTGCAATATGTGGCCGGCAACTATTGATGTCCCTCTCCTATTCACATGTTAGAGAAAGACACCAATAGTTGTCGGCCACGTATTGCAGTAAAAATATTACCGGTTTAGAAGTCCCTTTAAGTACATTGATCGGGTGTAACATAAATCTATTCATGTTTCCGTCTACTTACAAAATTAATAGAAAAACCTTCGTTTCGATACTTTTAGCCGATATTTAGAATGTTAATCGTGAATCATGATGCATAGCGTGAGCCCTGGGTTCCGGAGTCGACAAGGAACCTTTATAGTCGTGCCATATCCGTCCGTCTGTGTGTCTGTCTGTCCACGGCCTAGTTCTGAGACGAATAGTACGAGAAATGTAAAATTTGGCATAGACATACACTTTAATTGCGACGACAAAAACGGTAGAACAAAAACTTTAAAACTAATGATGTTGCTAGCTACACCTAATTTAGTAAAACAATTTTTTTTCGCGCTTACACCATGGTGTGGAGTAACGTAGAATTGGTTGTTTAAAAATATTGTGGATGTAAGAGGATTTTTTTTTATGGTTCGAACTACGCTTTAAAGCTTTTCTAAGCTTTAAAGCGCATTTTTTTTCTTTATAGGACGTCGCCCTTCCTCTGTTGGCTAAACGGTCTATTTTAGAAAAAAATAGGTGTAGTAAAACGTATTACATAATGAACCTAAATGGGAATCTATCACGGCTAAATAAGCTTTACAAGTTAACAAGAAAAAGTATAAGGAAAGTTTACTACGAAATTTAAAATTACGTTTTTGAAGTTGTTAGTTTTAATGAAGTCCCCTTTTTCTACGGAACCCTATAATGCGCGTGGCCCGACGTGCACTTGGTCGGTTTTTGAGGAATACAAGGGAATTATGTTATGTAACACTCTTATAGCTTTTGATTGCATGTAAGTTGAGGTACATATCTAAAATACGCCCTGGGATTTGGTTACACTCTGTAGAAAAATTGGATCACAAAATATATGTATTTTAATGATTTGTATACATGCGATGACTGCAATATAGATAGGTACCTACCTAGTTTTGTTCTATGACATTCTTGACAACATTAATCAATACCTACTCTAATACTGTAACATAAGAATATTATTTTTCTAAAAATATTGGACTTAAACTAACAATACTTACTACAGAACGACGGCAAGTTAATCGCTAGTAACGTTTGCTAAACTCATATTTTTGTACCCTGCCTGAGTATGTATCCTAAATACTTCTGTTCCTTATCATAGCGGAACTTGTTTGAGAGCTTATCTTTTCCGTATATAAATTACTGCTATGTAACAAAAGAAGAAAAAACAAGACGAGAGAAAATATTTTGTCTATGGTTATAATCTGAACCACCAGACCAGGCAGTATCCACATTTTTTTCCGAATATTTTATTCTGTTCTAATCACCGGGTTGGATTTAAATTAAGAATACTTTTGTGGGGGTCGTGCCAAATTAAGTGAAAGCTTAGCGACCCGTCTATTATTATGAGCTTTGAATAGGAATGTAAGGGTAAGTACATAATTAAAATTGTATTGTATAGATGAACTGATTTCTAAGACGATACTAAAAGTATTGGATATGTTACAAATTTGTATTTCATTTAAATGATGATCTATGTGCTTTAATACCTCTCTAGCTACGTACATAATTTATTTGAAGTCAGTAAATCTATTGATGTTCTTCCGTATTATAAAAATTACCTAGATAAATATAATTAAAATGAAGCTGCTTCTTATATTATATCAATACCTATATAGTTCATGTGGTATTGTATTTTAATACATTTTGTTTTTAAGATACTTTCATTGTGAACTGATATTTAATACTATCTTCCTTATTTTGATTTATGAATTAAAATTATTTTATCGTTATCTGCTGTTTAAGTATAGATAAATAGTTAAACACGATCTCGCTGTATTTGTTTCAAGTGCCTTATGAACAAATCATTGCATTCCTATGTAGGTACATTCCAAAGTTATAGCAAGCATTTCGTGAAACTACGCAATTTTTCGATCTTATTTTAAAACTGCTGAATATGTATGTAGCGTTATTAGGATATTATTCTAAAGTAGTATTAATTAGGTACCTACATGTTATTATAAAGTAGCCTACCTGTGTGTATCCTTTCCCAGTACTTAATTATGTCTGTGATAGAAGTAAAATAATTTTACTGCTCTAGGGAAATGGAATGAAATTATGTTTCACGGAATATATTGTAGGAGATAAATTATCTTCGAAAATACAAATTTGTAATAAATTCATTTTTAACAAAACTTACTATTTTTTTCTGCATTTAAAAAATACATAATAAAAGCGAAAATAAAAAAAAACGTAATTTTATTTCAATATCATTTCAGTGAACACAAAATAAGACAAGCGCTTTCAAAATGTTAATGGCTATAGAACACTAACAAAGCGAGTATTTCTTTATTCGCGATGCTCATACATAGTAGTGTATCAAACGGATCTAATCGCGATTATTTATTAGGTAAAACGTAATTTCTTTAAATGCCGCCGTTTCGGCAGCGTTGCAGTTGACGTGGTCACGGGTAGACTGAATCGGCGAGTACAGTCAAATATTGTAGGTAGACTACCTAGTTTTACCTAATAGACAATTGCGATTAAACCCGTTTAATATATAGGTAACTAACTAGCTGATCCAGCGAACTTCGTACCGCCTAACAGTCGATTCTTTATTTTTTTTACCCGACTGCAGCGAAGCCCAAAAGGAGGGTAATGTGTTTAGTGCGTATGTATGTATGTATGTAAGTATGTCCGATTCTATGTTCCCTCATAACTCCTTAACCAATAGTCAGATTTTGTTAAACAAGGTGTCATTCGATTCGGCATCCTTGCGCGGGTGTCATAGGCTATATAAAATCATAATTATGCGATCAGAACCGTGACGAAAAATTAAATTCGTTAAGAAGCTTCGTTAAAGTACAGCTAGGAGCCACTAGATGGCGCTGTTATATTTAGTTTATTGAATTCGAATACTAATTTTATTGAACTACCCCTAACAGGTGTGAAATATTTAAAACAGAATTTTGCGGATGACGTAGGTTACATAAAATCAGCATTAATAGAGAACCAACGGAACAAAAAATAACATTTACTTCTAAGCAATTAAAGTACCACTTTTAGCCACTTGATGGCGCTGCTATATTTTATTTATTCTAATACATGTGTATACATAATTTCGGCTTTGGTCTACATGTAAACAAACCATTTATAGAATCGGTACAAATGCGGAAAGAAATAATTCCTATAAAGTGGTTTGATCCTTCTAGATCATTCATTCAATTAAAAAATATAATTGTGTTTAACTACGCCTAACACGTGCAAAGTATTTAAAAGAGAATTTTGCGGGTGTCGTTAATTACATAAAATCAGCATTAATAGAGAACAAACGCAACACAAATAATATTCACTTCTAAGTAATTAAAGTACTGTAGCATTAGTTCCTCTACCCAACCACAGATGGCGCTGTTTGTGTTCTAAATTGCGTAGGTAATATACCTCGCTTTGCGCTGTGGTGTGAGTAGTACAGTTACTAATCCGTAATCCTTAGTAAGTTTCATATTGCTTCAATAAATAGATCCCTAAGTACGTGCTGTCGTGCTGAAACAACGTTTCTCTTCTTGTCTGCTGAAACCCTGTCCTACAGTACCACTTTTAGCCACTAGATGGCGCTGGCATATATTTATTCTAGTACATGTATAAATTTACATAATATCAGCTTTGCTCTACATGTAAACAAACCGTCTATAGAAACGGTATAAGTGCTGAAAGAAATAATGCCTTTAAAGTGTTTATTTCTTTCTACGCCATTCGTTTATCTCATTAATTTAAGAAATATCAACCTCATAGGGGGTAATAATACATTACTGCAGAGGCCGAAAAGTAAGGGATTGCTGGACGAGTTTAGGATAGACGGCCGAGTCGTAGACGAAGCCGTCTAGAACGAGTCCTGCAATCCCTGTTCCGGCCGAGGATTGTATAGTGCTTTTCTCAAACAATGCGAGGAAATATTAATATTAAAATAATTACTTGGTAATTAAGGAATAATAGTTTAGTTTGCCGCCTTTTTTATTTTTTAAATACACTAACATATTTGAGCACCATGTTTAACCGCACAAAAACCAATACCATAGTTTTTTTTTTTTGTTAATCTTGCAAGTATGCATACATATCTTAGTAGGTGGTTGGCTGTATGTAATTTTTCCTTGGTCAGTTTAATTTTAGTAAGTAAATTTAAAAAGTTAGAGCAGCGGACGGTAATGAAATTTCATACTTACTTTACTGGCTTAGGCCAGTAAAGTGAGGCGGGAGCCATAAAAGAAAAACTTTGTGGCTTTATTTCATGGTAATAACACAAACATTTCCGAGCATGTTTGAGAAAAAATAATTAATTTCTTAACACTGATATTAATTTCCTACTGACACTTAGACCAAAACTAACTGAACAAAATATATAAAGTGTAGCATGTAACTCCTTTTCCCCTGTGCGGTCATAGTCAGACAAGCTGGGTTCAAAGAAGAAACAATAAATGATAAATAAATATTTGAACGCTCTCACTGGTAACCGAAGATGGATCCTCCGTGACCTCGTATCGTAGGACCCATGAAATTTTTAAAAAATTCTAGCTCTATTCATCTTAACGAATTTTATCTCGTTTCCTCCGAAAATAAGATTATGATTTTGTGTTAGGTTTCCTGTTCACTTGTGAGACCAAAGATTGCTTATCTACACCTAAATATTCAGTAAAATTTTTCAATGCTTTAGGGGGCCACCTCAAGATGAATTTGTTATAGTTTCATTTTAATACCGGTAATATTTTGGCATTCAGAAAACCAAGATTTTGTATGTCTCCACGCCCATGCCACCACTCTAAATAACTACGCCAGGCCGAAGGCCGAGCCCCATCATGCGGGTGCGAGGAAACTTGCCGCGACGAGGTTGAAGGCCGAGCTCAATACAGGTCGCGGCACGGCCGAAGGCTGTGAAGCGGGCTAGAGGAATATTCCCACGGCGATTCCAAATGCTGAGCTCTATTTACGCTGATGCCAAATGGAGAGACTATTAGCGCGGCCGAAGGCCGCGACAGTTACTTAAAGTTGCTGTTAGGAGGAAACCTGTCGCGCCTTTGTACAGGCCGCGGCTGAAGGCTCAGACCATTTATGTTCCCATTTACAAGTCCTTATTCTAAGTAATTAGCGAGACCGAAGACTGGGCCCAGCAATGCAAGCACGAAGAATTCTACTCTGGAGATGTCGAAAGCTGAGCGCCGTTCAGGTCGAAGAGATAATTCGTGACTATTCCAGTCCCCACCAACAATCGTTTACATTAAATAACTAGGTGCAGTGGAGCGTTTTTAGGCTACATAAAAAACAGACAATTTATGTAAGGATAATAAAGAAAAAAATCTGTCGTTTCCTTTGCAAATATTCTAGATAGTTTAACACCATTAGACCATATTCATTATACTAGCTAAAAAATATCGTACGACATAAATTTTTAATGCAGGCAGGTGGTACCTATGACTATATCAAACAAGTATATCAGTAAAAATATTTATGATTTGCCGAGACTTGTCCATTGTCGAACAAAAGAAAATAAAGCAATAAACTAAAATTCATTTAGGAAATAAAATAATATAACGATTTAAAGCATGTAAACAGAACAGATGGACCTTTAAATTGTATCGTTTTACTGAGTCACTAAAAGGTCAAAAATAAAAAAATATTTAAAAAAATAAAAGAACCCGACTGCAGTGATAAACCAACTGAAAGGGAAAAAAAAAAGATAATTTTATTTTCAAATGCTAATGTCGAATCAGAAGAGTTCATGCTGCTTTACTTGAGGGACCAAATAATATAACTTTATAAGCATTATTTGCTCAAACTGTTGCATTTATTATTTTATATAAAATGATGCAGTCGGGACCCATTAGAGGACTTTAAACAAATAGTAATGGGTCCCGACTGCAACATTTTATATAAAATAATAAATGCAACAGTTTGAGCAAATAATGCTTATAAAGTTATATTATTTGGTCCCTCAAGTAAAGCAGCATGAACTCTTCTGATTCGACATTAGCATTTGAAAATAAAATTATCTTTTTTTTCCCTTTCAGTTGATTTATCACTGCAGTCGGGTTCTTTTATTTTTTTTAAATATTTTTTATTTTTCTCTTCGTAAGAACCATCCTCGTACTGCAAGGAATATTATAAAAAAATAATTAGCGAAATGGGTTCAGCTGCTCTCGAGATTTGCACTTACCAAAACATTCAGCGACTCATTTTTATATTATAGAAGATATACTTCCTTTATTTTAGGACCCCATATCAAATTGTCAAAAAAGTAACTCAAACTTTATGCTTCTGCATCCATCGTCATGGTAATGATGACTTGTGTGGTCATACAATGACGACACAAATCACGCGTTTTATGGCGCTAAAATTTCAGCTTGTAAAAGCAACCTAGCATTACTGAGCACCAGTAGTTATGGGCTTTCTTAGGTTGCTTGTGAACTCGTTAGTGAGCGGACCACCCTTTTAATAACCTTTATGTACTTCTGCCGAAATCAATTTGGTCATGTTTATTTAAAGATTTAATTCAGCGGCCCCATATTCCACAGTCCCTCCAAAGAACATAACTTTTTGAGCTTTTAACAGTCAAAATCATCCAACGAATTAGTTTCAAATGTGAATTGACATATTATTATAATATATCAATATCAGTCAAGGAACCCCAGTGATTTTTCCACGGAATCCTTAAGTACCGTGGAACTCACTACAGGAATCAGTCCTATAGATATACCTAGTCTGAATTTTGTTCCATTAATGTCAAGTTGGTACCTAATGGGCACTGATATAAATAGTCACGATAGTTACAAATAATAGGTACTTTATGTTAAAGGTTACGTCTTACGTCTGTGGTATAAGGTCACACAATTATAAATTAATATAGGTAGTGACTGATTTCTCGAAATTTTGTGGATACGATGTATGATAGGTACATTCGATGTTCTAACGTTCCGTTTCACACGTAATTAACGACTGCATTTCTCTATTGGTTCCTATATATACACGCTCACAAGGAAGTAATAAGTATCCCATTTGGTATAGTTCTTCATTGATTAAAATTATTCGTGAAAAAGATAAAGCACATACTAAGTGGAAAAAGTGGAAGAACCCGCGTGACTACGACGAATTTGTGCTGCTTAAAGCTCGTCAGCATCGGGTCAAATTAGACTGTTTTGATTTGTACACTAAAAATATTGAATATAAAATAAAAAATACACCTAAACTATTCTGGACATATGTGAAAACAAAGCGAGGAGGTTCTAACTATCCTTGTCAATTGAACCTTCTGAATGATGAGTGCACCCAGGGGCAAGACATATGTAACGCGTTCAATCTTTTTTTTGGGGGAGTATTTCCGAATAAATCAACTGATGAAGTGCAATCCTGGATCGAAATATCAACCGATAGGGTAGAACAATGTTACATCTCCTTGACAAATCTAAGGGTGCTGGATGTGATGGCATTCCCCCTATATTCTGTTCTAACTGCTCCTCAAGTCTTGCTATTCCAGTTACTATCTTATTAGTAACAGCCAGATGTCGCTACCTGTACGTAATACAGAGAATAGTGTAAAGAGGTTCGAAATTTCACTGATGCCGGTGAGTCGCCCATTAGCTCAGTTGGAAAGAGCGCTGGCACGGATAGCCAGAGGTCGCGGGTTTGAATCCCGGCACGGGTGGAATTTTTAGCTTCTAAATAGGTTTTTAATATAGATAATTATAACCTAATTTCAATTTTGACTGTATTAACAAAGTTATTTGAAAAACTGGTTTATGATCAAATGTATGCAGTACTAATACAGGGATTTCCTCAATCACAGCATGGTTTTCTGAAAGGGCGCTCCACAGTGTCCAACTTGTATTTTCTTACTGACTTTGTCATTAATAATATGGAGGGCGGTGGTCAGGTCGACGTGATCTACACGGACTTCGAATAAACCTTCGACCGCGTGGATCACGTCGTTCTGCTCAACAAACTCCAATCTTTGGGGATACATGGAGATCTTCTCAGATGGGTCAAATCATATCTCTCAAACCAATCTCAAGCTGTAGTACTTGGTGGCTATAAGTCTGATTATATTACCATTTCCTCCGGGGTACCACAAGGTCTCTCCTGGGGCCTTTACTCTACAATGCTTACATATTATATGATATCACTAGCGCTATTAAAGATACCCACATCTGTTGTACGCGGACGATAAAAAAATATTTAAGCATATACAAACTGCTGCAGACTGTGTAGTTTTGCAAAATACTCTAGATGCATTAACAGAATACTACGCTGCAAACAAAATTACACTTAGTATAGCCAAGTGTTAATGTTTAAGTTTCACTCGTAAAAATAATCCAATAATATTTGACTATAAGTTTAATAACATAAAGAGTAAGTATAAGTAAGCATAATTGAAAGAGTTCAAGCAGTAAGAGATTTGGGCGTAACACTAGACTGTAAAATGCTCATGAGTAATCACATTGATGAGATTGTCAACAAAGCCTACCGCAGTCTAGGTTTTGTAATGCGTACTTGTGAACCATTTAAATTAATTGCGAGCATAAAAGTAGTTTACTACGCATATGTCCGAAGTGTATTAGAATATGCTAGTCCCGTGTGGAACCCTCATTATGCCAAGTATACAAAACAAATAGAGCGCATACAAAAAAAGTTTACAGAGCATCTTAATTACAAATTTAAAAAAACTGCAAACACTTACATAGAAAGCTGTCGTTGTTTCAGATTACTTACCCTGGAGGAAAGACGTGTTATGCTTGATATGGGTTTTCTCTATGACATCGTAAGGGGAGGCTTGGACTGTCCTGCACTACTTAATCAAATTGGTATACAGGTACCAGTCAGAATATCTAGACACAAACCGTCGCTGTTTCACGTACCTTTCCATTCCACAAATTATGGTCAAAACGCAGTTCTCACTCGTTTGCCACGCACATTTAACAATAAGTTTAATGATTCAGACCATTTGTTCAAACAAAGCATACATTTAAAAATTACATTCGCCTTAAATTATCTGACGCCAAAAGCTAACTTCAATGATAACGTGCTTAGCCCTACGACTACTAAGTCTTGGGATCGGAGAACCACTAAGCATAAGTTATAGGTATATTGGGTGTGATTAGCGATAACAGAAAAAAAAACCAATGTAGGTTATTGAGTTTAGTGGACTTGGTCATCATTGATGACCAAGTCCACTAAACTCAATAACCTACATTGGTTTTTTTTTGTTATTGAGTTTAGTGGACTTGGTCATCATTGATGACCAAGTCCACTAAACTCAATAACCTACATTGGTTTTTTTTTCTGTTATCGCTAATCACACCCGATATACCTATAACTTATGCTTAGTGGTCATCATTGATGACCAAGTCCACTAAACTCAATAACCTACATTGGTTTTTTTTCTGTTATCGCTAATCACACCCAATATACCTATAACTTATGCTTAGTGGTTCTCCGATCCCAAGACTTAGTAGTCGTAGGGCTAAGCACGTTTGTTCTTATGTATGTAATACATAATTAAGATTAAAATAAGGTCCGCTTCTGGTATTAGTGCTTAGTGGTTTTCCGATCCCAAGATTTAAAATCGTAGGGCTTAGCACCCACCTGTTTTGTACAATTATATTCTAAACATATAACAATTGTACTATTTATTTATAAATTTGTATGTAGTATATTACATATTTATTTTTTTAAGGAACGTAATATCATATTAAATATATATAAACTTATATATGTGCCATATAATAAGGCACGTTAAAACTGCATTTTCAGACTCACCTGTTTCATGTTTTTTTTTTTACACGTCTCAGCAACTGTGTTAAGTAAAACAGTCGAGGAAAACTATTATTGGGTATACTGTATGTAAAAAAACGATAGTCTAATAATATTACAAGAAGCTGTTGTTTTCCGTAATAAAAATAAAAAAATAAAATAATAGGTTTTGATTTAATTTGAGCCACAAATTTGAGCTATTAATAATGACATCTCGGTATATTCCGTAAAAAAATTAATTAGTTTTAAAAAGTTACGTTTGCACGTGGTTTGCACAAAAATTGTACTTTAGCACAGACTAGGAGTCTTTTTAGTTTTGATTGTTTGTTTAGTGTTCTTCACGGATGTAAACATCCGTGGTGCTCTTGGCTGGTATCAATAACTAGAAACTGGCAGATCTTAGAGTCTCAGTTGTTAATGTACGGAATTACGTTATCGCTATGCACTGAAGTACGTACTTTCATGTCTGACGTAATTTCGGTTTCGTTGATTTTGGTTCTTTTTTTTCCCTTATAAATTTTGTAATCAAAACAACCCAAATCGAATATTCAGCCCAGCCAGACGCTCAAATTATACTATTTACGCGAAAAAAAAACAGAACTTAATTTTTTTAAAAGGATAATGTGTCTACAAAGTATGGCAGAATGCCCATTTTTGAGAAAATAAAAAACAATAAAGGCGCGGCCACAGAGAATATAATCACTATTATATTCGCGGGACGCTAGAAGCACTGGCCATTTTATTTTGTTTTTCCAACTTTCTTTTGTTTTTAAAATATGAAGATTGTCTGTCAGTTCTCTGAATTATTCAACAAACCTGCTTGTTTACTCATTCAATATTTTTGATTAGAAATAAGTTTTATTGGAATGGCTCCAATACGATACAGTCTGCATTATGAAGATTATTCGGAACATCTTATGTCTAGATTTGGAAAATTGCTACAAATGCAATCTTTGGTAGACATGACACTTATGTGCAGTTCTCATACTTTGCGAGTCCACAAAACAGTTCTTGCAGCAAGTAGTGCCTATTTTCAAGTAAGTATTTATTTAAATAACCATAAGTTCAATGATACAGATGAGGAAGTAACAATAATAAAATTACCTACGTAGTGGTTGTTCAGATAGTAGAGTTCTATAGACGTTTTCTCCCCGCACTAGATTTTGATCCGTGTTATTTAAAGCATTTTGCATTGACTAGATAAATCAATCAATCCGCTCCCAAACATAGGCCTTTCCCAAGGCGCGTCACTTCTCTCTGTCCTCGGCCATACTCATTGAGCCGCTGCAGCAGGCAGTCAGTCTACCTCAGACGTCGATCCAGCGAAGCCAGCGTGAGGTGATAGGAGTCCTACGCTGCATTTGCCAGTTCGTGTCTCTACTTTGTACCCCATCGAACATCAGTTCTTCGGCGTATTTTCGGACCACTGCCACTTCATCTTGCTGTGTTACATGCTATGTCTGTCACCTTAGTTCTTTGCATTAAGTGTCATGCCACATTTGGTTTTCAGGAAGTACTACAAAAACAATCCGGTGAGCCACTAATAATTTTAAAAATGCGGTTCAGCGTTTTAAAATCTTTAGTAGAATTCATGTATTGTGGAAAAACGCAGTGTTTAGAAGAAAATCTTGATGAGCTTGTTTCTGCCGCACAATTTTTAAAAATAAAAGGACTTTCGAAAGTTACCAAAGAAGGTCTCGGGATTGCTAACAGCAGTAGGTTTATATTATCTTTTTCACCAATTTGTTGTAGAAACCAAGTTATATACTAACTAACCATTGTCTCTAAATTATTAGCAGAATTACCAGTTTTTACGCCCCCCGTGGTAATCAATCGGCCGCCACAATCTCTCATTGAATTACATTCGCAGGTAATAAATTCAGATGTTATTAATCGCTTAATATAAGTAATGGTAAGGTCTTCTTGATTAAGCTCTACTTTTTCAGGATAGCAGTGAGCCAAATCCGCCGCCTTTAAATCAAACGAGCGTGCCAACAAGCTCCACTCAACAGATAGACTCTCTAGGTAGAGCCAAAAAGGTACCTATTAGTTTATTATGTCTAGATCGATGTCATGAAGATTTCTAATTTAGCAGTTTTCCCAACATTGTAGGATGTATCGTACCTACGTAAGTACCTAGAATATCACGCATGTGCGACCTCGTCTTATATTTAAAGTTATTAATCTTTACCTATTTGATAAATCGTCTTCACCAGACATAGGTAGGTACCATAATGTTCCCTACAAATAGCGTTCTACTAACTAGAAAACCCTTATTCTAATTTAGGGCCAAAACAGACTTAAATAGATGTCTGCTAAAAATGCCCATTTTGGCCACGAAGCAATGGTTTGATACGGACTGAAAGTTTATAATATAATGCTTACGAAAGTTTTAGTAAGAAAACGGACCAAACTCCGTGATTGACGAATTAATGTTGATGAAACCGCAATAACTGTAGGTACGGAATCCGGTAGGTAGAGTAAGATTAATCATAATCACAGTTGTAATAAAGTCGTAAATACCTAATGGAAGATAAGCGGTCATATTCATAAAAACACGATTTCGCTAAAACACTCCTCAGACGCAGTTTAAATAATCTGTGGGTAGGTCGTTACCTCTAGCACAGATTATTTAAACTGCCTCGGAGGAGTGTTTTAAGGAATCGTGTTTTTATAAATAAGACTGAACTACGTATTACATTCTCCCAGTATTAAGAATATATAAAAAAGTTTTATTTACAAATGTTATAACTTTTTTGTAAGTAAATCCGCGAGTGGGAAAAAGGAAAGTCGCAACTCAAAGAAATAAAATTTAAATTGAAAAAATTCATTTGATTATCGCAATAGATACAAAAATAATTAAAAGGTATAGACTAAGTGAAATAAGTATGTCGTATGTCTCTCATTTTTCTGAGCGAGATTTCGCAGTCTAATAAATTATAAGGTTACGTGCTTATGACTGACTTGTGGTTTTAGGACATGGTGGTTCGAATTCCGTTTGACATCGAGAAGGGAGGGGCGGCGGCTTCAACTGTGGATTACGTGGACCCGCCACGCTTCGTCAAGCCACGTCGCGGCAGACCCAGCGTAAGGGTTGGAATCCTTTCAGTCTTTACGTCACTATTACGCTAGCGCAACTCTTAAATGAAAACTCGAAAATCGCGATTAATTATGTACCTACATTCTTTATACCTAGGTACTATTACCGATAAACCATTAATAACACTATTTTTATAATAGAAAGAGCTCTCTCATTAAAGAATTCAAATTCACCCTGAAGATTATTGGTTGTAAATGGTACAGACCTGTTTATATTTAGAGTTTCTGTAGACTCCACATTTTCTTTGGATTCTACCCATCACCAACAATTTCTCTTTCCAAAATCAGCTTTTGCAATCTCAAAAGTAAATAAGCGCTCGTGGCCTAGGCAAACAGAGTGATTGGAATCAATCAACAGGCGCGGTCAGGTACAGGATGGGTGAGCGTCCCGTGACTACCGCTAGTGGCATTTTTCCGAGCGCTTCCGTGCTTCGCAAGGCACGTTAAGCCGTTGGTGCCGGCTGTCATATAATGGCAGTCGTTAAGTCATGTCAGAGGCCTTATGGGCGGCTTGATAACTTCTGACAGTAAGGCCCGCCACTGTCTTACAATACTCCACCAACCCGGACTTGGCCCCCGTGGTGGAGTATGGCCTAACCTTCCTGCGATGCAGGAAGAGACCCGTGCCCCAGCAGTGGGGACATACAAGGGTTGATAACGTAAATAAAAGTTTAATAACGTACCTGCCTTCCTATGATGCAATGGTCCACTGGGTTGGGTTGTCCATCTTAACATTTCCAGTTGCAAAATACCTACACATGCATTTGACAGCAGCAAGAGGAGCACAACGTTAAGATTTACCTCATTATTGGGTAGCGGCATTTCGTTTTACACGATGAAATAAGCAAGCAAGTGAGATGGCGCTAGCCTTCCTGCGACGCAGGAAGAGACCCGTGCCCCAGCAGTGGGGACATACAAGGGTTGCTATCGTATCGTATCGACGCTAGCCCATAATGGGATAAATTTTTATCTTGCCCTTGTGCTTCCCTAGCGGGAGTAGCTTAAAAAAGTAAAAACCGATGTCGTTCAACCCAGTGGATACCCACTTACCTACATAATAGATCTCTTGATCCGTTTTCTCTCGGTTGCAGCGCTCCGGCGCATGGGAGTCGTCGGGAGCGCTTGGGCGCGCCACCGAGCGTGCGCTGATGCGACGCGAACAGGACTCGCGGAAAGCCATCCACCAGCTAAAGCATCTTCAGACACGATATAGTCAGGTAAACAGCAGCAGCTCTTCGCTATCAATAATAATTCAGAATCCTCGTATTACACTATTTTTATTTTTAATGCACTAACCCGTGCTAAGGATCAAATTTAAAAACCTATTTAGAGGCTAAAAATTTCACCCATGCCGGGATTCGAACCCACAACCTCTGGCTATCCGTGCCAGCGCTCTACCAATTGAGCCAATAGGCGACTCACGGCATCAGTGAAATTTCGAACCTCTTTACACTATTCTCTGTATTACGTACATGGGTGAAATTTTACCTTCTAAATAGGTTTTTAAAGCCTCGTATTGTTGTCTTCTTTAGATGGGATGTAATAGCTATAGGTAGTTATATTGACTCACAGTCGACCAGTCAATATAGCTGGGTCCTTAGATTTAAGAATCATGGTTGTAATATTTTTCTGGTTGTGCAATAAAGTGTTCTCTATCTATCTATCCTTTCCATCGTTTAAAATTAGTAGACCTTCTCCTAAGATCCCCCTGCATTAAATTTATACAGAACGGTTTTAATTTAAAAAAGTAAACAATCTATTTTAAAACTAATTTAAAATTGTGCTGCCCAACTGTGTAACTAAGTTGTACACTAATAATCGAACCTAAATCCAAGCCACGGTTGGTTTGCATACCTGTCTAGAACCAACCTTCGCGTGCTGTTCAGTTGATGTTAGAACATTCACACAACACAAACACAATGTTCTCGTCCAAAACTAGAATACGATGCGCTAGGGTAACTAGGTAAGAAGAACAAACATTGGGAAATGGACTCATTAAGTATTGACCTATTTTAACACAGAGCCCGTTTAGTTCAACATACAAACTTCTGGGACATTTCGCGTCTTTTTCGCGATTCTTCAGTCTCGTATTTTTTATTCTAGGACTACATGGACCGAGTGACTCTTTCACAAGCCGTCAGCAGCATCTGCGGCCCGGAGAGTTCAACTAATCCCAACAGTTACATGAATATTGACAGTGAATTCATGTACATGGATCAAACCGTCTCATCCAATGTTTTGGACCCAACTATTTCGTACAGCAAGGAGCAAAGCATTGGCACCGACACCTCCAGTTATACCACCACCAGCGTCACTTCGGCCAATGATTCATCTACTGGGATCAGTTCAGCCATGTCACAGTATGTCAATGCATTGAAGAATGCAGGTCTGCCAACCGATTTGCCCATACTTTTCGAGTCTGGGGATGGTTCTTACATCAACGTGAATGAGCAAGTTCTTTTGGATATGGTACAGAGCAACGAGATACAATATGAAGTGATCGAACAGCCGAATATTATAGAAAATGTCGCTAATCCCAGCGAAATAAAGAGCATTGATGATTTGTCAAAATCTATCGAAAGAGGCGAGATGCTGATGAATACGAAAAGTTACGCTTCTACGACCAACTTTGGGAAGGACGATTCTCAGTACGGTGGGCACGAAGATGCCATCAATAGTTTGAACGCCATTTTACCGGATAATTTAGAGTCTTTCGCTGATCAACAAAACTACGTTGTGCTAGATCCACGTCTTCAAGAAAGCGGTAACACTATGGATAGCGTAAATAATGACTTCTCCTGTTTAGATGGTGATATGCAGTTTTTCACTAAATCTATGAGCGACGACGTTAAAAAGTATTATGAAGGTCAGCAGCTTGATGATGTGAGAGTTATGGAACAACTTTGTCCAACAAGCACTACACTAGACAGCAGTTTCAGCATCTCCTTGCTGGATACGAAGAGCTCTCATTTGGGCAGTGTCAACATAACAGCTCTAAACCACGAAGACTTGAGGAGAAACGAGGACTGCTACGACTTTGGCCTTCAGCTGAGTCAAAGTGCAGATTTCAAGGAAGACGCCCTGGACTGTCTGATGGCGACTCCCAAACGGAACGCAGACGACAGCCATATAGATAATGCGGCCAAAGAACGCGAGGAGATCATAAAAGACTTAATGAATATTGAGAAAAACATGAAGCAGAACAATAACAGCGTTCCAGGATGTTCAACCAATGTTCAATGTCCGATTGATAATGGAGGTTCTGTGAATAACGACCAAGATTTTAATAACCAATTAAACGTTGGCAGTGTTTTTGATGGGGAATCAAGTGTTGAACCAATTCAGAAGGATCAGCAAGTTACTGATGACCTATCAGGTGCAATATCCTCTAGCGGAATCCAGTGGGATAACATCGATATTAGTAATAAGGAAAACGTAAATGAAACATATGACCTTACACAAACCGCTGACAAAGAAAATAGCCAAAATAACCAGATGACGTCGGAAGATCGACGTGAAGTCATTGATTTGACAGACTCCATGAATGTGAAAGCAGAAAGTTGGGGTGAAGTCGATGAAGATGAAATGCTGAATAACAAAGAGAATTACCCAAATACAACAGCGAACACAGAGGCGACTTTGGAAGATGACATACCATACGCGGTAGGTTTGCTGCCCCTAAAACAAATTCAACCAATAGAAGAGAGCAGTTTGCTAAAACGTGGGAAATCTGTCGATTTTTTGAATAATATTGATGCAAAATGTTTAAAACGTAAGGCAAAGTACAAGAAATTGTGTTAACAAATCACTTATATAAGTGAAGTACTTATATATTTTAATGTTAGTAAGTAGTTATAATGAAATAAATGAAGTGTAAAATTATAAGTCTGTATACTTATTAATCAAAGGAAAACGCGCTATTGTGAGTCAATTTTATTGCAAAAACTTTACAAGTTACCCTATGTTTAACAAAAGTAGATAAGGGTATATGAATCTGTTGAGACGTTTCATAATATCACCGCGATTGAACACTTATTTTCCTACAGTCCTATTCTTCAATTGAGTTTCTTTACATTTATCTTTTGTACTATACATGAATTGTCTTTTTATAAAAACTTGATTCCTCTAAAACACAGTTTAGATAATCTCGGCCATATTTATAAAACTTGATTCCTCTAACACATTTTAAATAATTCTGGCCTTATAAAAACGATTCCTCTAAAACACTCCGCAGAGGCATTTTATTTAAACTGCGGTTATTGCGGTTGCGGTTATATCTTGTCTTTGTAAAATCTCCACCAGATATTTTATTTCGGTGTTTATTGAGTGTTTTAAGGATTCGTATTTTTGTAAATAATAGAGACTGTTTTATGTTTTTTCTCCTAAGACTCTTTAAACGGCCTCTGAGGAGTGTTCTGAATGCATGCATTGAGATTTTGAAATGAACACCTAGTTTGAATTGTAACGTTCATTAAGCCGCAGTTTCTGCGCTACTTTGAATATACCTAACCTTTTCATTTCATTGATTTCTAGTTTTTAGAATAATTATGTAAAGTCTATTAATTAAGAAGTTAGGAAAGACTTACGTTTGCAGTTTTATTGTCCATTCTTTCTCCAAAATGATTAAATTTGAGATGGCCACCTAGTTTAACTTGTAAGCCTTTTTGCGAATTGGCCATTTATCGACTAAGCCGTTTCTGTGCATCATTACAAACATTCGGAATTATTTGTATTTTTGTTTTGAGGAATCGTGTTTTTACAAATAAGACCGTTAATATTCACAGACATACCCACACTAAGATATAAGATAAAACATGCCTAAATTTAGAAAAAGACGAAAATGGCTCGGATTGGTTGTACAAGAAAGCAAAGTGTAGAAAATAATCTTCCTTACATCTAAGAGATTCAATAAGTAGTGTGATGATATGGGGCTTTAAACTTACCCTAAGTTATTGTCAATAAACTCTGACAACATTATACATATAAATAAAAAAAGAGTGTAAAAAATAGAGAAAGCGCTCCGCGAAACTATAATGGCCGGATGTTTATCACAACCTACACTAAAAATAGCAGTTCTGTAATAAAAACTAAATCCCAACGAATATCTATATAAACATGCCTTTAAAATATACCTATATACGACGTTAAACAATAAAGATATAAAAAAGAGTACATTACCAAAATATAATAAAAACTAAATGTAATCAATTAATCATGAACCTACAGCAGTCGCATAGAGTATTTAAAATCCGGGCAAAAGCCAATTACGCGTGAAGCATAAAACTGTAGCTGCGCAAACGAAAACGTGTGCACTGAGGCCGTGTGTGAATGAATTTGATCCCCTGACGTAATAGCCGTACGCATCGCTGTGGTAGTCGCCCATTTGGAATGTGATCGTTGGTGACGACATCCTTCCATCGCCTCCGTTCGAGTAGCCTAGCACGCGCAGTACTGCTGGGGCACGGGTTTTTTTCCTGCACTGCAGGTAGGTTAGGCCATACGGGGGCCAAGTCTGGGTTGCCGGAGGATGGCAAGGCAGTGGTGGACCTTACTCTCAGAAATTATCAAGGCGCCCATAAGGCCTCCGACATAGCTTAACGACTACCATTACACGACAGTCGGCACCAACGGCTTAACATGCCTTGCGAAGCACGGAAGCGCTCGGAAAAAATACCACTAGCTGTAGTCACAGAATGGTCACCCATCCAGCACCTGACCGCGCCTGTCATCGCTTCAATCACTTGGGTTAAGCTGTTGCTTAATTAATTGATTGATTGACTTTAATCACTCGTTTCCACTAGGCCTTGGAGCGCTTCACATACGGAGCCGAAACGTGAACGCTCACAAAGTATTAAAGTAGCTCAAAGAGCTATGGAGCGAGCCGTGCTAGGTCTCTCTTAAATCGGGAGGTAACGTCATCCGTCGCTGGACAAAGGTCGACGACGAAAGAGTCTTGAGATTAAAGTGGAAATAAGCGAGACACCTGGCAAGGCGAGAAGACGGCAGATAGACCAAGGCAACCACAGAGTGGCAGCCGAGATGAGGACGACGGTCAGTGGGCAGAACAGCAGCCCGATGATCCGACCATAATAGTTGGTCGGCGGAGGGTCCTTGGATGAGGATGGCAAAGGACTTTAAGAGATGGCATTTGGGGGAAGAGGCCTATACCCAGCAGTGAGCCGAGGTGGGCTGATGATGATCATATGCTAATTTACATTCTAAGATACGTAATTTTTTTATCAAGCCATCTACCAGGCTTGATAAAAAAATGACGTATCCAGGATCTATCCTGGAGTACTTAACACCCCCCCCTTCGGTTATCGTTAAATCCAGTTGAATTTTAAAGAAATACAGCAAATCTAGATAAAACTATACCTTTTATTACAATAACAATAATGTGGTCCTATACAACGCGTGCCAAATCCTGAGCAATTCCAATCGTGTATCTTTGTATCTGTCAACTACTATAAAAATTGCTATCGATTTGACATGATTCCAACAGGATTTGAATTCATTTATTGATACTTTATTACACTTATAAATATGTCGTACAATGCCACCAACTTCACTTGAAGACAATCATCCAGAAGGAATTGGCACTAAATTAACACCTAAGCTTGCTGTCTAACAAATTATTTTTCTTTCTCTTTTATGCACTGTACTTATATCATTCCGAGAGCAATCCTTGTTAATTATGTCCGCCTCCACATGTAACACATAAATACAGTAACAAATTAATGTCACCTTGTAACTAATAACCATGTCGTTATGTCATCCAGACCAAAGTCACATTACTAGAACTAGGGACTAAGCGAAATTGTTACATGTTGCTCTAATCTTAAGAGTTTGAAGTGGACTCCGACTTAAAATGTATTACGAGTAGGCACATAACACAAATGTGAGTTTGATGATTAAAGCCATGTCTCAGAGAAGGGCTGTGGACCACAGTGGACATTACAGGAGGATTGCAGCAGCCAAAAACCTCACCTTGTAACCAATAAGGGGTTCCTCCTCATCGGTAGGCTGTACATAGCGCCAGACGACGCGAACGGTGCTCGGGTTGACGGCCCAAACGTTGACTGAGGCCGGCGGCTTCTGCGGCGCCTTGCGGTACGTGCGTTCAAGATATCTCTCGCTCTCTGGCCCTTCGCCCGCGGAGTTGAACGCCATCACCTGCAGAAACGGTAGGTTTTGAGATACCGAAAAAGCACTTAAGCTGCCAAAGAACTAATCACTGTTGGGAGATGTCGGGATCAACTTTTCTAGAATAGGGACCACGAACGGGCAGACAGCATGATGCAAATACAATTATATTTAGAGATATAAAAGGCGTCTGTGAGTGGAATCAGCATCACTTAACCCGTTCAATATCGATGGCAACTTCGCTCTGGTACCATACAAAGCCCTAAATGGCAAAAAAGGACTAGGAATTCTTACCTTGACAAAGTAGTAGGTATCCGGTTGCAGACCCACAACTAAAGCCCAGTTTCTTGTCGTTCTAGATAGGTAGTAGATGCACTCCTCCTCCTTATTCGCCTGCTTCCAATACTTGAGACGGTGACCAATGAGCTTTCCGCGTAATCTATCCCTTGACTGGTCGATCGGGTTCCACGTGACGTTAAGTGAGGTAGAGTTGTAAGACCGAGCGTAAACTTGTTGAGGGGCCACCTGAGGCATGTCCTCGGCCGAGTAGATCTCAACTACTTCGCTTTCAGGGCCTTCTCCCATGTTGTTGATTGGTTGTATCTTGACATCGTATTTTGTGAAAAAATAGTCAAGAGAAATATGCACAACGTGCATACCTACGTTGCCGTATTCTTTAAGTAGCAGACTCTGAAATTCCTGCTCAGCATTGTGACGACGCCAGAATATTTTGTAATGGATTCCAGGGCCGTTCTGATGTGATAGCGGTAGTGGGGTCCATGTAATGGTAAGGTCGCCGATTTTTCCGCCGCCGCCTCCAAGGTTCGTTGGAGTAGTGTATGGTTTATCAGGTAATGTTGAGAACTGAGGACTAGGTGCTGATGGTAAACCGACACCCAAGATGTTCACAGCTTGTACTCTGAACTCGTAAACAGACCATGGCAAGAGTTCAGCGTTTATAATTGCTCGCTTTCTTCCATTATATCTATCTACTTCCATAACATTCACAACGTTGTCAGCGATAATTGAATACGTTGTATCCCATTGGGTTCGGCCAGTGATTATGTAGCTGGTTATAGGTCGGCCATTAGGACTACTGTCTGTCCATTCTAAAGCCACCGAAGACCTCTGAATGTTCAACACTTGTAGACCACCAGGCGGTCCTGGAGGCCCTTCAATACGAAGATGAGTGTGCGACGAGATACGGCCAATAGCTGACTTGACGATACATTCGTAATCTCCGGTATCAGCAAGGCTCACGTTGTAGATAGTCAGTTCGCCGCCGTCAATATAGATACGTCGATCAGCGTAAAGGTCGCTAGCTTCCTTCATCCGGAGGCCATTGTGGCTCCAAAGATAAGCTGTGTCGAGGAGAGGATCAATATCGGCGCTGCAATGGAGGAAAACAGTCTCACGGACCTGCACAGTCATGCGAGGCTGAAGGCGCTCGATGAATCTTGGTGCGCGCAAAACGATAAGACGGCCGCGACTTTCATCTGTCCCATGCTGGTTCTTTGCCACACAAGTGTATACCCCTTCATCATCTCGTGACAACTGACGAATAATTAGATTACCATTTTCCGTGATAAACCTTTTTCCTCCAGCTCCGATGATAAGATTATCTTTCTTCCATGTGAAAGTTGGTTTTGGGGCAGCTTCTGGGTTGCATCGAATGGTCACGTTACCCCCTTCTGAGCCATAAGTTTCTGATTCTAGAGGCTTCTTTTTGAATGATGGTTTGAGTGACAACACTCGTAATTGTCCTGATGAATACCTTGTACGGAGTTGATTTTTAGCCTCACACTGATACATGCCAGGATCTCTAACCGGATCTAGGTATCTGATAGTAAAGACATTGTCTTGGATTATGTACCTATCTCTGTCTTCAATTTCTAAAGTGTCCATTGAGATTCTTTCGCCGTTTCTCCACCAGGTGTAGTTGACGTCAGGTATACCAAAGGCTTCGCAGTTCCAGTGTAACTCACCTCGACTGTCCATATGCTTATCAGATAGAGGTATAGTAAAATTAGGCTCCGATTGGACTTTCAAGAAGACACTATTGCTTATTCTAGCTCTGTCATTTCGGACATCACAAATGTATTCACCTTCATCCTCAACTCCAACATCAGGTATAATCAATACACGGTTGAAGTTACTCAAATGAGCTTTCTTTGGGAGATTCTCATTACGTCTAGTCCAATTATATGAAGGCACTGGGTACCCAAAAGATACACACTCAAGTCTTACTTCTTGCCCTACATAGGGTGCTTCAGGGAATACTTTTGGGAAGTTATTAGGGAATTTCAGTTGTTGGTAGTCAGAATGTGGGTAGACAGAAAGCGGGAAGAATGGCCCAGTACGTCCAGTATCAGAGACCTTACTCATTACATTACAACTGTAGTTTCCTCTGTCAATAGATTCCAAAGCTGAGAAATAGAGGCCACCATCATAGGATACAAATACTCTCTTATCTTCTTCTACAAGATTGGGGAAGTATCCCCTAGCCCACAGGAATTTAACAGCAGGATAGTATGAAGGTGGATCACAGTACATAACTTTACCCCAGTATTGGTTCCCATTTTCAGCAGATCTCTTCTGATTGAACTCTCTGACGTAACCAAATGAAAGCAAAACTGATTCTGAACGAATTGTCCCAAACTTATTTGTAGCAGTGCAGTGATATTTAGTACTGTCTATATTAGCATTTGGGGAGTAAATCATCAAAGTACCACCACTGAGGATCAGCCTTGTATTGTTCAAAGGGTCCATCTCACGGAACACTGGTCTATCAACCTCAAAATCCTCTCTGTACCATCTATAAGTCGGAGATGGGTATCCACCAGCTATACAAGTAAGGTGAACAAAAGTTGTCATTAACGGATCATATATTGTATCCACAGGTTCTTTGATGAAATAAGGACCTCGAGGAATGTGTTCTGGGTCAAAAGTGTCAGCTAGATCTACACCATAGGTGAATGACCTTTGTTCTTCGAATAGGAACTTCAAACGTTGTGATTGGCCTTCACAAATAAAGTGGAAATACTGTGTGCCTTCTACGGGAGCCAAACCCCAACGGCCATCAGGATGTGAGAATTTATACACAAGGTAATCCTTCGGCAGTAAATTGTAGCTGTTGTAAGTCAACTGTCTGTCTTCAAAGAATGCATTTTCCAGCCCTGAAAGCTGTGATCCATCGCCGTCATTAGCCCAGTATCCCGGAGATTGTTGATGAGCACCAATATACCACGATCCTTTCTGAGGATCTATCTTCATAAGAGTTGTGATGATAAAGCCATGTTCTTCAGGGCTATTGACAGCCAATAAGTCTGACTCATATGCTTGGCAAATCTTGCGAGCTTCATTACGCGGACGATCTGGCGATTTTGTGAAACGATAGCAAGATTCTCGGTAGCGTATCCAATTTGGGGGGCACCTGTATCGCTCCTCATAGTCTAATCCAGCATAGAAAGAAGCAGTATTTAGAGGATCAACTTCATTATCATTGTCCCCGTAGTTGGTATCAGACCTAAATCCATCCTGATAGAATTGACTCTGGGGTTGCTGGTTGTAATTTTCGTTGACATTCACCGGAAAACTTCCATAGGGTACTTGCTGGTTTGGACGGTACTGACTCCCATTTTGGGTATTGTTTTGTGAGTACTGCTGCGGCGGATAGTACGGACCAGTCTGGTCCGACACTTGCCCGTACACAAAGCTCGTAACTGCGAGCAGCAACAATATATTCTTCATTTTCTGAAAGAACAATGAAACACGTTACATTCGGCGACGACATTGAGCCATAATGCAAAGAAATCATGTTTCAATCTCTACCAAATACCTTTTCACTTGTGCATTGGGTTTTTCTTAAGAAAATCCGTTTTAATTCCAATTTGAATAAACCATGGAAAACTGATGACAAACAAGCCCACAAATTAAAAACAAGCCTCGCCCAACTTTTTTTTTCGGTAGCGTAGACCACAGACTAAATTGGCGTATACATCACAGAACAATTTTATTATACATTTATACAGTAGACAGAGAATAGAATATTGTAGACTGGGCCTGCGCGTATACCTTTGAGATGGAGATAGAATGGAAGTAGGTACTTCATAAGAGCTGCTAGCATAACCCATAATTCCCAAAAGTATGTTTTGCGTATTTACAAGTCGTAAACAAAAAAATCGGGAAATAAATCAGTACCTTAATAGAAGCAAAAAAAATATTAAAATTATACGTGGGAGACCCAGAAAGTTTTGAGGAGCTAAAAAACTAACTTCTATGAAATAAAATATTTTTATTAAATCTTTTCAAAGAACTCTCCATCAGCCTCTATACCAAGTTTCATGCGTCTGAAACAATTTTCAAAACATTTTTTCCAGTCCTCCGCAGACACCTCTTCCACGGCCTTCTCAAACGTTGCTAGCGCGTCTTCCGGCGATGACAACTGTTGATGACAACTACCCTTTGAGCTGATTTTGAAAAAGAAGTCACACGGAGCCAAATCAGGATTTTTCAGGCTGTCCATCGTAGGAATATCAGTAGCTCTTGTACTAGTACTTGCAACCGCAAGTGATGGAGAATACGACGATGTAGCCTCAGGAAGAGCCTGGAAAGAACACAAACGGCGTTTTAAAAAAAATACCTTTCAAAGTATACTATAGTTTTTAATTAACTATACATTAAGTAGAGATTGAAAAAATAATAGACCCAGGACAAAGACTTAATTTTACATTGAACGGTATATTCACGAATATATTTGTGAGGTAAACCATAACATAATAATGTACGAATATATTGAATCACTAAAATATACCCATAACTAATATTATTTACACCCTTACTAATAATGCATTGAATGGTCTATTCGCAAATATATTTGTGAGGTAAACCATAACATCTAGTGACGGTTTCACTTTTATGATACTACTGAGTGACTTAAAAGGCTTTTATGAAGGAGATGGGGCCTCGATTGAGGTATTGGTTATGACTAGAGATCGGATAATCGGATGCATATTTGCATAAAGTTGAGATGTTAGCTAACATTGATAGCACTTTCTTTTAGTTTGTTACTATAAAATCAAATTGAGTGTATCTATATTTACTTATTTTAAGGTTCTAATATGGAGTGAAGTTTTGTGTAAAAAAATTTGGAAGTTTTGGAATCGACAAATTTAGTGTTTTTGTAGCAGATACCTATAACAACTGCCTCTTATTTTTTCTTCAATTTTTAAAACATTGATAAAAACGAATAAGAAACCAGAATTAGAAAGAGAAACTAATTAAATTTACAAATTAACGTGAAACAGCGTCACCAACTAACTCACGCGCTCAATTTACTCACATTATCACATGTGACGAATAAGTGGAAAGTTTAGGATAGATAGATAGATAGATAGATAGATAGATAGATAGATAGATAGATAGATAGATAGATAGATAGATAGATAGATAGATAGATAGATAGATAGATAGATAGATAGATAGATAGATAGATAGATAGATAGATAGATAGATAGATAGATAGATAGATAGATAGATAGATAGATAGATAGATAGATAGATAGATAGATAGATAGATAGATAGATAGATAGATAGATAGATAGATAGATAGATAGATAGATAGATAGATAGATAGATAGATAGATAGATAGATAGATAGATAGATAGATAGATAGATAGATAGATAGATAGATAGATAGATAGATAGATAGATAGATAGATAGATAGATAGATAGATAGATAGATAGATAGATAGATAGATAGATAGATAGATAGATAGATAGATAGATAGATAGATAGATAGATAGATAGATAGATAGATAGATAGATAGATA
Organism: Yponomeuta sedellus; assembly: GCA_934045075.1. Taxonomy (NCBI): domain Eukaryota; kingdom Metazoa; phylum Arthropoda; class Insecta; order Lepidoptera; family Yponomeutidae; genus Yponomeuta; species Yponomeuta sedellus. Next base: position 8,465,913 of record OW203727.1, on the reverse strand, counting down.
GATAGATAGATAGATAGATAGATAGATAGATAGATAGATAGATAGATAGATAGATAGATAGATAGATAGATAGATAGATAGATAGATAGATAGATAGATAGATAGATAGATAGATAGATAGATAGATAGATAGATAGATAGATAGATAGATAGATAGATAGATAGATAGATAGATAGATAGATAGATAGATAGATAGATAGATAGATAGATAGATAGATAGATAGATAGATAGATAGATAGATAGATAGATAGATAGATAGATAGATAGATAGATAGATAGATAGATAGATAGATAGATAGATAGATAGATAGATAGATAGATAGATAGATAGATAGATAGATAGATAGATAGATAGATAGATAGATAGATAGATAGATAGATAGATAGATAGATAGATAGATAGATAGATAGATAGATAGATAGATAGATAGATAGATAGATAGATAGATAGATAGATAGATAGATAGATAGATAGATAGATAGATAGATAGATAGATAGATAGATAGATAGATAGATAGATAGATAGATAGATAGATAGATAGATAGATAGATAGATAGATAGATAGATAGATAGATAGATAGATAGATAGATAGATAGATAGATAGATAGATAGATAGATAGATAGATAGATAGATAGATAGATAGATAGATAGATAGATAGATAGATAGATAGATAGATAGATAGATAGATAGATAGATAGATAGATAGATAGATAGATAGATAGATAGATAGATAGATAGATAGATAGATAGATAGATAGATAGATAGATAGATAGATAGATAGATAGATAGATAGATAGATAGATAGATAGATAGATAGATAGATAGATAGATAGATAGATAGATAGATAGATAGATAGATAGATAGATAGATAGATAGATAGATAGATAGATAGATAGATAGATAGATAGATAGATAGATAGATAGATAGATAGATAGATAGATAGATAGATAGATAGATAGATAGATAGATAGATAGATAGATAGATAGATAGATAGATAGATAGATAGATAGATAGATAGATAGATAGATAGATAGATAGATAGATAGATAGATAGATAGATAGATAGATAGATAGATAGATAGATAGATAGATAGATAGATAGATAGATAGATAGATAGATAGATAGATAGATAGATAGATAGATAGATAGATAGATAGATAGATAGATAGATAGATAGATAGATAGATAGATAGATAGATAGATAGATAGATAGATAGATAGATAGATAGATAGATAGATAGATAGATAGATAGATAGATAGATAGATAGATAGATAGATAGATAGATAGATAGATAGATAGATAGATAGATAGATAGATAGATAGATAGATAGATAGATAGATAGATAGATAGATAGATAGATAGATAGATAGATAGATAGATAGATAGATAGATAGATAGATAGATAGATAGATAGATAGATAGATAGATAGATAGATAGATAGATAGATAGATAGATAGATAGATAGATAGATAGATAGATAGATAGATAGATAGATAGATAGATAGATAGATAGATAGATAGATAGATAGATAGATAGATAGATAGATAGATAGATAGATAGATAGATAGATAGATAGATAGATAGATAGATAGATAGATAGATAGATAGATAGATAGATAGATAGATAGATAGATAGATAGATAGATAGATAGATAGATAGATAGATAGATAGATAGATAGATAGATAGATAGATAGATAGATAGATAGATAGATAGATAGATAGATAGATAGATAGATAGATAGATAGATAGATAGATAGATAGATAGATAGATAGATAGATAGATAGATAGATAGATAGATAGATAGATAGATAGATAGATAGATAGATAGATAGATAGATAGATAGATAGATAGATAGATAGATAGATAGATAGATAGATAGATAGATAGATAGATAGATAGATAGATAGATAGATAGATAGATAGATAGATAGATAGATAGATAGATAGATAGATAGATAGATAGATAGATAGATAGATAGATAGATAGATAGATAGATAGATAGATAGATAGATAGATAGATAGATAGATAGATAGATAGATAGATAGATAGATAGATAGATAGATAGATAGATAGATAGATAGATAGATAGATAGATAGATAGATAGATAGATAGATAGATAGATAGATAGATAGATAGATAGATAGATAGATAGATAGATAGATAGATAGATAGATAGATAGATAGATAGATAGATAGATAGATAGATAGATAGATAGATAGATAGATAGATAGATAGATAGATAGATAGATAGATAGATAGATAGATAGATAGATAGATAGATAGATAGATAGATAGATAGATAGATAGATAGATAGATAGATAGATAGATAGATAGATAGATAGATAGATAGATAGATAGATAGATAGATAGATAGATAGATAGATAGATAGATAGATAGATAGATAGATAGATAGATAGATAGATAGATAGATAGATAGATAGATAGATAGATAGATAGATAGATAGATAGATAGATAGATAGATAGATAGATAGATAGATAGATAGATAGATAGATAGATAGATAGATAGATAGATAGATAGATAGATAGATAGATAGATAGATAGATAGATAGATAGATAGATAGATAGATAGATAGATAGATAGATAGATAGATAGATAGATAGATAGATAGATAGATA